>OY728137.1:509302474-509697629 GCA_963277665.1 Viscum album | reverse complement strand
CTTACGGGTCTCACCTCGACGTGGATTACGGAGATTTGGCCGTGTGGAAAGTTATCTATGTGCTTCATCGGACCATTCCAGGTTCTTAGCAGGGTAGGCGAGGTGGCTTATCGCTTGGACCTTCCACCTCAGTTGCACCAAGTGCACGACGTCTTCTAGGTATCTCAGCTGAGGAGATACGTGCATGACCCGACGGATATCACTGATCACAGGGAGCTGGACATCAATGACGGGGAGACATTTGCGGAGGTCCCGGTGGAGATCGAGGATCAACAGGAGCGAGTCCTACGCGGACGGTCGATCCCTCTGGTGCGCATTCGTTGGCAGCACGGGAACCTCCAAGAGAGCACATGGGAGAGGGAGGCTCAGATGCGTGCATAGTACCCACATTTGTTTCCCTAGTTTATGATGTAGCTTTACAGGGACGTAAAGCCTTGAGGTGGGAGTAATGTAAAGACCCTAAAATTACAAGGAAATTTTTTTCTTAAATACTTTGGAATTTTATGAGTCTGTGGCTTCTGACGACACTTGATTCCGAGGTCCGGTGTGCCCGGAATCAATTTTTTAAGTTTAGCTGGGGTACGGTCAGTAAACGAATGAGAGAGTTTTTTATATATTTTGAACCGGTGCTCGGAATTGAAATCCGAGGGCACCGATGAATTCACAACACCGGTAATTTCTTAAGGGTACCTTTACCATAGTTGCGTTTGTGTGGGAGGAGAAGTTAAAATTTTTGGATTAAATAAGAAGTGAATAAAAAATGTGGAATAATTTTTATTCTATATCTAAGTGGTTATATCCTACATGGGGGAGTTGGGGTGGGCCCCTAACTACCCATGTGAGGATACTTGTGAGGTGGGGCCCACATAATCCCCAACCCTTCACATTCCCTAAAACCCCTTAAACCTCCCATTAAACTCCTTTGTTTAATGTTGACTCCTCCCTTGAATTTATTTGAGTAACTCTTCCTCTCCCCTCTCTCCCTCATTAAATATTGCCAACCTTTCACTTAATTAATTAGATAACTCATGGTTTAATTAATTAAGTGAATTAGAATTTGAATTTTGTAAATTTTAATACATGGCATGATTTAACTAAATAAGGAAAAGCCTTATTTTATTTTTGGTTGGCTTGTTGGGTTGAGATTTTGGGGAGAGAGCTATAGAGTTTTGAAGAACGCTTCATCTTCTTTGTTGAAGAATGCCAACTCTCCGACGAAGAACTTCGACTCGGCGACCCCGGATTCTCTATTCCCTTCTTCCTCCGTGACAAGGGAGGAGACACCGATGTGGGATCTCACCAACAACGTCTCACCTTATAATCTTCTCTCCGTGACAAAAGAGGAGACACCGCTTCCTCCTCGGGCACTCTCCATCGTCGCTTACGGAACCTCTTCTCGCGACGCCGATGTTCAACATTGATTATCGAGGTAGGGGTTAAGTTCAATTTTAATATATTAAAATTGTGATTTGGTTTGTTGTTGAGCATCTTTTTTACCTCGTCCATTTGCTATCGCTTTACGCGGAGGGCGCAGGCCGAACAAACATGGCCCGCTTTGGAGGAAGAACCGGCCGGCCCGTCGGCCGGCCGGGCAGAACCGGACCGCGGCGCCAGCAAGGCGCCGCGTAGAAGAAGAACGGCAGCCCGACCATGAGGGTCACGTGCGCAGAAGACCGGCTGGTATAGCCGGTAGGTTTGGGGAAGGGCAGCGCCACCTGGCGTTGCCGGTGCAGAAAAACCAGGGGGGTCGCACCCCCCCTGGAACCCGCTCGGCTTCGGCCGAGCCGCTCGGCCAGCCGGCCGATCCAGCTGGGCCGCGCCCCGCGGGGCCGCACCCATTCAGTTTGAGTTATGTATATCTTCAGACCAGTCTGACACCCCTACTGGGCCAGACCTGTCAAACTGGGTCAACCCGACCCGTCGGCCCACTGGGCTAAACGGGCCGGGCCCGTTATTCACTTAAACGTGAATAACCTAAGGACCGCGCGTCCGATCGACGCGCCGTCCACAACAATAGGACTCTTTAGATGAGAAGGTCCTTTTTAGATACTCTAAGTGAGTTTTAGATGAAATTGTATATCGGACGGGTTAGAAATGAGTGTATTTCTAACCTGGCCCCTGGGAAGGAAAAGCCAATATCTCTCAGACCGAGAGCCCGATTGACGCGCCGTCTGTTGCGTTGAGTTCCTATTGATGATATGGAACTTTGGGATACATAAAATCTAGACTTAGTGACAGTTGATGTATCTACCCCCTTGGCTCATGGAGCAGACCCTCTCGGAATCGAGCGTGCTGTGTGCGGGAACCATAGAGATGGCTGCGACTGCGATGATGACGACGACTGTACTTGGATCCTACGTGGGTTCGGAAGTGAGGAAGACTGTACTTAGGACCTCTGTGGGTTCGACAGTGATGACGACTGTACTTGGATCCTATGTGGGTTCGGCAGCGATGGTTACTGTACTAGGATCCTACGTGGGTTCGGCAGTGACGACTTTTGTACTTGGATCTTACGTGGGTTTGGCAGGGAAGATGATTCAGAGGCTCCGTCTATCATATCCACCCCTCTTCGTGAGTAGTATACCTATGTGAGTTGAGTCTTGACTTTCAATCAATATCATCAATATGATTGACTTACTTTCCTATGTGGACTAGGTTGTGCTTTCCAGTGTAGACTGGGTTGTACTTGGGCTCTTGAGTTGGAGCCGAACTGGAATTGATGACTTAGGTATATGTATGGGAATATACCTAAGTAGAGTTGTTTGATACTTCGTGTTTATATATTTTCTTTGTGGTATATCCTTTTTGGATTATGGGAGACCTTCGGGAGTCTCGGGGTCCCTACTGAGTATTGTATACTCACCCCTACATAGGCTATGCCCGCACTACGTTGTGTTGGATGCAGATGACAGACAACACTGATCAAGGTGGAGTCTTGTGGAGCGGGACGGTACCTGGAGGTGGACCACTTGGAAGGACGTACACGGAGCGGATGACCAAACACGAGGAGCTGAGGAGACCATTTTTACCCACCCTTCAGGTGGAATATCTGGAGGACAACTCAGTGGTTGCTGGTTTACTTTACTGCAACTGTTCTTTCTTTACTATTATACTGTACTTTCAGTTGGGTTTGTATTCTGGACCATTTACATTCCATCACTTACTTTTGTTCTCAGTTTACTTAGTGTTTACTACAGCTTGCATACTTTGTTTTGTTGTTTACTTATATAAAGTCAATGCCTTCCCTTTTATCAAGATTTACGCCTTTGGTGATAGTCTCCATCCCCTGGCCTATGGAAGGCGTGCATGGGGTATTCATGGCATGGGCCCTGAGGACGGGTCATGATAGTACCCCCTGGACGACCCCGACACCCCTGTTGATAGCTCCCCCACCCCCTAGACACCCCCTACCCCTTGGATATCCCCTAACCTCGTGGACAGCTCGCCCACCCCCTGGACACCCCACCCCTGGACACCCCCACCCCCTGGACACCCCACCCCCAGGACACCCCATACCCCCTGGACAGCCCCCCCCCGTAGACAACCCACCCACCCCCCTGGACACCCCCTACCCCTTGGACAGCCCCGCCACCCCTATAGACAGCCCCTCCATCCCCGTGGAGAGCCCGCCCACCCCCCTGGACACCCCCGACCCTCGTAGACAGCCCCCACCCCCAGGACAGTTCCCTACCCCCTGGACACCCCCACCCCCTTGGGTAGTGTATGTGATCACTCAAATAATATACTAAAATATTAAATTTTTTTGATCTAAAATTTATTCAACTCCTGAATAATTATTATCCACAAGTTTACATGATCTTGTACACTCATGTATAGTTCTTCAAAGATATTTTGTTATAAATATAGTATTTTGTTGTTTTTTATATTATGATTCTCATATAGAGAGTAGTGTGTCAGTTATGGTTTCATATAAAGTGAAAAATTCTTATTTACTTAAATATATTTTATATGAAACTTCAATCTTATTGAATTTCTTTTGACAAAAATGACATATAACAATTTTTTTTATAGAATGGACAAAAGTTGGATGTATGAAACCGATCGGATCTCAAGCAATTTTCAAAACAATTTGGAGAGCTTTTTAAATTTTCCATTTCATAATGCTTCAGATAGTGGTCACATACACTGCCCCTATTACAATTATGTTGGAAGACCTTGGTTGAGTGGTGAAGAAGTCAGCTACCACATAACCAAATATGGTTTTCAAGCAAACTAATCTGTGTGGTATCACAATGGGTAGAAAATGAAATCTCAAATTGCTGATGATCCAAATGAGAGGATTGGATTGGAGAATTTGTTATATGACCAATTTCTGTTTATTCATCATCATGAAAAAGAAAGTATTCCGACCCAAGAAGATTTTGATATGAGTAGACATGATGCATCTAATGAAAATGATGATGTTTTCAGGGTGAAAAAATTGAATGATGTTACCACGAATCCAGTATATCGACAATGCGATAAAATAAAAAAGCTGGAATTTTTAATCTAACTGATTCATGGGAAAACAATGTATGATATTTCTAATACTACCATCAATTAAATTCTTACCTTATTGAAGGAATTAATTCCAGATGATGCAAATATTTCCTCAAACCACTATATGTCATGGAAGTTAGTTGAGGAACTTGGATTTTCAAGAAACAAAATTCATGCTTGCCCGAAAGATTGTAGTTTATTCTAGGAGGAAACTGCTGAACGAAATGATTGTATAAAATGTGACACATCCCGCTGGAAGCCAAAAGCTGATGGAACACCATCTTGTGTGCCAAAAAAAGTAATGTGGAAATTTTCATTGATCCCTATACTTCAGAATCTTTTTATGTCTGATGAAATGTCAATAAAAATGCGATGGAATGATACCGAGAGAAAGAAGACTAATGATGAGTTGGTTCACCCTGCAGATGGATTTTCATGGCAGAGATTTGATGCTCGATATCCTGATTTTTCAACTGATGTGCGTAATGTTAGGTCAGGTCTTTCATGTGACAGTTTTAATCCGTTTGGGCAGATGCTTATGTCGCACAACACATGGATGGTTTTTATACACATTTATAATCTTCCCCCACAATTGTGTATGAAAAAACCTTTCACTTTCAGGAGTATAATCATATTTGGACCTTCTGATCCTAGCAATGATATAGATGTATACAAGAAACCTTTAATAAAAGAGTTGAATCTTCTTTGGGATGTGGGTGTGCTCACATACGATGCATGTTTGAAAGACATATTTGAGATGCGTGTTGTGCTTATGTGGACGATCAATGATTTTTCTTCTTATGCAATGATGTCTGGATGGAGCACGAAGGGAAAACTATCATTTCCTGTTTGTATGAAGAATACACAATCCATAAGACTGAAACATAGTTGTAGTTTTAGTTTTATGGGAGATCAAAGATTCTTTCCAATGGACCATCCATATAGAAATAATCATTGAAGATTTGACAATACCATGGAGACTGATGATCCACCTCAACCTATGTATGGAATTGATGTGCTTAATGAATTGAAATATTTTATTTTTTCATTCGAGAAGGGTCAAATGAATTCTAGAAAGAGAGAGAATGTTTCCACTGAAACCTATTAAAATTGGAAGAAGAGAAGTATCTTCTTTGATTTTCCTTATTGGCCATCCAATTTGTTATGTCATTTCTTAGACATAATGCACATTGAAAAAAATATATGTGAGATGTTTCTTTCGATTCTTCTAAATGTTAAAGGAAATACACAAGATGATTTATGGTCTCGGTGTGACTTGGTGGATTGGGACATCAGACCAGAATTGCATCCTGTGCGTATTAGTGAAAATAAATGGCAAGTTCCATGTTCTTCTAATGTGATGAAACCTATAGAAGAAAAGAAATTTCTAGAATTACTAGAGACTATTAAAGTTCCTGATTGATATTCAAGAAACATATCTAAATGGGTCAACTGAAGAGAGTTGAGGCTAAAATCTTTGAAGACTCATGATTATCACATCTTTATGCATGAGTTGATTCCAATACCAATTCGTCATATTTTGTCCAATAATGTAAGGGTGGATATTATTCAGTTGTGCCATTTTCTTAGAGATCTTTGTTCTAAGAATTTGTCCAAGTCTTTCTTGCAAAAAATGTTGGCAGATGCCCCATTAATTTTGTGTGAGTTAGAGAAAATATTTCCTCTATCATTTTTCACATGCATGCTACATCTGACTGTCCATATTATAACTAAAATAATTCTTATAGGACCTATTTATTTTCATTGGATGTATACAACTGAAATAAATATGTACACATTAAATTCTTATGTCTGTAATAGGAATCATCCTGAAGGTTCTATCGTGAATGTTTACTTGGCTCAAGAATGTATGAATTTTTGCTCTATGTATTTGTCTGATCTTACTACAAGAATGAACAGACCAATAAAAAATGAAGAAGATCTGTATGAGCAAATTGAACCCAAATTTTCATCACTTCCTCAAATAGGAGGAATTACTGGATCATATACATTGATAACATTAAGCCTTGAAAAGTGGGAGATGGCACATCACACAGTTTTGTTCAACTATGAATTGTTCGATGAATACATCTTGTAAGTAAATTGAATATGTATATCTTATATATATATATATATATATATATATATCTGTTAAACTATTCCTATTTTTATCTACAGGGAACATAAAGCGATGATAAATAGAAAGCAACATTCTTTATCTTTGAGAAGGAGAGATACTTTGCATAGAAAAGAGTTTTCTGCTTGTTTAAAATTGAAGGTAATAATATTAATATTTAAAATAATTAAAAAAATAATTAATTATGTTTAATATTGATTTATATTTTAGGTATTGAGTTTTCCTGCTGACTCCGTCTCTGAGGAAATAAGAGCTTCGGCTTTTGGTCCTAATACCGTGGTTTGTGATTGTAAATCAATTGTTATTAATGGGTACAGATTTATTTTCACTAAACAATCAAAGAACAAGAGATAACAACATGATGGTGTTATGGTTACTACCACAACAGAATTTTATGCTAGTGCATCAGATAGTGGACCACGATTTGAAAATGTAAATTATTATGGAGTTGTTGAAAAAATAATAATATTGGATTATTATTCTCATGGATGAGTCACGATGATGAAATGCTAGTGGTTTGATTTGATGACAAGGTAGGGCATATTTATTGATGATTGTGGATTTCGAGTAATTGATATTACTTGCAATATTTATACTGATGAACCATATGTATTGGAATCAATCGAGAAACAAGTTTTTTATGTCAAATACCATCTTCGACCTGAATTTGGTGTCATTATTGAAGTAATTCCAATAAATATTTTTGATTATGGTGATGATGGAATTGAAACCATCCCTACTGCCATTGGAAATGATCCATTTATTACTTTTGATGGCTCCAATAGCTCAATTGTCAAAGTTGACTGTGAACCTGAAGTTGTGGTGGGAAATATATAAAATCATCCATTCATGTTCTCAATTCTTTTGGTTTACCTCGACTTGGGCTGTTAAGGTTGGTACTATTCAAATTGATTTAATATTGATTACAAATATGTTGTATCTGACTTGACCGTTATGTGAATTTTCAATGTTTATTGGTTGTAATTTTATTTGAATTGCATTTTCTAATTTGGAATTGAACTGTATTCAAACCTACGAAACCAACATTTTTAACTTGGTGAATATTTCAATGCTTCAACTGTGATTTTGTATAAAATTTGTATAACTCTAATACCTCTCTTTAACATTTTAATAGGTAATGAACATGATGGTTTGTATTATTTTTCAAAACATGTATTGAAATCTGCATCATTTACCTGGGCTAACGAAATTAATTTTTTTTTAATTTTGACAACTTCTTTACCCCTTATGAATCTGGTTGAATCAATGTTCCATGAATCCCCCTATTCCCTATAATTTATTTTGTTTTTTGGGTTACAAATTAGTTATCCTTTTCTATTTACTTCAATATTTGTTTTCAAATGCAGGAAATGAAACCAATTGAAGAGAGGTGACGGAAACAGATTATGGACAACAATCGTCGCATGACTGAGCTGGGTATTCCACCACTAGTGCCTGCAGTGAGTATTTTATTTGAAATATATATATTTAAATAATATATAATGTCATGTGATTAATTTTTTTAATTTTTTTAAACATTTTTTCAGGATCCATCTATTAGGCAACAATTATTTGATGAGCAACCTAGTAGTGGTCCCAGTACTCAGGGTGTTCATACAAGAGGGGGTGGTACAAGAGCTAGATGATATGGTCGGCGTACCCAATTAGACGCTGCCCCTCTCACTGATATACCACCCATCCCACATTTTGATCTTGGTGTGTCGTTAGTCACACATAGGATATTTAGGCCTCCCATGTTTTCACCACCCTTTATATCTGAGCCTCCTCACCCGTCTGTACCATATCTGATGATGATTCCCACTCCCTATCCAGTATTCAGCCTACCATCCCTGTCATCTTCTTTTACTTATGCTCCCTTCTCTCTGGGATTTTATATTCCATCTTCTTTGACTCCTGCTCTGCCAGAGTCTATCCCTATAGATAATACATTGGGACCCACTCCATCTGTATAGGGTGTTCCTTCAGTTTCTACAGATCCAGCGGTGCCCATTAATCAGACTACTGCAGGTATACTTATACAACCCTAACAAATTTTTACACCATTATTTATTTTCATTATAACATGCATTGATAAAATATTTATTTTTCTTTTATAATTGATACATCTACTGATAGAAGGTAGGGTAGGGGCATACATGTATGCGTGTGGCGTGGAACCACCGCACATAGTTGATGGTGGACTACAATGAATATAGTCAAATGATTGAAAAATCATGGCAGCAATGTCGGAGTTTTTTGGCGATGCTTTCCAAATACTCTGACATCATTCCTGCCAACCTGCTCTCATGGAGACAGCTGCCAAATAAAGTCAAGGATAAACCTTGGGCAAAGATATGGGTAAAAAAATCTATTGTATTTAATTCACTATATTATTTTTTGTATTTATATGAATTAATATTTTGGTGTCATCTACGGTTTAATTTCCCCGATGGTGAGGGTGTACGGCCAACATGTCTAAAGGATTTAGGCGAGATTTGGAGAGCTTATAAGCACATGTTATACATTAGATGGCATTCTATAGTGGACACATAGTTAGAGGCGGTTCCTATCATGGATGATTTTCGATTAGAATAGTATCGATAGA
The DNA here is from genome assembly GCA_963277665.1 of Viscum album. Classification (NCBI taxonomy): domain Eukaryota; kingdom Viridiplantae; phylum Streptophyta; class Magnoliopsida; order Santalales; family Viscaceae; genus Viscum; species Viscum album. The sequence goes on along the minus strand of OY728137.1, from coordinate 509,688,387 downwards.
TGATTACTCATTGGATGACTAGCCAATTTAAGGTATTAATCACATTAGAGGTATTTAAAAGGAAAATTTTTATGTTTTTTTTTAATATTAATTATTTAATTTTATTTAGGATTCACCCAGAAGAAATAAAAAAATATTGATTCTAAAAAGTACGTCCACACATTGGGACGTACTATGATGCCTAATCATGAGAGGCAGAAGGTATGACAGTTTATAAGTTTTCTTTATGAATTGAACTTTCTATTGCTTCCTCCATAATTTATTTGATTGTTAAAGTTGTTATATAATTATAGTTATGAAATTAATTATTGGTATCATATTTTTAATTATGGTTTCCTACATTAAATGTCATTGTAGAGGCATAAATTAAATATAAAAGGATGTGTGCCTCGAACAAAACTGTTTAGCTCGAGTAGAAGGAAGAAAGATGGAAGTGCAGTTAATGAACCGAATCAACAGTAGATTGTAAGTTTTACTCTATAGATTTAAAATTTTAATATCTATTTTGTAACTTAATAATCTATTTATATTTTTAAAAGGATTCTTTAGAGTCCCTTGATTCACAAGAACCTGACAATTTTGTTCCAAATGACCACTTACATCAAATGTTGGGAGATGAGAACCCTGGTAGAGTACGCTGCCAACCTGGGAAGAGAACAGTTCCGACGAGGTATTAGCCCTCCTCAGGTACGAGTTGTAGTTCCACTGAGTTCTAGCATGTTAAGGTATGGATAGAACAGGCTGAAAAAAGGGCCATAGAGACGGAAGAATAGTTTTCTAGGGAAAACACTGTGTTTATGAAACCGATGGAAGTTTTATGTCCCACACTACCACCAGAGGCTAGAACAACTTGTGATGAATATATGTCTTTGATGCGTTCTATATATAGTGCACCAAGTGGTAGCTCTAGTGGTGGTCTAGATGATGGTGAGGAGGAGGCCAAGCCAGAGGAGGAGGTGGGAGAGGAGGAGGCCGAGGCAGAGGAGGATGGTGAGGCCGAGGAGGAGGGCGATGAGGAGGCCGCAGATGAGTACGAGGGTGAGGAGGAGGGTGTTAAGGCTGGAGAGGAAGATGATGGGGATGAATACGAGGATGACGGCGAGGATGATGATGGAGATGATGATAGTAATGGTGATGAGGGATAGATTGATCTGTTACATTTTTGACTGATATTACTTACCTTTGATGTTTATTGGTTTGTTGTTCCAGAATATATGTGTGATTTGGTAGGTCACATTATCTTTATTTTTTATCTATAAATAATAAAACATGACTTGATGATTTACTGTGACTGATTCACCCCTCCCCTAGACATCCCCCACCCCCGTGGATAGCCCGCCCACCCCCCTGGACACCCCGTACCCCCTGGACAGCCCCGCCACCCTCATGCATAGCCCACCCACCCCCTAGACACCCCGTACCCCTTGGATACCCCCTACCCCCGTGGACAACCCGCCCACCCCCATGGAAATCCCTACCACTCCACTAGACACCCTCGACCCCCCTGGATAGCCCCGAAACCCCCGTGGATAGCCCACCACGCCCATGGATAGAACACCCACCCCCGTGGACTGCCCCTCCCTCCGTGGATAGCCCCCACCCCCATGGAATGCTCTCCCACCCCCACTGGACACCCCATACCCCCTGGACAGCCCCATCCCTCCTAGACACCACCCCACCACCTAGGCACCCCCACCCCCTGGACACACCCACCCCCATGGACAACCACCCCCACCCCTGGATAGGCCCACCACCCATGTGGACAACCTACCCACCCCTCTGGACACCCCGTACCTCCTAGATAGTCCCACCCACCCCCTGGACACCCTATGCCCCCTGGATAGCTCCCACCCATGTAGAAATCCCACTCACCCCCATGGATAGCCCGCCCACCCCCTTGGACACTGGACACCCCATACCCCCTAGATAGCCCCCGCCACCCCCCCATGGACAACCCGCCCACCACCCGAACACCTCATACCCCCCGGATAGCCTCCACCCCCCGTGGACAGCCCCCCACCCCCACCACCACCGTGGATAGCCCTCCCACCCCTTTGGATGCCATGTACCCCCTAGATAGACCCCCACCCCCATGGGCAGCCCGCCCACCCCCCATGGACTGCCTGCCAACCCCCCTAGGCACCCTACCCCCCCTCGACAGCCCCACCACCCCCCATGGACAGCCCACCCACCCCCCTGGACACCCCCCTCCACCCATGGACAACCTCTCCACCCTCATGGACAGCCACCCACCCCCTGGACCCCCTACCCCCCGTGGATAGCTCACCCACCCCCCTGGACACCTCCTACCCCTTGGACAGCCCTACCACCCCCGTGGATAGACCACCCACCCACCTAGACACCCCATACACCCTAGACAACCCCGCACACCCCCCTGGACACCCCCTACCCCCCTCGATAGCTCTGCCACCTCTGTGGATAGCCCCGCCCACCCACTAGACACCCCCCCTCCCCCCGTTGACAGCCTTTACACCCCCATGGACAGCCTGCCCACTCCCTGGACACCCCGTACCTCCCTAGATAGCCCCGTACACCCCCCTGGACACCTCATGCCCCATGGAAATCCCCCACCCCCGTGGATATCCTGCCCACCCCCCATGGATATCCCTCCCCCCTTGGACACCCAGTACCCTCTGGATAGCTCCGCCACCCTCGTGGACAGCTCGCCCCACCCCCCCGAACCCCCCGTACCCCACCAGATAGCACCCCCACCCCCATGAACAGCCCCCACCCCCATGGATAGCCCGCCCACCCTTTTGGACACCTCATACCCCCCTGGATAGCCCCACCACCCTCGTGGACATACCACCCACCACCCTGGACACCTCGTACCCCCTAGAAAGCCCCCCTCGTGGACAGCCCCCCCACCCCCCTGGAAAGACTGCCCACCCCCTGAACACCCCTACCCCCTCAATAGCCCCTCAACCCCCTCGATAGCCCCTCCCCCCATGGACAACCCCCACCCCCCTGGACAGCCCCAACAGCCCCATGGATAGCCTTCCCACCCCCCCTAGACACTCCGTACCCCCCTGGACAACCCCAAAACCCCCGTGGATAGCCCGCCCACCCCCTTGGACACCCCCACCCAAAGACACCCCCATCCCCCCAGACACCCCCACCCCTTAGACACCCCATACCCCCTAGAAAACCCCCTACCCACCCCCGTGGATATCTCGCCCACCCCCCTGGACACCCCCTACCCCCTGGACATCCCCGCCACCCCTATGGACATCCCCACCACCCCCGTGGATAGCCCACCCACCCACCCTGGACACCCCACCCCCTGGAAACCCCCACCCCCTTGGGCAGTGTATGTGTTCACTCAAATAATCTACTAAAATATTAAAAATTTTTGATCTAAAATTTATTCAACTCCAAAATAATTCTCCTCCACAAGTGTACATGATCTTGTACACTCATTTATAGTTCTTCAAAGATATTTTTTAAAAATATATTATTTTGTTGTTTTTTATATTATGATTCTCATATAGAGTAGTGTGTCAGTAATGGTTTCATATTAAGTGAACAATTATCATTTACTTAAATATATTTTCTATGAAACTTCAATCTTCTTGAATTACTTTTGATGAGTGGCCTTCCCCCTTATGAAAATTCAAACGGGCATAACTTTCAAACGGTGCATCCATTTGACGATCCATCTACAGTGTTTTAACCCTTATAATGAGATGGTAATTCTAATATATCCTAATTGGGTTTTTGTGGGAGTGTTAATACGAACTAATGTCTTGAGGAGTGAGTTCTCCTAGAACGAGCTCAATTCGAGCAAAAATTTCTATAGATGGATGTGACCTAGAGACTGTGTGTATTATAGAGACTATGTGTCTTATGGAGACTATGTGTATTATAGAGATTGTGTGTCTTATGAAGACTATTTTTATTATGAAGACTATATTACTTATAGAGACTATGTGTCTTGTTGAGACTGTGTGTCTTATTTGATTGAGTATATCTGGATGTTCTGGATATATTTTCTATTGAAATATATTTTTGAGGAGCTGACTATGTATTTCTTTATGGTATTCCTTTTCTGTATTCCTTGGTGGTATTAATTTGTATTATTTCCTTTGTGATATTCCTTTGTGGTATTTCCTTATTGGTATTCCTTTATGGAATTACTTTGTGGTATTTCCCTTGTGGTATTATTTTGTGGTTTCAGGGTATCCTACTGAGTATTATTTTACTCACCCCTGTATGGGCTTTGACCACATGTGTTGTGTCTTGTGCTAACAATTGAATCTTCGATGGAGTTCCAAGAAGACTAGGACTAGGTAGTGACTTGTGAGACTCGACATAATGAGGCATGTTCTAGAAGATTTTACAAAGATAGTCCCAATACCTCTTACTTTACAGGTCAGACTAGTGGTTGCAGACTCTTTTTATTTGGTGGTATTATTTTGGCCCTATTTATTTTCCTGTACTTCCACTATTATACTCTGGTTGTGGGATATAATTGTTTTCATGAATTTTTTACTTAGTGTTTTTACATTTTAGCATTTGCAGATTGGATATGTGTGTTTTTGTGTACAATTACTTTAGGATAATGCCTCCCATTTGTGGGATATAACTACTTGGTTCTAGTCACAAGCCCTTGTCCTATTGAAGGTGGGATTGGGGTAGTCATGGAACATTCCCCTCTCAGACGGGTTGTGACAGAGTGGTATCAATGGAAGGTCAATTCTACCTTAGTACCGGGAGTCTGTGAGGTTGGTTTGGGGAAACAATGTTAAGTGTTTTGAGTTTGGATTTTAGGATAGGGAATCTAGTGTTGGTGTAGCAGCTGATGTATCCCTACACCAGGACTCTGGGAACCTATTTTAAACTCGGTACATGAAAACACTAGTTGCAGGGAAAATAATGGTATATGCATCATATAGAAATGAGTTGTGTCTTCCGCATCCTTCTTGAGTCAGTTCTCTAGATACACTCTATTAATCGTGGTATATATTGTTTTATTACAGGATGCCTCTACACAGCCAGCCATCCAAGATTCAATTACATGATCACAAGGATGATCCACCTAGTGATGAGGCACCAATACAAGGTCCTGTATTGGATATAGCACCTATGGGTGGTTTACCAACTATACCACCACCCATCAAGAAACAACTACTAACAACACTACCAGCTAAGGATGTACGTAGACTGAGCATGTTTCATGAGTTTCAGAGGCAGAGACCTCCTATGTTTTGGGGTGATCTAGACCCCTAGGCAGCTAAGGATTGGCTGGAGGTAGTTACCTGTGTCTTCTACCTTGTGAGGACGTCTTCCAACCATATGGAAATCCTTTCTATGAGTCTTTTTTAGGGATCTACGGATGATGGTAGAGATTAGTGACCCATAAACATGATGATACAACTCTATATTGGGAATACTTTGAGCATCTCTTCCAATAATATTTCAATCTATCCATGTTGCGATTAGGGCACATACAAGAGATTCTGAATCTACAGTAGTGTAGTCAGAATGTGGTAGAGTATTTGGCAAGATTTACTGATCTTTTGAGCTACTCCATGGATATGGTATGAGAACCATTCTTCATGGCTCAGACCTTCAAGTAGGGATTACATTGGGAGATTAGGATATCCATGATATCCCTTAGCATTACTACTTATTATGGGGTACTTGAGTGCACCTTACTAGTGTAAATATTTATAGCAGAGTAGGCACTGGCAATGGGAACTACTAACAGGAACCAGATAGCTGATACCTCAACAGCAGGTAACTGATGACAGTTATCGGGACCCAATCGAGTCAGGTTCTTAGAGAGATGATCCCAATAGATACTATTAGCAATGAGGGGCTCCCATGGAAGCTCGAGTCAAGTGAGGGATAAGTTGTGTCACTCGTGCGACGGTTAGGGACATCTAGAACGAGATTGTCCGACCCGCGGTATGGCTAATTAGGAGATAGTCGAGGGTCCATTGAGGTAAAGGAGGAGGCTGGAGTAGGGTGGTCCTCAGGGTGGAAGACATGGAAGGGGAGTGGGAAAGGTGGAAGGTGGTGGTTGGGGGTTTGAGCTATTACCACCACCACCCCCAATTAGTCCATGAAAGGCTCAGGGAGTTGGTGGATAGGGATGGGTCCAACTATAGGTGATGAAGGATTATGACCCTAAGTATCTAGGGATGATTAGAGGTACGATATGCTTCTTTTCCACCTTAGATGCAGTTTTTATAGACATAAGTTATATTCATTATTTTCTTACCACAAACCTTGTTTAAGACCTAGATATTTTGGTTGAACCGTTAACTTGACCCTTATGATTAGGGACTCTTATATGAGGAGATTCAATGATCAAGAATTGGTTTTGACAGTATAATCTTAATCTTGGATGTGATAGTTTTAGTTGGGATCTCTTAGTAGTGGTGTCGAGGCCTTACAATTTCATTCTCAGTATGAACTGGTTATCCATAGTTCATGCTCATATTGACTATTTCAGGCGTAGAGTGCGGTGTGTCCACAGTGATGAAACCTGGTTTTCCTTTGTTAGTGAAAAGGAAACACATGCATCATAGGATAGAATCACACATAGGAGGGTGAAACCGATTACTCATCAGTTGGATAGCCTCACCCTTAGTGCGGTGGATGATATGAGTCCACAGTTTCCTACTGTGGTGGAAGAGTATGAGTAAATCTTTCCTAGGGATATTCCAGGATTACCTCATCACAAGGAGGTATAATTATGCATTTATATATATCCTTGGATAGCACCAATATCTACACCTATATATTAGATGTCTCCCACAGAGCTTCGTGATCTAAGGGTGTAGTTGGAGGACTTGCAGAGGAAGGGATTTGTGAGACCCATTGTTTCACCCTGGGTAGCCCCAGTTTTATTTACCAAGAAGGAAGATAGAAGCTTGAGGTTATGTGTGGAATTATGAAACCTAAAATAGGTGATCATGAAGAATAAGTATCCACTATAAAGGATCAATGACCTATTCAATCATTTTAAAGGGACGCGTTGGTTCTCAAAGATTGACCTCATACCTTACTATCACCATATACAAGTACGGGATGAGGATATACCAAAGATAACCTTAATATGCTATTACAAATACTATGAGTACTTGATGATTATTTTTGGCATGAAGAATTCCCCCAAAGTGATTATGGTACTCATGAACTAGATATTTCATCCTTACTTATACCAGTTCATGGTGGTCTTAATTGATGAAATCTTAGTGTACTCAGCGTATGAGGAGGAGCACATGAGACACTTGAGGATGGTCCTGGAAACACTCCAAGAGAAACATATTTACAGGATGATATCTAGGTTTTATTTTTGAAATCAAAAGCTCCATTTTCTAGAACACTTTATTTCAGATACTAGAGTTTTAGAGGATCCAGTGAAGATTGAGGCGATGCTTGCTTGGGGCCACACAAGAGTGTTAACGAGGTGAAGAGTTTCCTTGGTTTGGATAGGTACTATCAGAGGTTTGTACCCAACTTTTCTAGAGTGTCAGCATCTTTGAATGGTTTGACATGAAACAGACAGACTTTCACATGGACAGAGAAGTTCTAGGATAGTTTTCAGTAGTTGAGGTAGAGATTGAAGAGTGCTCCCATCTCTAGATTTCCAGAGGAGGGTACCGAGTACGTAGTGTTCTGTGATGTATTAGGAACTGGGCTTGGTTGTGTCCTGATGTAGGGTAAATTAGTGATTGAATATGGTTCAAACTAGTTGATACCACACAAGAAGAATTGATCAACCTGTGATCTTGATTTAGAAGCAGTAGTCTTCCCTTTGAAGATGTGGAGACACTACCTGATGGGAGAACAATTTATCATCTACTATGACCACAAGAGTCTCATGTATATATTCTATCAAAAGGATATAAACTTGATAAAGAGGAAATGGATATATTTCCTCTAGGACTATGACTTTGATATTGTCTATACTCCTGATAAGTGGAATGCGGTAGTAGATTCTCTCAGTAGAATACCCAGTTCTTAGTTGCTGAATGAGGCATTAAAGTAGTTAGCCTTGTTGTAGATATCCTTTGTGGATGGGGATGGAGAAACTTACCTTTAGTAGATGGTTGTTACCCCTCTACTCTTAAATCTATTTAGGGAGTGATGGATTGGGGATACTGACTGAGAGACTTTACATGCTCAGATGTACACAGGGCATGCCCTGATGGATATTCGAAAGGTGGGGAGCATGTCATTCTTTTCAGAGGATGCATAGTTCTACCTGTGGAATTGCGGAAGGAGGTTTTGAGAGAGTTCCATAAATCCCCTTTAGTGGTACATAAAGGTGTGTAAATGATGCACTAGGACCTCTGATGTCAGTTTTGGTGGACATGGATGAAGAAGGGAGTTACAGAGTTTGTTTCTCAATGCCTCTCTTATTAACAGGTGAAGGTCGAGAACCAGGTTCTAGTGGGTTTGAATCAACCCCTTGAGGTTACAAAAGGAAAGTGTGATGGGATATTGATGTAATTTATTAATGTTTTAACATGTATGTCTAGGGGAACTTGATACCATATGGGTGATAATTGAATGACTCACCAAGTCAGCCCACTTCCTAGATATTTGGGAGCAGAGTTTAGTAGAGAGATTGAAACACCTCTATATGCAGGAGATAGTTCAACACCATGGAGTTCCATCAAAGATAGTCTCAGATCATGATTATCTCATTACATACATATTTTAGAAGGTATTATAGGAGGCATTTGGGACTCTTTTATGCTAGATCATAGTGTTTCCCCCAGATGGATGACCAAACTGAACAAACCATTCAAGTTTTGGAGGACATGCTATAGGCATGCTTGTTGGATTTTGGCAGTAGTTGGGAGGATCACCTACCACTAGTGGAGTTTTCATAAAAAAAACATATATCACTCCACCATTGGTATGACACCATTCAGGGCCTTGTATGAGAAACCCTATAGGTCACCACTTTGCTGGAATGACCTAGGAAAGTAAGCACTCATGAGATCGGAGATGGTGCAAGCTACCACATAGAAGGTGTAGATCATCTAGGAGCTAGTGAAGACTGAAAAGATCCAATATAAGTCTTATAATGATAGGCTATGAAGACCTTTAGAGTTTAAGGAAGGAGACCACATGTTCCTTCGGGTCTCACCTCGACGTGAATTACAGATATTTGGTCGGGGAGGCATGCTATCTCCAAGGTTCATCAGATCTTTCCTGATACAACATAGTGTTGGTGAGTTGGCATACCACTTGGATCTACCTCCATAGTTAGAATAGGCACATGATGTATTCCACATGTAATAGCTAAGGAGGTATGTGCATGAAATATCACACATCATTGAATGGGGTGAGTTGGACATTGAGGAAAGGGAGACTTTTGCCGAGTATCTAGTGGAGATCAAGGATCGACATGATAGGGTCCTTTGTGGGTATTAAATTCCTATTTTGCTCATTTTGTGGTAGCACGAGAATCTCCAAGATAGCACATTGGAGTGTGAGTCTTAGATTCATACTTAGTTCCTTCATTTGTTTGAGTATCCCTTATTTTGGATTTCGGGGACCTAAAGACCCAAGGTGGGGATAATGTAATGACTTGGATTTTACCAATTTTATTTTTTAAAATTATTTAGAAAAATTTTGAGACTAAGCACTAAGACGGCATGTGATTCTAAGGCCTGGTGTTCCTAAAACAATTCATTGAAATATTTTAAGTTTTTAATAGCACACAGGCATGGATTTACTTAAAAAGTTGAATGTCTTTTAAATGGGTGACTTGATCAGAAATTCAAGGGCACCATTGAGCTTGGAAATGAGGCTTTACCCTAGGTGTGACCTAAATTTGGTCAGTGTGGGTCATTTGAAGAAAAATTCACCAAGGATGCAGCCATAAATAAAATAATTAAATAAAATTATTTTATTTAAAAATATTAATAACTCATGAATGGTAGATCAAATTGGAATTATGAGACCACCATTGAGTTTGTAATGTGGTGTTTTCCATAAGTGCGACTTAACTGTAGTAGTCATAGATATTCTATGAAAAATCAAAAAAAGGACATAATCATTACTAAATAATTTAAAGATAAATTTTTTTATTGATACAACAACTATTTCTCCTTTAAATGTATAGTTATATAAATTCCTTAGGGTTGGTCGCTCAAACCCCAGAAAATCATATAGAAATTTGAGAGCTTTTTTGGTGAATAACAACAGATCAAAGTTTGGATCATGGATTGTCGCACTGAAGGAGTTGGAGGATCTCGTCAGTGATGAAAATGAAATCGTTCTTCATAAATGATTGATCCAAACTCCAGGTAGGGAGGTTGTTTCTTTTTGATTTCCCCATTATTGATTTTCATGAAAAACACAAGTAAATCCATGAATAGTTTGATCTGTGGATCTATCGTTGCGAGATGATTGATAATTGCAGGGTTTATTAATGGGAGATTGTATTAAATTCTTCTTCATTATTTGTTTTAATGAGAATGGATTGATACTGATATGAACAAAGGCCAAGGTATGTTCCTTAGGGTTTTCTTCATGCTTTTATCTCTCCCGTTCTTGGTGTTCTTCGCCGTTGGACCCTCATGGTCGCGACTCAACTTGCTAGGAGGCTCTGAACACAATCAGACCCTTGGATTAGAGGAAAAATGAAAAAGAGTCTTGATCTATGTAGTCCAGGACCCGATCATCATGGATATACCTCTTTTTCATAAATTTGAACATTGAAGGTGGATCAGTGTTTCACGGAAGGGACCACCGATGCAGGTTCGATTTGATGGTCCAACAAGGCGGCGTGAGGCAATGTGATGCAGCGTGGAGACCACAAAAGGAGATGTAGTGCCACGTGGGACATGACAGGAGGCTGTGTGCAGTGACTGCAAGCCGCAGACATGGAGGGAGTCTACTTGCAAAGGCAACGACTGTAGAACATGACTGTGCCATATAAGATGCGGTCGACGACTACATTGACTAGGCCAGATGGCCCATGCACAAGCGGTATAACACCCCAAATATTTTATGGTATGTTTCTCTTAAATTATTTCTATTTATTAGATAGCCCATATTACATGAATTACTAAGTCTTTGTGAAACAAAACTTGGTTATTTATAGAAGAAAGTCATAACCTAGCCATTAAACGTAAAAGTTTCACATGTGTTTTGAATGTCAAAAAATGGTCATCTACGATTGTGATCAGAAAGTTATTTGGAGTCTGATTGAGCCAACTTGTTTTTTTATGAATAGTAACATACCCTTATGAATAGTAATATGAATAGTAATATGACCCTTATGAATATTAAATAATAATATTATTTTATTTTCTTAAGGTTATAAGGTAATGAGATGTGGATTAATTTTTCATGGTGTTAAAAAAATGAGTTATTGATTTAAAATTGTTATTTTTGAACAAATTATGATTTTATTCAAAAATTTAATAAATAATATTTAAAAAATTATTTTAAAAAAATTGAGTTTATTTTTGGAATTTTACATGTCATAAAATTGTTAGGGTGAATTTTTGGGATTTTTCTGAAATTCTTGAAGTTTTGATAAATAGTAAAATATGATAAATAATGATAAATGCTAAATACTTGTTTTACTACATCATAGGTGATGTAAGGTTGATGTAAGCCCACTGGGTTCTAACTCACATGCAATTATTACTATTTTGGGTCACATTAATCAATACTATTCATAGTCTTGAGCAAAAATATTAAAATAATAATTAAAATAATATAAAATCTCTCCTCTCCTCCATTATAAATACCACCCTCATTCCCCTCTTCCTCCCACACCACTCAAGATTTTATCCTTACCTAAGTTCAACCAAATACACTTTCCAAGACCTCCCCCCACGTCCAAGACCTATTGGAATCATCAAAAGTCCAAAAATAAAGGCCTTAAGAAGATTCTCAAGGAGGAGTACTCAAGAGGTGAACCTCTCTTCCTTTTTCTTTCAACTTCTTTTACATGTTCCATTATTTTGTTGCTCTCTCCTCACATCCCCTCATCCAAATTATATGATAATTATAGTAACTTACATGAAATATAATTTTATTTTTCTAATGGAATATTTCATCATCATCTCCCTTTTTCCCTCCTCTTATACTAAAAATGAAAATACCATCCGAGATGTGTTAATTTATCACATTCAAGGACGATGAGTTTTCAATTTCTATTACTATCTTCAAGACTGGTCATGAAACCTTTTTAATGGTTGAAAAAGATCATAATATATTTATTTTATCTTATTCAAAGTTCTGTAATCCTTACAAACTCATAAAATAAAATAATAATACAAAACAAGTTTATTGTGCACAAAACCGCCAAGTTAATCCAAGCATTTATCATTAACTTTTATCTAATGAGTCATCCTCATGGTATATAAACAAAAACATTATAAGATAATTTATATATATTTAATTTCACTAATAATATATATTAACAATTCTCTATGTTTAACCACAGTTCAAACAAACTTCCATTCATGAATACAAGTAAACTGATCATGAAAACCAAGGAAGAAAATGCTTCCAAAACAATAAAATCGAACCTCTTAAACCCATAAAAAAGGAAATGAATGAACCTAATAAGGTTATAATAAATAAATTTCATGTAGATTAGGTTCTGTAATTATTAATTAATGAAAATAAATTTGATTACTAAGGTCATTAAGATAAATTGAGAACACCTTCGGGTAAAAGGTAAGGGGTTTCTCATCTCACTTTTATTTCCGTGAGATTTACATTGTTCGAAAATTATTTATTTTATGTGGTGTATGTTTAATAACATTTTATATATAATATCATGATTATATTTATATTCATGGTATCTAGTGATTCACTTTATTGTTATTAACTCGATTGATTACAATGGTGTAAGAGACTTTGTTTCAGTTTCCATTTCATTGTGATTTACTTGGTGTTATGAACCTAATATTTATTATGTGGTGTATCCAATACCCATTTGTGATAATTTTTCATTTTAAAATTTAAATATATTATATATCCATATTTTGGTTCCATGGATATGATTATTGTCTTAAGCCGTATACCCTTTTACATACGGCGTTTATTTGGAATGTTGTTTTAAATATGGAAATATTGATGAATCCGTACCCTCTACTCTATACATATTTTTAGAAGGAATATTATAATTGTATTAAATATATGTATAAATAATTACTTGGACTTTCAGTAATGGGTGGGGCCCACTATATCCCCTTGATGCATCGACATGTTTCATGAGACAAATCAGTTAGCGAAAAAACCTTCGAGTTTTTTTCCAAAAATCAGACGGTTATCTACCCATAGACTTAAACCATTTTGAAAGTATAGTGGTATGATGATCAAAATAAATGAAGTAAAATTAATAAGCATATCGATTTATTATTGTTCAGTTATTATTATCCATGAGGTTTTCACTATGACAAAATCTATGGATGCAGTTTTTTTTCAATTTATTAATGGAATTTATTTTTTTATTTATTCACCATACCATGTTGTCTATGACAATTTGATGATGATTAAATTATTTTTGATTCATGATTTTTCTATTAGTAACCCTTACTGAGCATTTGAGATCAACCCTTTCATTTTTTTACCTTCAAAAAGTTATGAGGAGAAGACCATTTATTGAGTTCTTGTGGATACATCTTATTAGTTTTTGTTATGCATTGTATTTTGTTATCTTTCTCAATGCAATATGAGTTTCATGTATATATGTAGTTTATTTAAGACTAATAAAATGATTGGTCTTTCAGGACATGATTCCTTGTAATCATGCCAATGTAATAAAGTAATGCACTCGCTTTGGGATTCTGGGGTCAGGGCGTTACAACCGGGCCAGACTAGAAGAGGCGGGCTGGCCCAGGTGGATCAGGCCAGGCCTAGAAGAAATAGATCAGGCCTAGTGGAGTTGGGTTGGGCCCAACAGAGATGGACCGGGTCAGGTTGGACCCAGGACAGTCGGATCGGGCCATGGTCAACCGAGCCACCGTGCGGCCACGATAGCTGGCAGATAGTCAACCACCTCAAAATCTTGAGTTGTCGCAATAAAGTTGACCATGAGGATGACTAGATTGGGTGGTTGACTATGTCAGTCAACTGCCATGGTTGGTGGACCAGCTGTACGATCGATCTACATACCTTGTGACCTTCCCCCTTCTGAAAATTTAAAAGGGCATAACTTTTAAATGGTGTATCTGTTTGATGATCCATTTATGGCATTGGGACCCTTATGACAAGATGGTCATTCTGAGATATCCTAAGTGTTTTTTGTGGGAGTTTTCATACAAAAAAATAGATTTAGGAGTGCGTTATCCTAGAATGATCATGCTTCAAGAAAACATTTATGTGTCTGGCTATGACCTAGAGAATGTGTGTCTTATAGAGACTGTGTGTATTAAAGAGACTATGTCTTATAGATACTATTTGTCTTATGGATATTGTGTGTATTATGGAGACTGTTTTCCTTATAGAGACTATGTTTCTTATTGATACTGTGTGTCTTATTGGATTGAGTATATTTGGATGTTCTTGATATATTTTCTATAGACATATATCTTTGTGGATCTGACTATACATTCTTTTGTAGTATTTCTTTATGGTATTCCTTGGTGGTATTCTTTCGTGGTATTTCCTTTGTGGTATTCATTCATAGTATTTCCTTTGTAGTATTCCTTTGTGGTATTCCTTCATGGTATTTCTTTTTTGGTATTCCTTTGTGGTTTTAGGGTGTCCTAATGAGTATTGTTTTACTCACCCCAACATAGGATTTTCCCGCACATGTCGTGTCTTGTGAAGATGATTGACTCTTCGATGGAGTTCCAGGAAGACCTAGACCAGACGGTGCCTTGTGAGACTGGACAGGTTGAGGTGTGTTCTATTAGTTTTTCCAATGACATTCCCAGTACCTCTTACTTTATAGGTTGGACTTGTGGCTACATAGTCTTTTCTTTTTGTGGGATTGTTTTGGACCTGTTTACTTTATAGTACTTTCACTACTGTACTCTGGTTGTGGGATATAGTGGTTTACATGCATTATTTACTTATTATTTTTACATTTTAGAATTTTAAACTTGGATATATGTGTGTTTATATAGGTACTTTGGCTAATGCCTCCCCTTTGTGGGATATGCCTACTCAGTGCTAATCACCAGCCCCTGGCCTATTGGAGGCCGACATGGGATAGTCACGACATGGGCCCCTCTGGGATGGGTCATGAAAATAACTAATGATGATTATTGTTTATAAGTTAGATAAAAATATATAAAAATAAGTAATCATTATTATTTAATACCATTTTAAAGAATTTTTTTATTATATCATACTTACACATGATTCCCACACTTTTGTGTGTTTTTCATCTATTATTATACCTTATTTATTTACACGTGACTCCTTCCATAACACAAGATATGGGATATAAGTGGATTTGAATTTGGATTTATCAATCCGAATATAAATTGAATAATATAATTATGTTTTGGTTTCATGTCACATAAAATTATTATGATAGATTTAAAATACACACCATTTCTTTTTCAAGAAAATCATACCTCATCCTTTATTTATGATAAGGGCATGTTGGTTTTCTACCCATTACTTATTTTCATCACTTAGTAGATGTTTCATAAATTTAAAATCCTTAGTCAAAGTTATTAATACATGTATTTTTAATCAATTTATTACAAGTCACAATATACCTGAAAATATGCCTCCTCAAGAAGACCAATAAATAAATCCAATGTTTGTTGGTTTATCGGGTGTGCATACATCTATAGTGGGTGAAGGTTTATTTTCCAGCCAATATCTTTGAGTTGAAACTTTATAAGACTTGTGAGAAATCATCTTTTATTCTTTATAGAAATAATTAATAAAATTTCATTTAGGATTCATCTACTATAAATGAACTCTATAAGGGATAATGAAGAGTAATTCAACATTTCATTATTTTATTTTTTAGTAAAATAATGAAATTATAACATAATTTTACCCTAATATCTTCCCAAATAATTTTATTAAGTACAAGCACAAAATTATGCCAGGAATCTATGTCAAATAGCACACACATGTGATTGGTGAGCCCAATGTAGCTATTGAACATCACCTTATTGGTATTAATAAGCTGGTTGTGTGTGTTCGATCCAATCTTGAATTTTATCCCATTATCTCTCATATTAATATTTTTTTCTAACACTTTCAGGATATAATGCTCATGTTTTTTTGGGACTCTGGTTATTCACCATCTACCATTTACTTAGATTCAACACAAAAAATATATTGTTCCTCTAGATTGGTAGCTTTAGCATATGAAAAACGTTATTATTACTCTGCATTGGGAGCAAAAACATGTTGAGAAACCTGTTTTTCCTCTAGATTGGGAGAATCGATATGTACAGAAGTCATTATCTATAGAAGTGGTTGAACATTTAATTTATATTTTGTAAATCTAGTAGTGAACATGTAATAATATGAGGGAAACCAATTTATATTAAAAAAATATAACATGATTATTGAATTCTTTTTTTAAAAGGTTGAAGGGATTTTACCCCTATATAGATTATCCAAATCCATTCATTGTGGTATCCTATGATATATAATACCCTATCTACATTAGGGACACTTCTAAATGATAGTGATGTCCCAATGAACGGGCCATCCTTACCTGAATTAACATCTTAACCTTCAATGGTTTTTGTCGATAATAGAATAATTGAACACTTTTGATTTGTGGGATATGGAACATAAAATACATGTATGACCTATAATGTCATTATAAACGGTTCTTCTTTATACCCTTGTTTATTAAAATCCACTTTCACAAATCCCAATTAGTCTATTTTAACAAAACTCCTATTATGAACCCACTTGCATTGGAAATATGGCACTTGGAATGTTATATAATCGAATGCCCATATTTTTTTTATGATTCCAAAGTATTCATATTCACATAATTTAGATTTTGGTCCTTAGTACCAGATGCATACATTGATTCATCCACAAGTATAACTCTATTATTTTTAATGTACTGTGTTCATCATGTTCATTTGTATAGAACATATAACTATTAATTACAAAACCATTATAATATAATACATGCACACTAGGTCCTATGGATATCTAATGAGTTCATTATAAAATTGAATATGGATTTTCAGTTGAATACTTAAAAATATGGTCTCAAAACCATCCTATAAATAGTTGATTCGCTATGGGAAAAACCGATTATTGTGGCGGGTTATTTGTGACGGGAATAAATCTCATCGCAAATAATCCGACGAAAAGCGTATTTGTGATGGGAATATATTCCCATCGCAAATGGTCAGTTATTTGCGACGGGAATACAGGACCCGTCGCAATAGATATGACGCGGTTTGCGCGCCAAAACGCGGGAAGCTTAGTTGCGACGGTTGCCTTCTACCCGTCGCAACTACCCGGCGGTGGTAAATACTATTTGCGATGGGTAAATCGTCCCGTCACAAAAAATTTGTCGGCAGGTGTTATTTGCGACGGGGCCTGTCGCCAATACCGGCGGCGGTAAATAGGATTTTGCGACAAGGATATCTGCCCATCGCTAATGGTATGTCGGTAGGCAGCTATTTGCGACAGGCCCGTCGCAAAAACACTTTTAACTGCCGCCCAAATTAATGCGGGCAAAGGTATTTGCGATGGGATCCTATCGCAAATACTAGGTATTTGCGACGACATCCCGTCACAAATAAGACCGTCTCAAATAATCTAACTTATATATACCCCCACCCATTTTTTTTCCAAATCATTCAAATCTCTCTTTCTTTCTCTCTTTAACGTCCAGTTCTAAGTAGAAAATTTCTTTCGGTTTAATTTTTTCTTACGAGA
The DNA here is from genome assembly GCA_963277665.1 of Viscum album. Classification (NCBI taxonomy): domain Eukaryota; kingdom Viridiplantae; phylum Streptophyta; class Magnoliopsida; order Santalales; family Viscaceae; genus Viscum; species Viscum album. The sequence continues at coordinate 509,670,540 of OY728137.1, read as the reverse complement.
AGAGGAGAGAAGGAGTTATAAGGCATTAATTGCTTCAAAATATCGAAGGTATTTATATATTTTTTTTAAAATTATTTTTAATTGTTAATTTTATTTTTAATTGTTAATTTTAATTTTTTTAATAGAATGTTTAGTAGCTATATAGTATAATTAGATTAAGCGGTTGAACCAAATAATCCTTGTCTGGATACAAACAAGTAGAGGCGACTCTGGCACATATGTACCTAGGAGTGAAAACTCTGACAAGGTGTTTCGAGCTTGACTCGGGGTAACCTGGTACACAACAATGGGGCTTGCTTCACTCTTGGTTCGACACTCCCGGGGGATGTTTTGGTAATAATTAGAAATAATTATATTTAATTAGAAATAATTATAAATAGTTATATTTAATTAGAAATAATTATATTTAATTATAAATAGTTATATTTAATTAGAAATAGTTATCAAATTAATTAGAAATAATTAAAATAATTATCAAATAATTAAGAAATAATTAGATTTAATTAAAATAATTATCAAATAATTAGGAAATAATTAGATTTAATTGATTAGAAATAATTAGAAATAATTAAAATAATTATCAATAGAAATAATTAGGAAATTAGAAATAATTAAGAAATTAGAAATAATTAGGAAATTAGAAATAATTTGGAAATTAGGAAACAATTAAAATAATTAGGAAAAAATTAAAATAATTAGGAAAAAATTAAAATAATTAGGAAATAATTAAAATAATTAGGAAAATATTAAAATAATTAGAAAACAATTAAAATAATTACTAAACAATTAAAATAATTTGGAAACAATTAAAATAATTAGGAAACAATTAAAATAATTAAGAAACAATTAGGAAACAATTAAAATAATTAGGAAACAATTAAAATAATTAGGAAACAATTAAAATAATTATGAAACAATTAAAATAATTAGGAAACAATTAAAATAATTAGGAAACAATTAAAATAATTAGGAAACAATTAAAATAATTAGAAAACAATTAAAATAATTTCAAAACAATTAAAATAATTAGGAAACAATTAAAATAATTAGGAAACAATTAAAATAATTAGGAAAAAATTAAAATAATTAGGAAACAATTAAAATAATTAGGAAACAATTAAAATAATTAGAAAATAATTAAAATAATTAGGAAACAATTAAAATAATTAGGAAACAATTAAAATAATTAGGATAATTAGCAACTACAATTAGGATAATTAGCAACTACAATTAGGATAATTAGCAACTACAATTAGGATAATTAGAAACTACAATTAGGATAATTAGCAACTACAATTAGGATAATTAGCAACTATAATTAGGATAATTAGCAAGCGTGATTGACCGCTCATCTACCTCAATTTTCATTTCATTTGTGTGTTGAGGCTTGACAGGAAACTTCTACCTCCACATGTAATATTTTATTTTACTGTCAAAATTATCAACCTCCTCGCCAGCATAGAGGTGAGGAGGTTTATAATTTTGATAGTAAAATCAAATATTACATGTGGAGGCAGAAGTTTCCTGTCAAGCCTCAACACACAAATGAAAAGAAAATTGAGGTAGATGAGCGGTCAATCACATTTGTGTTTCTATTCAATGATTGATTAACCACCCGACCTATATGCATATCCTCGCATTACTAATTAGTAACATAATTAGTAATATAATTAGTAACATAAATAGTAACATAATATAAAATAATATATTACTCTAATATTAATAATTAAATAATAATAATAATATAATTATTGTATTATTATACGATTAATATTTATAAAAAAATATTAATATTATTAAAATTATAAAAAATTTATAAAATATTACATTTATCAATATTTCTAACAAGTTTTTCTCTATTCTTAACATGTTCAAAAATTAAAGGGTCAACAATTTTCGTGTCATGCCCAATAAAAAGTTTGCATCAACCGTGTCCAATTTAAACTCTATAATTGTCCTTGCTTGGTTGATCACCTCGCAAGTAGCATTGCAACAGGACAACCTAAGTCATGTCTTTCTCATCTATAAGAATCATATCACATGACTTTTTACATAGAATATTCTTTCTTGAAAATTTAAAGGAAAGATACTGAAGTTCTCTTAATTTTTCAAGGAAGAATGATCTATATAAAGGGTCATGCGAGATGATTCTTAAAGACGAGAACGACATTACTTGTGTCGTCCTATTTCAACACTACTTGCAAGGTGATCAACCATTTAAGGACAATTATAGAATTTACATTGGACATGACTAACACAAACTTTTTATTGGGCATGACCTGAAAATTGACGACCCTTTAAGATTTGAACATGTTATGAATAGAGAAAAATCTGTTGGAAATACTGAGATTTATAATAATTAGTAATAATTAAAAATAATTAGTAATAATTAGTAATAATTAATCAAAAATCAAATAAATTCGAGTACATGGTTATAAATTGGCACAATTTCAAGCGGATTGGCGGCTACCTTTTGTTCAACGTCTCATATCTTTGCTACTTTCTCCCACTGAAATCAGTATGAAAAAGGTGCTCTAACGTATATTAGAGAACGTTTTTCATACTGATTTCAGTCGGGAGAAAGTTAAAAAGAGATGAGCTATCGGAAAAAAGAGGCTCTTTTACCTGAAGACTCATCTCCTTACAAGAAGATGAGTCGTCATGCAAAAGAGCTGCCACCAATCCGCTGGAAACAAATAAGAATAATTAGTAATATAATCTCCACAAAGAGGATTACAAAATTTTATTTCATTATTCAAGCATATTTCATTTTTCCAAGTATTTCTAATTATTGCTAAATTAATAATAATTAGTGGGGATGATTACAAACTAACTGTGTCGCCTATAATTATTGGTAATTACTAAGAAATAACTGTAATTATGTATCTTCTCTTTTTAGGATATTGTTTTTCTTATATCAAATTATTTAACAACAGTAATGGTTTTAAATTTTGTAGAAACATATATATTAATATGGAACAAGGAAGTCGACATCAATCATTATTAGATGATCGCGCTTGGATAAATTAGCGCAGAAATCCAAATGGTTCTAGTTTAAATCCTGTATATGTTGATGGTGTTGAAGCTTTCTTATCATTTGCATCATCAAAACCAGAATTTGTTTCAGAAGGGACAATTAAGTGTCCTTGTAAAAAATGTGCTATGAGAACGTTTGAGACATTTGACATCGTTGGGAAACATCTCTTGCGTTATGGTTTTCAATCAGATTATATTTTTTGGTATCAAGACGGTGAACACAGTTCCAGAGAAGATACTAATAATTTGATTCCAGATCCATCATGGTTTCAGAATTTAGTACATGATGTTACAGGGTCATTCGTTCAACAAACTGAAATTGAGGATGATGTTGATTTACCTCCCAAGTTGGCACCATATGAATTTGCTGAGTTGTTCAGGTCTATTGAGGATGATTTATATCCTTTTTGCAAGATAAGAAAACTAGAAGTAGTTACAAAATTTATGGCTATTAAATAAGATAATGGAATGTCAAATAACTATTTTGATCAGATATTTTCTTTGGTTAAAGCACTATTACCTGAAGGAAATGTGTTGCCTGCTAATTATTATGAGAGCAAGAGACTGGTTCGTAATCTGGGCCTTAGTTATCAGAATATCCATGCATGTTCAAACGATTTCATCTTATATTCTGGTGAAAATGAGTCGTTGGATAGTTGTCCCACATGTGGAAAATTGAGGTATAAAGAAGCTCAATTAGGAAAGTTTGGATTGATTCCTGTAAAACAGTTGAGATATTTCCCGCTTACACCTAGGTTTTAGCGTTTATTTATGTCTTAGAACACAACAACAATGATGTCATGGCACAAAACCAATATTTCAAATGGTAAAATCTTGATTCATCCATCTGATGGTGATTCATGGAAACATTTTGATCAAGTGCATCCGTCTTTTTCTTTAGAATCCCGAAACGTGCGATTGGATCTTTCTAGTGACGGTTTTTGTCCATTTGGATCTTTTGGTAGTCAGTATTTCTATTGGTCTGTCTTTATAACTCCATACAATTTACCTCTATGGATGTTGATGAAAGAGCCTTATATCTTTTTGACTTTATTAATCTCAGGACATCTGAAAAAGAATATTTATGTTTATTTGAAACCATTGATTGATGAGTTAAATTCATCGCGGAGTCATGGTGTTGGTACATATGATGCTACTACGAACTAGAATTTTGTAATGAAAGCTGCTTTGATGTGGACAATTAGTGACTTCCTGGAATATGGCATGTTATCTGGCTGGAGTACACATGGTCCAAAATCATGTCCTTACTGTATGGGAGACAATAAAGCATTTATGCTCGTGAATGGAAAAAAACCTTTCTATTTCGACTATCATCGCAGATTTCTTCCAATCGATCATCCTTTTCGGAGGAATAAATCTCATTTTAGAAAAGGCAGAATTGAAAGAGATGAACCTCCAAAAATGATCTCAGGTACATAGTTACAATCAGTTGTATTTTCATTACCTTCCATCACTTTTGGACCGACATTAAACCAATAGAAAATTCATGGATTTGGGAAAGAACACAATTGGACAAAACGGATCATTTTTTGGAATCTGCCATATTGGTCTAATTTGTTGGTTCGACACATGTTGGATGCCATGCATATTGAGAAGAACTATTTTGATAATTTATTTCATACAGTTTTGGATACACCGGGTAAAACCAAAGATAATGTAAAGGCACGATTAGATCTTGCCCAAATTTGTAGGCGACCAGAACTTGAATTGTTTGAAAATGTCAGATCATAGAGATTAATGAAGCCAAAAGCAGCTTATACACTGACCAAAGAGATTCGCTTATTATTTTGTCAGTGGATTGCAGATTTGAGACTTCTAGATGGATATGCTTCCAACTTGGTGAGATGTGTTAAAAATGGTCATATTACCGGATTAAAAATTCATGATTGTCATGTTATAATGGAATGACTTATGCCTATTGGATTAAGAGGTTTGTTGAATTCTAAGATTTTGGATTCGATAATAGATATATCATATTTTTTTCGAGACATGTGTGCGGTGACAACAAACTATGATGCACTAAGAAAACTGGAAGAAGTTGTTGTTGTAATTATATGCAAACTGGAAAAACTCTTTCTTCCAGCTTTCTTTGACTCAATGGAACATTTGATATTACATTTTACACATGAAGAAAAATGTGGAGGTCCGGTTTAGTTTCGATGGATGTACCCATTTAATATATGCATGCCGAAATTGAAGAAAAAAGTACGTAACAATTCATCAGTTGAAGGCTCAATTGCTGAAGCTTATTTGCAAGAGAAAATTGCTTTATTCTGCTCTCATTATTTTGAATCTGAATATCCCTCAAAATTTAACCGCATGGGTCAGAACGAGGAGAATGTTGATGATGATATGAACAATCAATTATCAGTTGTCAATCAGCCTGAACTTGGCTTTGGTGGAGTTCATGATAGATGGATTTCAGATGATGAACATCATAGAGCTCATACATATGTTCTACTCAACTATGAAGAAATGTCACCAATTGTATAGTGAGTGCTCCTATCCCTTATTCTATATATTCTATTACAGTAAACTAATCATATAGTATTTGTAGGTTATATGATGATCATATCAAGAAACAATTTCCACAAATTACAGCAGCTGGCTTAGAAGAACGTCAGAAAAAAATTTTGCCTACTGGTTTCAAAAACTGGTAACGTACATTCTTTTTTGGTTTTACATATAAAATCAATTTATTACTTTTAATAGTGATGAATGTTTTACAAATTTTCAGGTATCTGTACATGCTAATAAGATTGATAGTCGATTGCGTATATTGAGTAGCCCACCATCCAAAATGGTTAAATCTTATAATGCATATGTGGTGAATGGTTATCGCTTTCATACACATGCATATGGGGAATCAATGAAAACAATGAATAGTGGTGTTTGTTTGAAGGGATCACATCATAGAGATATTGAAGTTGACTTTTACAGTATGCTTGAAGAAATTATTGAACTGTGTTATTTGGGACAAAATTATGTAATAATGTTTAAATATCGATGGATGGATACTGATAGAGGCTTGCGTGTTCATCCAACTCATGGAATTGTTGATATTAAACATAAAAGTTTTCTTGCAGTAAATGAACAATTTTTATTGGCTCATCAGGCACATCAAATTTTTTATGAAAAATAATGTGCTACTGCAAAAGAGTTGGATGATTGGTGGAGTATAATAAATGTTAAATCTCGAGAAAATCAATTTTCTCAAACTGAATGTGGTTCCACTGAAGTGCAAGGAAATGAAATTTTTTAGAACACTCCTCAAAACAAATCTTTTTCACAAAGAGACATGAATATCGAGGATGACACCCCACAGTTAAGGGTCGATGGTGACGATGTTGTCAATGATGTTACAACTGAATTTGAAATGACAAGAGATGATGAAAGTGAAACTAATATGGAAATTGATGATGCTGATGAGGAATATGAAGACATTGACATTGACAACTATGGAGATGATGATGAAGACGAACATTGACATAGTAAAATGCTGGTTAGAATTATAACAAATATATATCTATACATAATAGTTATTTTCAACTGTTTACTAATAACAATTATTTCATGTTTTAGATAGACTCAGAAATGTATCGTTAGTTGCTGGAGGCTGAGATACCTATGGATGATGAGGTTCTTGAGTCATCTGACCCTCAAGCTATTGGAACTACAGGAAGCACTCGGAGGGGGCATGGTATTTCCAGACTGATGATTCCAGATCCTATCCCCGAGCGACGTCCACCTCTTGGATTCGATGCGCACATGCGCTGGTATGGTAACCTGTGTATTTTAGTCATCTTTCATTATAATTTATTTATATTCTAATTTTTTGATTATTTGTTCTTTTTCCACAGTTTTACACATATAGCTATTGGACAGGGGAGCGCTATCTTGCGCAATTATTTTTCTCAGCCCTAGCTCACATGGGATCAGATTCCCACTGATGTGCAGGCCATCATGTTTGATCATTGGATGGTACGTAATTAAATATTATTTATTTTAAAATTTAATTCATTAATAACTTTATATTAGGGTTTATGATATCCCATCGACGAGAGCATGCGTTCCACTATCCACGCGGCATGGGTGGTGTCTATGCGTGACCGTTTCCGTCATTTTTTACATAATTTGAGAAAGGTGTCTGTGAGGAAAGCCGGAGTGACAGAATTTGATGATTCCGGTAGAGTCCACCGACCAGAGTACATTTCATATCACGTTTGGGATGGATTATGTACACACTAGTTGGGTGGTGGGTTTCAGAGCAGATCTGCATTGGGTAGACAGAATCGGGGGAGACAAGAGCTGACGCATCAAGCCGGTAGTCGTACATTCAGTGCACATATAGAGCGTCTAGTAAACACTTTTTTTTAATATTTTATACAAAATTAAATATAAACAGTTTATTTTATATTCATATATGAAGATGAGCAGCCAGGTATTATGACGTATGACGTTTATCGGAGGATGTACACTGATCCGACTACTAGAGAGATTAGAGGTGACCGCAAGCGTCAGATTGTGGTCAATATTATTTTCTTTTCAGTTTGAAAATTAAATGCATATAATCTTTTCATTATTTTAATTTCTAATTAAAACTTAAGGTGTCATATGAGGCCGCGACCTCTCAAACATAGGCTGAGAGTCAAGACGAGACGAGTGATCAGACTAGTGCCCACCATTTTGATGAGACGACATAGATGCGGGCGACCCAGTATGGCTTAGACAAGGGCCGAGTAGTTGGTATCGACTCTATTTTGACTGATGCAGCTTATTATGGCACTGCTGCGATGTCGGCGTCCGGCTCAAGAGGAGATCATGGAGAGGCATCATCTTCTGCCTCACAGTATCAAGAGTAGCTGCGTGCTCAAAGTGAGCTTATAGAGGATTTGCGTCAGGGGCAGGAGTAGATGCGTCAGCATCATGATAAGGAGATGCGTCGATGGCAGGAGTAGATGCGTTAACAACATGATGATTAGAGGAGTCGATATGAGGAGCAACATCAGGAGCAGATGGAGTACATGCGTCGCCTGACTCGTAGTTTAGGTATGGAGTTTCCTCCACCACCTCCTCCAGGCCCTCTAGATTATCCACCCCAGTGATTTTTTACATGTAACAAACATCTGAGTTTTTAGTTTATTGTCATATTAACTATTTACAATTCCTCTTTTATATTGGTACGAATATTGCACGATTTAATTTGTTTTTATTTTTTTTAATATTTTATTACTAATTATTATTATTTTTAATGTTTGTCTATTTTAGTAATATTACTTTTAATATTTTATATTTGTTGTTAATATTGAGAAGTTTATAATTTTATAATTTTAATAATATTAATATTATTAATATTATTTTTTCATAAATATGTATGTTTATTTTAATAATAATAATATTATATTAAATTTTTATATTATTAATATTAGTATAATTATTATATAATACTATATTATTTATATTCATATTATTATTATTTTTTGATATTAATATTTCATAATTATATTATATATATTTTTTATTATTAATATTATAATAATATAATTTCTTTATATTATTAATATTAATATTATTATTATATAAATATTTTAATAATAATAATATTATATTAATTTTTTATATTATTAATATTAGTATTATTATATAATATTATATTATTTATATTCATATTATTATTATTTTATATTAATATGTCATAATTATATTTTATATATATTTTTATTTATATTATAATAATAGAATTTTTTTATATTATTAATATTATTATTATTTTTATATAATATTATACAATTTGTATTAATTATTTTATTATTTTATTATTTTTTTAGTATTTGATACGGGAGTATTTGCGTTAGGGTGTCTCGTCGTAAAATATTTTTTTTATTGTCCCATTTGCGACGGGAAGAATACCCATCGTAAAAACTATTGCTGCGACGGTCCATCGCAAATACCTGCGTCGCAAATATTTTTTAAATTTCCCATTTGCGATGGGTCAGAAACCCGTCACAACTAATATATCTGCGATGGCCCGTCGCAAATACCTTTTTTATATATAAATGAAATTAAATTTACGATGGGGGAAAAATACCGTCGCAAATACTGTTTTTGCGATGAGATGCCGCAAAAACAACTATTTGCGACGCCGTTTTCTGCAACGGGTGATTTGCGACGGGATCCCGTCGCAAATCGCCCATCACAAATATTTCATTTTCCTGTAGTGATTATGTGTATTTGATATTCAAACTTCATCCCTTGATGGATTCAAATGCCTATGAATTACTTTGTGGGTTTTAAAATAAGGGGAATCCTCTAAACTATTATGAAAAATCTAAAGGTGGTCCTACTCCCAATCCATAATAGTGATTGTGACAATAACTATTTTTGAAATCACTTCACCCACAAGATTCCTAGTGTGATGAGATTTTGGTAGATTAATGATTTCCACACTAAATAGGTAGTTGGTACATAATACAATAGTTTCCTTAACAACATATCACTATTCAATACAACCTTATGGCCAAATTCAAATTTTGAAATACCCTTTCAAAATATTCATTTAGCGTTCAAGGGGGTACATTCATCTATAATGTACAAGACCACATAGTCAAATATATTTTACCATGTGAAACATCAAGTGAACCATCATATTAAAGAATTCTGATGGGAATAACATCTCCAATTAACATAATATGACAACAATTTCATCTTATATAGTTGAAAATTTCACCGATCATATAACTTTGCTGCATATATAATTGGAAAAGAAACAGAGCTTGGTTAATGTAAGATATACATTCTTAGGAAAATTGAAACATAAAGCTACAATCATTAGATCTTATATAAAAATATGATAGTCATGTGATTTCAAACCCTTTAACTTTAAATCAATCATTGATATGATATTATTGATATTCAAAGAATAACCATATGGAACCTTTTCATTATTCAAGAAGTTTTAGAATTGATATCTATTATTCTTGGAAAGTGTGTAAGAAATTGGAGGAAGAAATTTCCATTTTCACCCTTCATTGGAGACACCTCCTCACATATTCCCATGTCAATCATGTCCAACATAGCCTTAATTCCATCCTTATTTTTTAGAGTGCATTTAGTAATATGCAAATGAAACTATCACATAAATTTTTAGTCACATACATAACATCAAGAAAATTACAGACATATAAACAATTATTGTATGCTAATTCAAAATAAAATGTTTTACCTTTTCTAAACTGTTTTCCAATGATTTTTTGAAAAAGGTTTACCAAAATAAGTTCCCATATATTTTACTTTCTCAAATAGTTGATCACTTATTAGTGTATATAGTGTTGTTCATTCTTCTTACCTACCATAAAATTATATCTTCTAAGATCGATACTTATGTTGATAGGGTATAAATCTGTGATGTCTTAGAAACAAAGCCTTTAATTAATGCTTCAACCCAATTGACTGTGTACCTTATTCAGAAATGAGACACATTTGAGTTCCTTTAAAGCTATATCCTGAAAAATTTCCATAAGTTGGAAAGTCATTTATCATCTCGTACAACATGAATCTCAACATAAAATCTTCATTTATATAATCATCATACAACATAACACCTGAATCTTACAATAATTTCAAATATTCGATCAATGGATCCAAATAAGAATCAATATTATTACCTGGTTGTTTTGGTCCTGATATAAGTAGATATAACATAATTTAGTTTTGTTTCATGCATAACCATGGTGGAAACTTATAATTTACCAATATAACCAGCCATGTACTTTGAGTTATGCTTTAAAAAACAAAAGGATTCACTCCACCTATAGATAGTGAAATTTGAAGGTTTCTCAAATCATTTCCAAATTCAGGATACTCATGATCAATTCCCTTATACTGAGGAGAGTCTATAGGGTGATGAAGTTTCTCATCTTTATTTCATGTATCTATGTGCCACGTCAATTGTCTTGTAGTCTCTTCATTTTCATATAGGATCCTAAAAATTGTAATGATTGGAAAGTACTACACAAATTTCATAGGACCCGATTCATCATTGTTATATCAAGAAGATCCAAACATTGGGTATTTTTAAGTGATTCATTGTCCTTACGAAATAGTATAAAATCATTTGAAAAACATTTATTCTTTTAGAGATCATACCCATTGAATGTATCATTATTTTATCTTCATATGTTCATCATGAAATCTCATTCTCTTCTGGGAGTATGTCATTCAAGAGAGAAAATAGTCCAGTAAAGCTAGAATCACTCCATCTACTACCATATTTAAAATTATACCACTTTAGTATGGAGGAAAATGATATATATTTAGTAAAATAAGCATAAAATAGTCTTTTCACAACTCTTTAACTTCTCAAATTATTTTTGAAAATCAAAAAGTTCAAATTCAACTGTCATTGTCATTTCCTGAATATGATCTTCATCATTGTTCACACCTGTAATCACATCCTCGATATTGTCTTCATTATTATCCACACTTGTAATCATATCATATGACCTATAAAATGAATTCTTATCCTATTCAATAGATACATTCTATTTCCCCATGTTTCGTCTAACATTTATAACTTATATCTATTCTATGATAGATCAAGTGTTCTTAAAACTCCTCTAAGCTAATTAGTCTTGAATAAAAACAACGTAAACACAAAAAAAAATTGATAAGGGTTGTATGCATGATATTTTTTAACCTTGATTAATTCTTTAACCTCATTATCATACTATTTTTTCATATGATTTGCATCTATCCATTTTCAATTCATATCCATCTTATTTTATTCAGTAATATTAATATTTTAGAAAATAAATAATGCATAAAAACTATTTCATAGTGAAATTTCATCTTATGATTAAAATATTTGTACAAGGTATGATTATTAATGGTTATGATTTTAAAAATATAAATTAGTTTAGTAATGGTTTTGATTTTACTAACATGTGTTTTCATTAATATTTTCAATATTATATGAATCTAATATACCATCTCTTGCACTAATTCGAGTCTCAAGAGAGATCGCTCCACTATCAAAACCCAACATAGAGGTGATCAACATATGGAATTTAAAAACAAATATGTTCTAGGGGGAGGAACAAATCACAAGTGATAAAATAACTTTATTTTAATATATCATTATAATTTCAAGGTAAAAAAACTAGACAAACTTTAAACTAAGAAAAATATATTAATAAAAAATTTAAAATTGAATACATTTAAAAAAAAATTATTTCACATATACATTAAAATAATTTACATAATATATATATATATATATATATTTATTTTAAAATATATACTTTATATTTATACATAATAATTAATAAAAAAATATGAGTTTGACTCATTCTATCAAACCCATACCCAATATACCCATTTAAGAATATTACACATGGTCCAAACCTGAATTATCAGTTTTTATTTCATATGACACTTAAACAAATATGTACCCTTCAAATAATATGTATCTAATTTAATATAAGCAATTCCATACTAAATTAAATAACCCAAAAACATTCTAACTAAAACCTTCATCATACCTAATAGAAATAATTACTAAAAACAAACACTTTCATAATGAATGAAATCATAACTAAAACCATTTTTATTTAACCAAAAAATCACAACCCAATTATATTACCCCAAAATGAAAGGATTTTAAAATTATAAAATCATAAAATGATTTTAAAAAAATATCTACTCACCCAAAAAATAAATTACACCTAAAATGGGTCAAGAAAAATCACATTTGTTTCTTGAAATATAAATAAACTATTTTATTTCCAAGAATAATTTTGAAACTAACGAAACGATGAAATTTTCTGATTCAAAAGCCCTATTTTTTTAATTTGAATAAAACTTTCCAAAAAAGAAATGCAGCCATAAATTTAATTTATAAACACTTCAAAACTCATTCAAATATCCAATCAAGTAAATATTTATGTATATATGAAAATAATAATTAGTTAAAAATATGCAAATGAAAATTTATTCAATAATAATTACCTTGCCTCATTTTTCAAATAAAATTTATAATTAAACTCAAGAAACAAACAACTTCAAATATTTCTATAAAACATTGAATTGTTTAATAATAATCATTTAATCAATAATTTATGTATCCTTTATACTGAAAAGTAACAGGTTTTGAAATCACTATACAATGAAATCATTAAATTTAGATATATACATAAAAACTATAAATATACATTAATCAAAGACTTACAAAGAAATAATTTTGATATGTGAATATATTTAAGATGATTTTTTGATTAATAATATATATTTAAATTATTTATAGGTTAATATAATTATCTTATATTCTATATACACCTATCAAAAATAATGTACAGAGATAAATGTGATATTATTAATAATGATTATCTCCTAAAGACTAATATTTTTTTTTAAAAAGGTGATGCCTTGGTCAATAATGACCAGAGCACAAATATTATTAAAATAAAGATTACAAGAGTCTAAAAAATGGGATCATATTACAATATTTTTCATGAAATTAAAGAAGAGAAGTGGGAAGGTCTTCGAACCAGGTAATGTTTTGATTTACTCCAATGTTGGCCAGACCATCTACAACTATGTTTGATTCTTGATGAACATGGGTGATGATATAGTGAATATTAATAAGAGAACGAGAGCATTCCATCTAGCGGGTAGTAATCGGCCAAGAAAGGTGAATTATGACATTCCAAATTGCTTGAATGATATTCGTCGTGTCACTTTCGATCCAAAGGTTATTACAACCAAAGTGCTTGGAAAAGTAAATAGCATGTATCAAACCTATCATCTCAGCTTCAAGGGAGGTGGCAATGCCCCATTTACCCCTAAAGAATCCAAGGATCTGGCCGAGGTGGTTCCTAAAAACATCACCACACCCTGTAATTCCTAGATTTCCCTTGGAGGCACCATCAATATTAATCTTGATCCATACATGTATGGGGGATCTCCAGAACACCTCCAATGTGTGATGTGGATAACATAAATTGACTTTAATCCTCAGATGCCTCAGGATCACAAAGCCATGCATGATGTTTTGGCAATGTACCTTTTGAATTAAGGAAACTTCATGTATGAAAATTAGGATCCTCATCCGACCTTCATTTTTATTAAATGAGTAATAATTATGAATAATAGCATTCTGATTATAACAGATCACATGGTGGAGCTTAGAAAACACAACATGAAAGAGGCTCCTGACTGGCTAAGATCCATCCATTTCTGCACATTTTTAAGTTTATCTTTGATAGAGTCAAGACTCAACCATCTGCAGTCAAAAATGTCAAGAATATAGTTCCAAAGAGCAGAAGTAGTAGCACAAGAGAGAAATAGGTGGTTAGAATCTTCTCTATGTTGATTACAAATTTTGAATTTAGAGAAGAGATGGATGCCAAAGGATTGGAGGCAGAGATCAGTGGGCACTTTGTTGTGTGCAAGATGCCATATGAGGTTGAATCTCATAGGTTTTATCCAAGGTTTGTGGAAATGTTTTAACCAACTGTTTTCACTTTTAGAGTTACAAAAATAATTCTTATAGAAACGATTTGAGTTGAGCATACCATTGTGATTAGGTTCCCAAGTTAAGAAATCATTGTTATGAGAGAAAGTGTAGTTTTCAATGATTTTCAGAATAGTGTCAGGAAGGTGATCATGATGAGAGTTTAAAATTTCTCTTATAAAGTTAGTAGTATTATCAGAGGTTTGATCAGGAGGCACCATGGAAATTAAAGGCATTCCAGTATAGTTATCCAACCAAAATTTCATGGAGCAGTCTCTGGAGACCATACATATGGATTTATTCATAATATTGGTGAAGGAGTATTTGATGGAAGGCCAGATTGATGAGTTAATGAAGTTTGAATTACCTGTTTTAAGTTTGCCAAGAAATATATTTTTGAGAAAGGTAATAGATTTAGAAGTATTGTGAAAAAGGTTCCAAGTGATTCTTTCTTGAAGGGATTCATTAAATTATTTGATATTTTTTACACCAATACCACCATTTTCAATGGTCTTGGAACAAGTTTACCAAGGTACAATCACAAGTTTTCTTTCTAGAATGCTACCGATCCAAATGAAGTTATTTATGGCAGTGTTCGTTTTTTTAATGAGGCTGAATAGCCATTTATATAACATCATGGAATATACCATATTGGATACAATAGTGGATTTAAAAAGGCAATTCCTACCTTCCATTGAGAGAGATTTACCTTTAGAAGAAAATAGATGATTTAAAACTTGGTCAAAGATAGTAACAAAGTGACAAGATTTGGGTCTGCCCCAAAAAATGGGAACAACAAGATAGGTGAAAGGAATCATACCTTCTTTCAGACCCAGGTCACTAATAATGTTTCATTTTCTACTGGGATGGAAATTCTTCCCAAAGAAGATGCAAGATTTGTTCCAACTAATGGTTTGACCACAAACCTCTTCATAGTGCAAGAGCACATTTTTGAGGTTAAGAATGATTCTTTTATTCCCATGAAGGAAAAGGATGATGTCTTCAGCATAAAAGAGATGAGTAGGAGCATTAACATTCCTAGAGACATGTATGGTCTTTAGTTTTTTTGGTCCACCAGACGGTTGATCAGATGACTGAGGTAGTCTTTTGCTACCGAGAAGAGAATGGAAGATATGGGGTCACCTTTTCTGACACCTTTGGTGAATTTAAAATAGCCCTTAGGTGAGCCATTGATCAGGATAGAGATAAACACCGAGTTGAAGAGGGTTCTGATTGTAGTGATAAAATAGGTGTTAAAACCATAACCTTGAAGGACTTTTAAGATAAAACTCCAATCCGTGGTGTCAAAATCTTTTTGGATGTCAAGTTTAATCACTATGTAGCTTCCCATGTTAGTTTTATTAAAGTTATTAACACACTCAGAGGTGAGGCAAATACAGTCTTGAATGGATCTTCCCTTTATAAAACCAAATTGGTTCCACGAGACAATTTTGTCCGTGGGAGTTGAAAGTCTGTTGGCAATGATTTTTGTGATGATTTTAAAAAGAGTTTTGATAATAGCAATGGGTCTAAACAGTTGAATATCAGAGGCATTATCCAATTTCAGAATCAAGGTGAGAAACTAGTCATTTAGAGCATGAGGTAGAACCCCATTGGTGAAGAAGGTTTTTAAAATTTTACAAACATCAATCTGCATCACATCCCAATAATGTTGAAAGAAACTATGGTTGAAACCATCAGGACCCGGAGCACTATCAGGATTCAAACTAAAGACAGTGTACTTGATTTCATGATCCAGTGGGGTATTGAAAAGGAAGTATTTTTCCTCATCATTGATCACTAGTGGAATGACCTCAAGTTGGAGGTATTTTTTTATATCAAGACCATTGAAAATGGTTTCATAGTAGGAGATGATATGATGATCGATGTCATTCTCATTGTCAAGGAGCCTGTCCCCATCCATTAAAAGGGTTAACGACCTATAGGACTTCTTGATTCTTTAAAGAGAATTGTAAAATTTAGTATTTATATCACTATCTATTAGTCATTTATCTTTAAACGTTTTTTTTCTCATATTTTCTTTGAAAGTGAGTAGGGAGTTAAGTTTGACCACAATGTTAAGTTCTTGAGTAAGATCAGTTTTGAGGTCATAGGTGGTGTTTTGATTTAATGATCACTGAGATATTTCTTAATAATAATGATGTAATTATTAATTTGTTTGGATTTAGAGATACACTAGATTTTTAGAGTCTATTTTAGATGTTTTAATTTGAGACTATAATCGAGAACATAATTGTTACGGGACATTGAGGACCAAAAGTTTTGTATCATATGATATAACTCTTAATCAGAGAACCATGAATTGTTAAATTTAAATGGAATATGGGGTTTCATGTCTTTGGGGGAGACACTAACCATGATTGGATGATGATTAGAGTTCATCCTATGAAGAGTAATACTGGAGATAGTGTCCCATTTATCTAAAGCAGGGACATTCGTGAAGGCTCTATCCAGCTTAGAGGAAACTACTTTGTTGTAGTGTTTTCTATACCAAGTGTATTTTTCACCAGTGAGATTGATTTATATGATATTGTTGACATCTATTAAGTTATTAAATTCTCTCATAGAAACAAAAGTGTGAGAGGGTCCAATTTTCTCGCTTGAGTTGAGAATGGAATTAAAATCACCCATAATAAACCAGGGGGAATTAGTATTAGTGCCAAGGTAAGAGAGGTCATTCCAAAGCATTATTCTTTCTTGGTATCTATTCTTAGAATAAACAAATGGGTATAAAATATGTGTGTTATTTATATTAAAATTGCATGTAAAAATATGATCAGAGATATTGTATACACTAATATTCTGTAAAGAAAAGTGCAAGAAAATCCATAAAGATTCTACATTGAGGTTAATAGTGATTGCACCAGTAAAAACATAATTTTTTGACATAAATTAGAGTATTTAGAGGCATAGTTAATTTTTGGCTCTGCAATAGCAAATAATAAAGGATGATGAGTGTAAATCATTCTCTTTAACACAATGAAGGTGTTATAGTTAGAAATCCCCTAACAATTCCAAAAAATGATCTTCATTAAAATCTATTTTTGGAGTTAGAACCCCATTTTTATTTTTTATAGATCCTTTATTTTTGGAAGACCTTTTAACTTCTTGATTATCATAGGTATGTTCCTGTTTATTACTAGATTTTGTGGTGTTCTTCATTACAGGTTCAGATATTAGCTTACTCATAGTAGAGTATGTAGATTTCTTAGAACAAAATAGCAAAACATTGGAAATATGATTCGAAACAGAGTTACCAGAATTTTTAGCATAGTCTTCACTATCTGTTGGTAGAGAGATAGCTGTAACTAGTGCCTATGAAGTATATGTATACTATTTCTTGATTTTTTCCAAATCTGGACAGCACTGCATTTTCTACATAGAGACATTCATAACCTACATGGGCTTAATTTCTTGTATTGAAATTGTGGTACCATAATCAACTGATTCAGGTGCCATGACAGTAGTATTATAGGGGTTATTTAGTGTCTCAGCGCACCCTGAATTGACAGGATTTCTAATAGTATTATAGTGAGCTGGGATAACAGAAAATGGTTCATTATTTTTCATTTTGATTTCATTATTTAGGCTTAGATAGGTGAATTTTTTAGCAGGTTGTATTATTGAATCCTTAAGGTTTGGAACTGTAGGTTTCATATTACATAACATCATAGAAACATAATTAACACCACTGACAGTAGGTTGAGACCCATCAGAAAAGGCATTTGTAACAGTGGTGGTGATTGTGCCTGTATCAAGTTCCTTATCCACCCAGGTTTCTCTACAACTATATGATTAGTGAAACTATTGATGTTTTGGATTTGTGTAGGAACCTATATTGAGGGTAAATTTCCCTTAAAAGGATTAACATATTCCAGTTTTTTGGTGATAGTTTTAGTTATTTGAGTAGTAGTGGACTGTGTTGTGTCCTGAATGTCTTTTTGGGTGGTAATTAGTTTTTCATATTTTGAAATGTGTCCACTGGAATCCTAAGTTTTAGAGTAAATAAAAGATGAGCCTTGAGTGTGAGGGTGAGAGTCTACATGATCTATTTTATTGTTTGATTCATTCTTTAACTCTGAAATATCAATGGTATTTACAAGATGTGGATTCTGGATCTGTCCAGTACCAGAATCCAGGGTGTGTTTCACCACATTTTGAACTGAAAAAGTAGCAGTAAAATAATCCTTATATAGAGTTGTAGCTTATGTGTTGCAAGTGTTGCAATTCACCTATTTAGGTGACTTATCCCTCTTACCCAGGTTATGATCTTCATCTTGGATGAGGATAGACTTTGAGGTTTGACCAGATTATTCCTTCTCATTGGACATCCTTACACTGTCTAAAACTAGATTTTCCAGTTCTTCCAATAGGCTGTGGTCTTTAATATAGGTGTCTTCATCTTCAGAAAAATCTACCCAGATTATACCTGAGGTGTCCCCTATGTGTGTTAAACTGTCTTTTTTGACCCAGATTTCGGCTTTCTTTTTGGGAGGTTCAGATATCTCCATCATGGGAGCTTCATCTTTTTTATTTCACCTTGTTTCCTTCCAATCATTATCAATTGGCTGGATTAATTTCCTTCTAATCACCATAGAATTAAATATTGTGTGACCAATAATCTTACAAAGGTTACAAAAGGTAGGTTTCCTCTCATATTCAATTCAAATTTCAGTTTTTTATTCATTTGCAGTGATGTTGATTTTATTAGAGAGCTTTGAATCTAAGTTAATTTCCACCATAACTCTAGGAAAAAGCCCTAGGTCAGCATTTAAGGTTATGTGGTCAATTTTGATAGGATTACCTATGCATGAAACAATGTCATTTAGAATTTTTGTGTGCCAAAAGAACCAATTAAGGCCATGAAGTTTAACCCAAACTTGTACCATTGTATTTCTATATGTGTGCAAGTTAAAAGTAGAATCCCAGTAGAAAATTCTAAGTAGTACCAACTTTAGATTAAGGTTTCCAGTCTTCCCAACTTTCTCTAAGTTTTCTTGTGATTTTATCAATATGTGAAAGTATCCTTTCTCTATTGGAATTATTTTCTTGTTTGAAACATTCCTATAATGAGCAATACACATATGCAATTCAAAAAGAGGCCAAGGACGATCACCTTCAAGGTAGAATATGCGGACCATGATAAACAATTTTTACATTTGTGTGCATTGATGAAGAGAATCTGGATCTACTTCTACCAAGAACCCACCATCATCAAGTTGCTTGACAAGAGGAGGCTTCATCGTAATTTCTGTGCTAGGATCAGTACTCTTCAGCGCATCCAGAAACGAGATCCCTTGGAATCTACCAGAGAAAGGTTGAGTGTGAGTATTATCTTTAGGGACATCTTTCGTGTGGACTTGCATGACATAATCTTGTAAATGGGGTATCTGATTCTTCCGAGGAGTCACAAAATGGTGGGATTCAAACCTCCTGGGCATAAGGAAATCTGCCATGTATGTGCGATCGAGGGATTCAAGCGAAGGATCCCGAAGTGCTCGAGGGTTCTAGTGATAAAAAATTAAAATATACATATAATTATATATTAAAAATCTAGGTCACAATAGATGTTCATGGTTATATAAGGAGTGGGAAAATTTGGGTGACCAACAATTATTGATGGCGAAATGTCACGTATGACAAGTTTCAGTTGTCTGAATTTTCACTCATTCCAAATGCATGAGGGAAGTGACAAGACATTCAAATACATTGGGAAAAAATTTAAAACATCTAAATAAAATATAAAAATGTTAAAATCTTTAAAGGAGGATATAAATTTTTCTAAGAGAGAGTGAGGGAGATCAAGGAAGAGCATGAAATATCAGGGAGGGAGAGAGGAGGTGACAACAATAGTGTGAGAGAGTGACGATGATGATGAAAGGGAGGGAGAGTGGCAGTAATGTTAGTAGGGAGGGAGAGAAGTAGTGAGGTATGGAGAGAATAAAAGATGGAGGGAGAGTGGCAAGGGAGGGAGAGCAGTGGTGATGGAGGGAGATCTTAGTTGAGGGATAAAAGTGGTGAGGGAGGGAGATCGATGATGATGCATGGTGGCTGAGAGGGAGATCGGTGGCGAGGGAGAGCGATGAAAGACTGTCAATTCTGTGAGAGCTTAAAAGGATTGAGTGAATTGGCCAGTTAGGGTTAATTGTTTTTATAATCATTTTGTTTTTATCAGTGATTCTATAAAATTACTGCTAAAGAGGGATTTTATCAGCACTAAAATAAAAAAACTGATAAAATACCTATTTATCAACACTTGTCTAGCACTGGTAAATATTTGTATTTATTAACACTAGACAAGTGTTGATAAAAGGTATATTTATTAGTGGTATAATTATAGCATTGATAAATATTTAATAATATAGTTAGTATAAATTAAAACTTTAAATGTATATGTTTATAAATAATTATAAATAAATGTAATTTGAATTAAATATATTTAAAAATATTTGAATATAATTACAAATATATTTATATAATTATATATGTTTATATAATTATATATATAATAAAAATATTTATTATTTAAAAATATTTATTATATTTTTTTTTGAAAAGGTCTGGACAATTCCCCTTTATTAAAAGACATAAAAACAAAAAAAGGAAAGATGATGTCAGACATGACAATACTATTATCATCAAAAGAAAATCAAAGAGCAAGATTTTGTCTAATTTTAATGAAAATCCTTCACTCCTCATCATGTATTGCATTCCAATTGTTCTGACCGCGCCCTTGACATCAAACTTTGGGGTACTGTTCACTCTTCGAGGTCTTCACCTGCTGCAAGAGGCTTTAAATGTAATTTCTCATCAAGTCCATTCCCCTAGAAAATGCAACAGTGGGAAGACCATTTACAATATGCTATCCAATATCAGAAGGATTACCCCCTACACAACCATAGGGGTTTTGAAAATGAAAAATTTGCCAAAGAAGTCCCTTTTATTTTGTACAATAGAACTCTCCAATCCATCAAGATAATTTGATCAAAATCCGCATTATTAATCGACTCAGGCATTGAGAATAAATTACTGTTTCCAATCATAGTGGAACCAGTGGATAGAGTGTTCACTTCTTTTCCGAATATATTTGTTCCATCCTTTTTTGATTTCTTAATCATAGATGTAGACCATGGATCAATAACCACAGGTGTAGAGGCCTTCTACCAAACATCCTCTTTAGGATGCACAACTACTTCAACTATTCCAAATGGGTCTATTGGCCTTACGAACTATTCACCTGCCATCCCCTATAAAGTAGTGGAAATGATCTCTTGAATATGAAGAGGAGCATCATTAAGAGGGGAGAAGGAAACCCATATCACACACAACAACATTCACCATAATAGAAGAACATTTAAGAACATTCTGATTCTTCTAAGATTTCAACCAAAGTGAAAACTTCCCCTTGATATTCCCTTCATTCAAGAAGTTATCCCCAATAGAGTCAGTGAAGTATATACCATATTTAGTATTAGAAGACACCCTCACTTGATGAAATTCCCAAGGTATCTATCCACCATTTCCCATAACAGAATCACCCAAATTTTGGGTGTCAGTAGTATTAACCTTCATCAAGTTTGTAGAGACCAAAAAATATAGATGAGAGTTATTATCATGGTCATCAGAATTCACACCCTTAAGAGACAAAGTATTAGAATCAGAATAAATTGAAATAACACCAGAATTTTTTTTACTGGTAATAACATAAAAGAAATATAACCCATTCTTAACTTGGAAGAAACTTTCACCAAATCATAGGCACTCAAGGCCATATGAAATTATCAAGTGGAAGGGGAGAAACACTATCCTTACCCTGAACTTCATCATGGACAAAAACCTTCCCATCCATTGGAACTATATGCCTATCAACTAATGAATTCTTTCCATTATCTATGGGTACCTTGAACTTAAAATTATCAACACGATGACCATATTTCTTCAAGTTAGAATATCTCAAAACCATATGGAAATAATCTCATACTTTTTTTATGTACAGGAAATTAAAACAAAATTTATGAACATGTTCAAACTCAATTTAAAATTAAAAATTAAAATCAACAACAACCACATACACCATTTCAACAAGAGTTGAAATAATATGAAATTCAACTATAATTTGGGCATAATTCCCTTACATAGCCATCTAAGTCTCCTTATCAAAATTGATTGGGGTTCCAAAATCCAAGGATACATCCCAAATAATATTGGGGTGCCAAAAAAACAAATCCATGCCTTTCACCCGAATCCAGGATTATGCGATCAAATTATTGGGTTGAAACAGATCAAACCACAAATCCCAATCCTGAAACCTAAGAATCCATGGTTAAAATTTACAAATCCACAACTCCACACCTTCAATTTCATATCATGAGAAGGAAAATTAATATTAAAATACAACATACCAAGTTAAACCATGTTCCAACTATTATATTCCCATACCTGGAGCAACCTATTCTTCAAACCTTCAACTTTCCAACCACCACTCTTAAAATATGAGGTAATCGATGTAATAATAGAGTACTTAAAAGATAAAATACTCTCCTTGAAGAACCAAGGATTTTATTCAACAAAGACCAGGGCATTGTTCCTTGAAATCTAGTTGTGAAAGAATAAATAATCACTCTAAAGAACAGGAAAGAAATAATCCTGAGAAATAACACCCACTCACACCACATTCCAGACCATTAGGACATCATTATTTTCTAGGTCTACATGTTTGGATGAGCGAGAATTAAGATTACCCCTTTTTCGGTCCTGATCAATGCCAGATAGGGGAAAATGTTTGTTTCCCAAACCATATTCAACATCGACCTTCTTTGAAGAACCAACAAAAAGATCCATCAGATTAGAAAAAATATTTGAGCTCAGCATCGTGGGAGGTAGATACCCTAATCACCTTGGTTGTATAGATAGAAGGTCCCAAACCATTCATCACATTAATCATTTTATAAATATTTATTTAATATATATATATATATATGATTTTATAATTAACTATTTAAATAAAAAAATTATTAAAAAGTTTATTTTAATAGATTAATTTATATAAATTTTAGACATATTTTAAATGTTAAAACATAAAAAAAAAATATTATTCATATAAATTACAAACATATTAAAAATATTACACATATTTTAAATAAATATATGTATAAATAAATATTACAAAATGATAAAACATATTTTTTAGATTATTAATGAATATATAATAATAAATAAATAAATAAAATTAAATAAATTACAAAAAATATTAAAAAGTGAATGCATAACGTTTACATGAATTAAAGACACACACACACACACATACACATCCACACACACACACATTCATATGGAAACCCCTATGTGGGGAAGTTGGAGAGTGGTGACTGTGGTAAACCATAATCCTTGTAAGGGATCACCGATGAACACATTTATATTGATAATAGGAAGGCCACGACATGGGGAATTGGGAAACCTATTTTCAGGTTTGGCGGTTTTGGGTTTTAAAAATGGAAGGATTCATCTTGTGGCTATGAAAGATTCAAGATTGATGCAGATTGTCCCTCACTTTCAAGGAGTCTTAGGGAAGTCTAAAACGGTGATAACAAAAAGTGAGGAGGCACCTCTTGACCTCCCGAGAAGAGTAAGACCAAAAGCACAGTTGTGGGGTTTATAGATCTATGAGATCAAAGGTAAGATATGAGTTACAGTCAGAGGGCGTCTTGGTTTGAGTAGGATGTTGCGGGTGAAAAGACCCCCAATTAACACAAGGGTTGACATTATCACCTATAGGATATTTAGCCTTTGACGTTGATGGTCCCCTACTTGGATTGGGGGTTGGCGATGGTATTTTATGTGGTGAAGGATGTCCCCATATCAATGTAGGGGAAATTTATTTTTTTTAGGATTCCTATTCTTTGAGTGGGTTAGTGGTATTTCATACCTATGCCATGGCATCATGCGACACCATCACTGGAAAATAGAGGGAACCTCAGGTGGTGATGATAGCATGGAAACGCCAATAAGGAAAGTGGAGACAACATCTGTCAAATGACAAGGTTATCATTCTTCGTCACTAGAAAACTTTTATGGTGGTTGGTTTCTTGGAGGAGGCTAGGGATAGCTTTGGTTTTGGTTGGAGATGTCATGATGTGTTTGCCGACGATGGCCTCAGGGCTGTAGGGGAGAAATCCAGTGTCATCCTCGGAGTGTAGGATGTGATAGGTCGAGGAATGGGATACCCAAAACTCAAGATGAATGAGGAATGGGCTCTGATGTCCTCGAGACATGGGCTTTTAAGACATCAGGGTGAGGGTTGCATCATCCCTGGTGTGTCCTCTCCATACAGCTGGCATCGTAAGTCCACTTCCTCATTGGATTTTCTTTGTATTATTGGGCCCTTTGGGTCATCTGATGATGTGATTCAATGGGACTTAGTGCCCATTGGCCTACAGACTCTTTAATGGTTGTACCTCCTTCCAAAAAAGTGGGTTTTATGCTTAATTAAAGATAGGTTTCCCTCCTACTTGTTTTAAAAAAATATTAAATATTTTGACCAATATAAATTTGATAATTTTTAATTTATTAAATTATGAAAATAAGAATCATTTTTTATTAAAATTTATTTAAATCATATTTATATATTATATTTTCATATATATATATATATACTTATTTTAGTATAAATATTATTTTAATATATATAAATATTTTTATATAAATTAAATTACTCATGATGATCTTTATCAGTGCAAGAAAAAACCACTAATATAGGTGTCAATTTTATCAGTTCTAAAAAAATTAATTGATAAAGGGGTGACTTTTATCAAAACTTTTGTTAGAAATAATAAAATCTAACTTTATCAATGATTTTTGTGAGCACTGATAAAGTTCACCTTTTATCACTGATTTTTTTCTAGCATTGTTAAAGATTTGCTCTTAATAAGATGTGATATATTGTAGTGAAACTTATTACATGTTAAAAAACAATACTGAAATTCTAGAGTCCCCAAAACACTCATAAACTTAAAAAAATACATTTAATTCAACTAATGTATGTTGTTTTTATCATTCCTAATTTCTAAATGAAACTAATTTGTTCATTAGTTTGTTGTTTATATTTATGTGTGTCTAATTTCACTTTATTTCATTTTTTTATTTCCAACATTTTTTATGATCATGTTCTCATTCATGGTTGATTTCCCATACATAGTGAAATTTTCCTATGTGGATGTTGTCTATGAAAAATATTTTTATACATTGGATAACTCAGTTACATATCCCGTTTGGCTATATATCGGGTTTGACTGCGTACCAGTTCGACTATGTCATTTTTCATATGTGAATGGAGCAACAAAATTCACTTAAATGGATTATTTGGCTACATATTCGTTCCTATATGTAAAATTTGAGTACGTGGAATTAACTTATGTGTTTTATATGACTTTAATCTATGTGGTTCTCACATACATAGTGTTTTCCCAGATGATGACTAACATAATAACTCAAGAGTGGGGTGAATTGAGTTCCTAAAATTTCTTTTATAGAGAACCTCCCTCTTCAGGTATTGATTAGTCACTGAAAGTGGATAATATTAATTTTTAAGATCTTAATATTAATGTGTTTAAATTTTCATAAATATCAATTTTATTCCAATTCAGAAATTGAACTTCATTTCCCATCATTGTGCAATTCATGCTTAAAGTGTCAATTTGGCCCCACTCAATACTTTGCTTATGTAAATTACAATATTCATAATTTTAATTTTATATTTTAGTATATGATTCATCACTTTATTTGGAACATTTTTTCTTTTAGGTCTGATGGATGAATCACAATTGAATATGATGATTTTTTCACTTGAAGGCAAAAACTTGCTGGAAAAAGCATAATGGGCCTAAGGCCCATCAAACAAATATGGGGCCCACAAAAAAATCCCAATGAAGCTCAAAATTATACAGTAGAAAGATAAAAATATGAGTATCATTTTATTAAACTGTGGCGGGAGCTAATTCTGATGTTTTCATGATGATAAATGGTTCTGAAGTTGAGATTTAAATGGTGGACCCGACATTAATGCACAGAAATCCGTCCCACCATTTAGACCATAAAATCCAAACTGATGAGGAAAATTTCCTGAAATTTTTAAAGATCATAGAGGACAGATGGATGAATATATTTCTCTTCTACAACTCCTCCGTATTCAGCCTTCTTCAATTACAAATTCACATGTCAATATGGTGAATGAATCTGGACAGTTTTCCAGGTCAAATTCGAAACGTCAATTTCCTTTTGATTATTCACCCTCCTTTTGACTCTATTAATTGTTGGGGGTTGAATTAATTGTTGGGGTATGGGCCTAAGGCTCCTAATATTTTTATATAAGGAGCTAGCGGTGAAGGGAATAGGGGTGGAAATTTTTTTCTTATCATCTTTTGTTTCTTGTTTCATTGTAAGGTTATGCTTCCAAATTTCCTTTGTAATGTTTTCCATTTCCATGTAAGTTTATTTTTTTGTATATTTATGTTCTTAATCAACGTATGTCTCTTATATATTTTAAATTTCATTTATTAAAACATTATTATCACAAAGCACAATGATATCTCTGTGTTGTTGTGAATTAGTTCACACATAGGTGTGAATTTCATTCACACACACGGAGGAGTGCTCGTTATTTCCGCGGTTTTAATTTCTTCAATCCAATTCTTATTAGCCATCTTCCGCCCACCATTGAGATTATACCATCAATGGAGGGATAAAACTTTAATGGGTTGATATTATAAGGATGCAAAGGCTGGATTGAATGTTATTTTATGAAGGTAGTGTTATTTTTGAAGAATGGATTCATCAAGAATTAATAAAACCAAAATTGTCTAAAGAAGTAAAATTCATTCAATCCACCACGAGCATAATCCTAAGATCAACCCATTTTCTTTGAACTGAATTCACTTAGGTTTCTTATTTTTATTTAAACCATCTAAAATCAAAACCAAAGTTGGCTACTTCATAGCCCATCCTTCACCAAATCATAGCATCTCAAGGTTACTTCTTCGGTCTCTGTGGATTCGACCCCTACATATACTACATCGACCACTTTTACCAGTAGGGTAAATTTGGGTGCAACCAGTTATGATCTTTCAAAATCTTTCCCATAAAGAATATTTATTGGAAAATAAATAATTTAAAGGAATTATATTTCACACGTGATATTTTTAGTGGTTTGGGGAACATAAATCCCCTAGTCCACTCCACGAACAATCTACTCCATGATTTTAGTGATTTTCACTATAACAACCATTTTACTTGGGTTCCCAGCTAACTAAAAGAATATATCACTTAAATACAAAGGTCTAATAATTTTCAACCAGGATCTCCCTTTATAATACCTATCCACAGTCTTAGACAAACTCTTACACTTAGTGTAAACAAGATTGAATGAACAAAAACATTGAGAGGAACATATACAAAACATAATTGCAAGTGGAAACTGATATTAGATGAAGATTGGTCATTAGAAAATGATAGAATCCAATGTATATATTAGGATGATATTTAGTTCAACTAATAGAACTGATAATCACAACACAAATTTTTGGTTTCAACTATAAACAGGTCTCTAGAGTTTTTCATTTTTTTGTAACAAATGATATCAATTATCTCTTCTCTATTATTTTTTTAGAGGATAACTTATATTTTTATAAAATATTTAAACTTTAATTAAATATAATTCTAATAGATGGGTGAGTTTTTACAGTGATCTTTGAAATGTGCTGTCGCGACCACTCTTAAACAAAGTGTAATTTTTTGGGTACTTGGGTGCAGCAGAGTGGCTAACCAAGGTCGTCTCTCAAAGGAGGAAGTAAATTAAAAAAAATTATTAAAGGTGTTATAAAAATAAAATAAAAGAGAATAAAAACCCTAATTGAAAGTATGAGGAGTTTTTTATTATTTATAAAACTAGAAGAAGTTTGTTGGAAGAAGATTTCATTTTTTTTGTTTTTAATTTTTAAATGAAGTTTGATTAAAAAGACACAACAAGAAAATGTTTTTTTAGAAAATATTTTAAAAGGCTTAATCGATATAACTTCACAACTTAAATAAATTATTTCTCATTATAATTTAAATTAAAATCCACTTAATTATTATCCCTTAACTTGTTAACCCTCAAACCCAACAATAATTAATCTTACCACAAAGATGAAGTGAATTAAACCCTAGGCTATCTTTAGGACATGCAATCGCAACACCATACTTTGATTGATGATATAAGGATATATTATGGTCAGTGGTAAATTAAGGCACAAATCCATTCTAGAAATGAGGACTAATTGAATTTAGGGATTATATTTTAACTCTATAAATTATCCCGCATGGTCTTGTTTTACTGATTAAGTTCACTCTCTCACAATTAACACAATTCTCGACCTTGTGTGTTTCATGTTTATTGTTCAATTGATTTTTTATTTTCATTAAAATTAAAAAGTAAATTAATAGATCATATTATGTGAATTATAGTATATAATTAATTCAAAATAAACGAATTAAGGAGGTTAGAGGTAGATCGATTACTAAAAATAGCTACTCTTCTATGGGCAGTGTAGTAATCATAGAAACATTTTGCATGTGCAAAGGTTTAGAAAGGGTAAAAACCAATCTCATTTATACTCTTGATTTCATCCCAATTAAGAAGATTAAGGGAGAATAAAATAGAGGAAAATAGGAGAATATAGAAGAAAATATAATAAATAGATGAGAAATAAAGAAGTTTATTATGCTACCATACATATTACAAATCAAGAAAGAGAGGAAGGATTCAAAGAAGGGATACTTGATTCACGATCCCCCCCTATGAGTATATGGAGTTACAGAAACTATAAGGTGGTGAGTATACTCCTCTATAACTTCAAAATGGTAGTACTTCACTCCTTGACCCAAAATCCAAATGGGGTACACAAGGTGACAATTTATATCCAAAATGGAGAGTGGTTTAGGGCACACATTTTTTAAGATACCACTTATGTATCAGTTTTTAGTTAGTAAATGGCCTTATCTAGTGTTTGAAAAAATATAAAAGTTGTATTCCAGAATCTTGTCTATCTCCATGCAAAAGTTGGCGGCCAATGGAAGATTACAATGCTAGATATGGCTGAAATATAGAACCAAATCATTGACTTTGTGCAGATTATGTCCCTTAGACAGATTGGTTCAGATGGAACTCTTAATTAACAAATTGGGATTTGGTTCCTTGATATTATTTATATCCCATGAAGTTTTGGAGCGTCCCACAAAATTTCAGCCCATTTGGAGCCACTGATTTTGAGAAACGTGCAAAACAGTGGACAACTGTCTTTGGGATTCCATGCAGTTTGGGCCATTTCCGTTCTAGATCATCTCTGACCCTCCAAACCACCTCCTCCTACAATGAAATAAACGAAACCAGAATAATTTCCATTTTTAACAGTGATAAAAATTTAATAATTTAATAATACGTGATGTTAAACTTGAGATAATATTTTTTATTTTAAATAAAAAACTAGTTTAAAATAGTGATGCAGGGGTGAAATAAATTAGTGAATTGTGATGTGATCACACCCCACACTTACCCTTTTGCACTCTTGGGAAAAAGCTCATATCATGTATTCTAAAAAATTGTGACAAGTAAATGTCAATACAAATAAAAAAAATCTAAAACACATATCATTAAGATCCAAAAATTCCACTCTAAGAAACAAAAGATATCATGCCTCATAAAAAACCATTATTTCAAGTTCTCCATTTATATCATTAAATATATTTCTAGTTCATTTATCCCCCCATGCACAAAAAACTTACCTCAATTGAATTTTATTTTATCACACAAATTTCATTTTTTCAACAATGTCTTTCTCATCCAAACTCATACAAGGGTCACCATAGGTTTGATAAATTCCTACATCGCCACCTGATGTGAGTCAAAGACATATGTCTATCATGAGGACTTTCAGGGTTGTTTTGTGGCTTTCGATGGATATGATTTAGATGTGAAAAATTATGAGGCTGAATGTGGAGGGCTTGAATCTTTTTGAATCAAAATTTCATTATTCTAATTTTCACTCAAGTATGGTCTCCTTCTCACTCCTCTTAGTATAAATTCAGTTCCATTATCATGAAAACACATGGAAAGTTTACACCATTCATCATTTCAGAAAAAAAAATCTATCCTATCAAACATAGTTTTTCATGAAAGCTCCAGATAGGCACAACTTTCTTTCTTTATTAGAAACTTCAGAAAGGCACAACTTATTTTATCATGAAAGCTCTAGAAAGGCACAAATTTCAATAGAATGATTTTGTTCAGTAGAAAACACGACTATTTGGAATTTAATTTTCCTCCCAAGGCATCACAGAATGTGGTATCACAACACAAGATAACTTCCCACACACTTAAGTTCAACTAGATTATGAAATTTCACTTCAAGAGTTGGTTGGATAGACAAAATTGGCTTGTAATATGGCTAACCTAATAGGATGTTAATGGATTCTAAGGGATACAAGGATCAAATGTTCAAGGTAGGCCATTATAATAAAGGATTCTTTGAAATAGGGGCTTTAATACCAAACAAATGCCTCAATCATTTAAAACATAAGTACTTAAAACCCTCAAGTTTTGATAGGAATAATTTAAATTCTGGTTAAATCAAGCATGGTTTGGTTCTCTTAAGAAATTAGGTAAATGTAAATAATATAAAAATAATAGTTCAGAAGCCTCATAGGAAAGTGATTTCAAATATAAAGACAGTGAGATGTGGCATAGGATTCCAAATTCAGAGTACTTTTCATGAAATTACTAAAGATTTGAACTTGAAACAAAGTTATTTTCAGCATTCATTTTAGCTCGATTTCATGGGATAAATTATTTCACTTATTGATATGAATTTAAAAATGGTGATGAGAATCATTTCATCTCAAAAATTTCAACAATACACAAAAAATTGAAAAATAAACACACAAAATTTGAAAAACACACATTTGTTTTGAAAAACATTGAAAAACAGGAAAACAATTGATATTACTAAATTAAAAGGTTTCCTCCCCCACACTTAAAATATTGCATTTTACTCAATGTGAACCCATGAGATGATATATTCATATGAAATGTATAATATTAAATAGAACAAAGAATAAAAAAAGTGAAAGGGTTAGGAACAACCTGATATGCTCAAGTGATGATGGGGTTATGTAGTGTGATGAAATCTACTACATCTATAGGAAGTCCCTCATTGTATCTCTTCAAACATTTACCATTGACTGTAAAGCTCCTTCCTGTGTCCTCTTGTGTGATCTCAACTACACCATAAGGAAAAAAATTAGCCACAACATAAGGACCTAACCACTTGGAACACAACTCACTAGGCATCAGTTTTAGTCATGAACTATAGAGAAAGACTTTCTCTCTAACTTGAAATTATATTTTTTGGATCATTTTTTCATGAGTTTTTTTGATCTTTCCTTATAGAGATTTGAGTTATCATATTAAGACAAACGAATCTTCTCAATCTCTTGAATTTGTAGCTTCCTTTGGATTCCAACTTGGAACAAATCCATGTTACATTTCTTTATAGCCCAATAAGATCGATGCTCAACTTCTAATGGGAGATGAAACACTTTCCCAAAAACAATCCAAAATGGGGACATACTGATAGGTGTCTTATATGCTATCCTATAAGCCTATAATGCATTATCCAAGCACTTGCTCCAATCCTTCCTATTTGGCTGCACAGTTTTTTCCAATTTTTTTCAACTCATGATTTGAAACCTCAACCTGGACATTTGTTTGGTGGTGGTATGGTGTTAATGTTTTGTGTTTAACCCCATACTTTTGAAGAAGGAAAGCCAAATTCTGATTAAATAAGTGTTCCCCTTGGTCACTGATGATGGCCTTCAGTACTCCAAACCTGCAAAAAATCTGTGCTTTGACAAATTACACAAAAACATGAGAATCATCAGTCCTGGTGGCCTTAGCCTCCACCCATTTTCTCACATAATCAACATCAACCAAAATCTATAGGAAAAAAAATAAACTAAGAAAAGGAACCATAAAATTGATTCCCCATACATCAAAAATATTACAGAATAGTATGGGTTGTTGGGGCATCTCGTGTCTCCTAGAAATGTTCTTAGTATGTTGGAAACTAGAGCACGACTTACAAATCAGATGAGCATCATAGAATAATCTAGTCCAATATAATCCAGATTCTAAAACATTACTAGATGTCTGTTGGGGTCCAAAGTGTCCTCCACATGAAAGTGTATAACAAAAATATAGAATAGACTCAAACTCATGGTTAGGAACACACCTCCTAATGAATTTATCCCTACACATGTGCTAAGGGTATGGATCATCACACACACAATACCGAGACTCACTTTCTCATTTTTAGACTTTATGTTTCTTTAAATTTGTAGGGATTTCAAAGGAAATAAGGTAGTTAACTAAATATGCATACCAAGGATGTGTACATGAGATGGAATAAAGATGATCATCGAGGAAAGTGTCTCAAAGTGGTACCTAGTCCAAGGTGTCATCCTCTAGTGTGTGAGGAAGACTACTCCTGTGGTCTATCATTAGGTTTTTTGAACCCTTCTTTTCCTTTATCTCAATATCAAATTCTTGAAGAAGGAGCACCCATCAGATTATCCTGGGCTTTGCATCAGTCTTCTTCAAGAGGTACCTCAGATATGCATGGTCAGAAAAAACAAATAATTTATAGCCCAATAAATATGAACAGATATTATCTAAAGAAAATATGACATAAATAAACTTCTTTTCTATGGTTGTTTAGTTTGATTGGGATAAATCCAATGTCCTTGATGCATAAGAAATCACATGTGAATGTCCCTCCAACCTATGAGATTAGACAGCTCCAACCATGAAGTTGGTGGTGTCACACATAATCTAAAAAGGAATGTCTCATTGTGGGGGATGTATGATCGGTGGAGTGGTCAAAAACTTCTTCATCTCATCAAATTCTACCCTTTATGAATCATCAAACACAAAATCAGAATCCTTTTTAAGTAATCATGACAAAGGAAGAGAAATATTACTAAAATATTTGATGAAGCGTCGATAAAAGCCTGCATGCCCTAAGAAAGATCAAATATCACTCACACATGAAGGATAGGGTAAGGAAGAAATAATGTATATCTTAGATCTATCAACCTCTATCCTATGTTTTTACACTCCATATCCTAAGACAATGCCCTGCTCTACCATAAAATGACACTTTTCAAAGTTCAAGACCAGGTTCTTCTCAATACAATGATTAATCACATTTCCCAAAATACTTATACATTCATCAAATAAAGACCCATACACTGTAAAATCATCCATGAATACCTCCATGTAGGTCTCAATAAAATAAATGCATCTCTGGAAGGTACCCGGGGCATTACAAAGTACAAGTGGCACCCTTTGGTAGGCAAACATACCAAATGGACAAGTGAATGTTGTCTTATCCTAATCCTCCAGAGCAATAAGAACATGAAAATATCCATAAAATCCATCCAAGAAACAATAGTGTGTTTTCCTAGCTAGTTTCTCAAGCATCTGATCAATAAATGGGAGGGGAAATAGACCTTGCGAGTGGAATGATTTAGTTTCCTATAATCCATACACACATGCCAACTATTTTGTACCCTCATTAAAACTAACTCATCTTTCTTATTTTTAATAAAAGTAACACCAGTTTTCTTAGGCACAACCTAAATAGGACTCACCCACTGGGAATCTGAAATGGGGCAGATTATACCTGCCTCAAAAAAATTTTCAACCTATTTTTTAATAACCTCTAAAAGAGTTGGATTAAGTCTCATTTGTGGATTCCTAACTGGTTTAGCCCCATCCTCAAAAAGAATAATATGCATGAAAATAGAGGGGATAATACCTGATATGTCATCCAATGTCGACCCGATTGCCCTGATGTTATCCCTCAAAAGATTCAAAAGTTTTTCTTCATGTTCAAAAGGGAGATTGTTAGCAATTATAATAGGTATTTTCTCACCACTTAACAAGTATTTTTATTTTATATTTAGTGGTAATGGCTTGAGTTCCAATGTATGGGGTGATGTATGGATGGAGAAATTGAAGGAACTGAAATATGTGCACAATGAACATCAGTATCAGAATATAAATCATAAAAATCAGATAATAAAGCATCAAATCCATCAGCATACTCAACAACCATGTCATAATTAGAGTTCACATGATCAAAATCAGAATATGAATCCATTTTAAAATCAAATCTAAGAGAGTGTTGTGAATTATAAATAGGTGTGGAGGTACTCTTAGACATTAAACTAGAACCAATACTCATAATCTCTCTAAGTATAGGATAATAAAATTCCATGGGGTTTTTATTTGGTGGTTTAAAATGGGAGATAAAAAATGCACAATAGTCCTCTAAGGGATACTTCATGGAGTCCATAACATTAAATATCACAAGTTCATCCCCAAACTCCATGTAAAGTGCACCCTTATTGACATTTATGATAGTTTTTTGCAGTTTTGAGGAAGGGTCTACCTAATATAATGGGAGCATGAGAACTTAACTAATCATCCTTCATTTTAATCACGTAGACATATACTGGAAAGATCATGTCTCTTACCCAGACAAGAACATCCTCAAGGACTCCCACTAGATATGTTGTAGCTCTATTCGCCAACTACTACTCTCATCGGTTTCATATCACCAACCTGTAAAGAAGGGAATACAGAGTGAGGCATCACATTTATGGAAGCTCTCAAATCACAGAGTATCAGAAAAGTGAAACTCCCTTATAGTGCATGGGATAGTGAATATCATGAGATACTTTCACTTTGTTGGAATTTCTAGAGTTGGTGTAATGAGTGATGATACAATACTTCCAAGATTGATCCTATCATTTACCTTGGGCCCTCTTCAATTGGTACAAAGTTATTTTTAGAATTTGGCATACCTTGGTATTTGTTTAATGGCTTCAAGTAAAGGGATATTGATCTCCACACGCTTGAATGTATCCAAAAATTCTTTTTTCACTGCCTCTTCAGCCATATTTTTGGTTTGTACGACCCTAATTGGAAAGGGAAGGGGTTTAAGAGAAACATCATCAATATTTTTCTTACCATTCTCTTTCTCCTTTGGTTTCTCAACAGTTGGTGTGGAATGAGTCTTCTCCAGAGTTGCGGTGAATCCCGGTGGAATGATAGGTGTAGATGTATCATTTGTTTTCTTCCCACTTCTCAATGTGATGGAACTGACATTCCCCTTGGTATTTGTAGTAGGTTGGGAAGGTATATTTCCAAAATTCTTACTTACCATTTTATGGTGGGTGGTGAAAATCTGGCTCATTTGAGTCTTCAACTCCCTCAGCTCTGAACCTTGACTCTTGAACTCATTCTGTTGATTAAGAACAATTTGCTTCAAAAGTTCATTAGTGTTAGAATCTATCTTTGGTGGGGGATTCCCTTGTTGTTGACTTGTTGATGATTGGGCTTCAAATCTCCTTTGGGGTTGTTGGAAACCCTTCTGGTAAGGTGAAGGATGTTGAATGTTTTGTTGAAAGGGGGGACTTTGTTGTTGTCTAGAGCCATAAACCATGTCTGATTGATCCTTCCACCCTTGGTTGTATGTTGGTGAAAAATAATCAAGCTTCTTTTGGGGATATGGTTGTTGCTTTTTCTAATATGGCTCCCAAGAAAACACTGCTGCACAATCTTCTGTTTCTTGTAGTTGGGGGAAACAATCAGTTGGGTGGCTTGTTTAAGTGAAAATTCCACAAGGCATTGAAGGAGGGGGTTGGGATGTCTTTTGAGCCAATGAAATACTCCTCACCATAGTTGTCAATTCCTCTAACTTAGTATCAATAAAATTAATTTCAAGAGAAGAAGGACTTACCTGATGTACTCCTCGAACATGGGGAGTACCTCGATCTCCAAATTGTTGGGAGTTTTGGGCCATATTGTCAATCAATTCATGTGCATCTACCGGTGTCTTGTCCACTAATTCTCCTCCAGACGCGACATCCACCATGCTTCTCTCCATAGGTGTGATTCCTTTGTAGAAGTACTGGATGAGTAGTTTCTCACTGTTTTGGTGATGTGGGCAGCTTGCACACAACTTCTTGAATCGTTCCCAGTACTCATACATTGACTCCCCTTGTTATTGGTTGATCCCTGAGATCTCCTTTTGAATATAATTGGTCCTCTATGATGGAAAAAATCTCTATAATAAAATAATTTTCAA
The DNA here is from genome assembly GCA_963277665.1 of Viscum album. Classification (NCBI taxonomy): domain Eukaryota; kingdom Viridiplantae; phylum Streptophyta; class Magnoliopsida; order Santalales; family Viscaceae; genus Viscum; species Viscum album. The sequence continues at coordinate 509,633,712 of OY728137.1, read as the reverse complement.
ATAATTCCAACATGTTACATCTTTAGGTTGTAAATAATACATCCAATCCTTTGCAGCTCTATCAAGTGAAAATGGGAATGATCTTAGTTTGATTTGATCTTCAGAAACATTTCTTGGTTTAAGGGTTGAGCAAGCCACATTGAATTCTTTAAGTGTTTTGTTTGGGTCCTCACTGGATAATACATGAAGCTTTTAGAGAAGATGAATTAATCTAGATTTCAGTTTAAAGTCCGATTCTAGATTTGGGTATGCAATACAATTTGTTTGATAGTTAATATCAGGTGCATCCAATCCTCAAATGGTTTTTATTAAGTTAATTTAAATTATTTTAAGCCATTGGTTCTTATTTTAAGTTGTATTTATAAGTGTTTACAATTTCAATGTTCTTAGAGTGGAGGAATTCTCCAACTAGTTGAATGTTGAAACTTCCCATAGACTAAGAATGTCTAATTCGAGCTCAAAGGCTATATTCAATATCCGGGTGAAGATCTAAGAGATCTTAGGGATTATTTTGTGTCATAAATCAAATAAAAATAAAAATAAATAAAGTATACCATAGTAAAATAAAAAATTAGAAGTTTGAGTTCATGGTCTAAAAAGAAGAAGAAGAAAATAAAAGAAGAAGAAGAAATAAGAAAAAAATCAGATTGGGTAAAGAAGAAAGAAAGAAGATAAGAAGAGAATAAAATGTAAAATAAAATAAATACCTATAATTGGTTGAAATAATTACTTTCCTCCCTAGAAACGATGCCAAATTGAAAGGCGATCTTGTGGGTGATCTCAAATGAAGTGTGATTTTTTGGGTACTTGGGTGCAACAGAGTGGCTGACCAAGGTTGTCTCTCAAAGGAGAAAGTAAATTAGAACAAATTATTAAAGGTGTTATAAAAATAAAATAAAATATAATAAAAACACTAATTGAAAGGATGGGGGTTTGTTTATCGTTTATAAAACTAGAATATTTTTTTTGGAAAAACATTTCATTTTTTTGTTTTTAATTTTGAAATGAAGTTCGATTAAAAAGGCGCAATAAGAAAATGTTTTTTAGAAAATATTTTCAAAGGAATAATCAATATAAATCTACCACTTCAATCAATTATTTATAATTATTATTTAAATTAACATCCACTTAATTATGATCCCCTAACTTTTTAACCCTCAAACCCTACGAGAATTAACCTTACCACAAAGATGAAGTAAATTAAACCCTAGGCTATCTTCAGGACATGCAATCGCAACATCCTAATTTTATTGATATTATAAGGATAGATTTTGGTCAGTGGTAAATTGAGGCACCAATCCCTTATATAAATTAGGATTAATTAAATTTAGGGATTATATTTTAAATCTAAAAATTATCCCACGTGGTCTTGTTTTACCGATTAAGTTCACACTCTCACAATTAACACAATTCTCGACCTCACATGTTTTGTGTTTATTATTCAATTGATTTATTAGTTTCATTAAAATTAAAAACTAAATTAATAGATCATATTATTTTAATTACATTATATCATTGATTCAAAATAAATGAACTAAGGAGGTTAGAGGTAGATCAATTACTAAAAAGAACTACTCTTCCATTGGTGGTGTAGTCATCATAGAAATGCTTTGCATGTATAAAGGTTTTAGAAAGGGTAAAACCCAATTTTATTTCTACTCTTGATTCCAAAAAAATAGGAAGATTAAGGGAAAATAAAATAGAGTAAAATAGAGGAATATAGAAGAAAATATAAGAAATAGAATAGGAACAAAGAAGTTTCTTATGCAAACATAAATATTACAAATCAAGAAAGAGAGGAAGGCTTTGATGAAGGGATCCTAGCTTCAAGATCTCCACCTATGAGTATAGGGAGTTCCAGAACCACTAATATAATGAGATGAATCCTCTATAACTCCAAAATGACAACACTTCACTCCTTGTCCTAACTTCCAAATGGGGCACCCAAGGTGTCAATTTATAGCCAAAATGGAGAGTGGTTTTGGGAACCCAGTTTTCGGGATACCAGTTGTGTATCAATTTTGAGTTGGTAAATGACCTTATCTCAAGTTGGAAGAAATATAAAAGTTGTATTAAATAATATTTAATTTCTCCATGTCAAATTTTGTGGACAATTGAGGATTATTGCGCGAGATATGACCGAAATATAGAACCAAATCATTGACTTCGTACAGATTCTGTCCCCTGGACAGATTGGTTTGGATGAACCCCTTAATGAACGAATTGGGCTTTGGTTCCTTGATATTATTTGTATCCCATGATGTTTTGGAGCGGCCCACAAAATTTCAGCTCATTTGGAGTCACGGATTTTGAGAAATGTGAAAAACAGTGGATAAATGTCTTTGGGATTCCATGTAGTTTGACCCATTGCCCTTCTGGATCATCTCTGACCCTCCAAATCACCTCCTCGTACAATGAAATCACCAAAACAAGAATAATTTTCAATTTTAGCAGTGATAAAAATTTAATCATTTAATCAAATGGTATGTTCAATTTGAGATAATATTTTTAATTTTAAATACAAAACTAGTTTAAAAGAGTTATGTAGGGGTGAAATAAAGAAGTGAATTTCTGATGTGATCAATTTTTATGAGATAGGATATTAAGGATATACATCCAAACTTTACTAATATAATAATTTATTTTGTGGAGACTATGATAGAAATATTATAATTCTTCAGATCTTCCTATTAATGTGAATTTTTAGGCATAACAATCTCTCCTTAAATGGATAATCTCTTTTTGATTTGATTTAAATGCATAAAAGTGACTTGTTGAGAGATCATCAAAGTAATAATGACATTATACAATACTAGGTCTTTCCTAGTAATGGAAATTATTATTTTCCTTTCCTTATACCCTTTTTGTAATATGATTTTTTTTTGTATTTTCCTTTCCTTCCCCCCTTTTTGTGATATAAAAAAGAAGTAAAATAACGAATACACATTATATTGCACACAAATGTTAGTAAACAGTTAATGCTATTGCTAATAAATAGGTTTTGTAATTAAATAGAGTTCATAATGAAGCATTAAAATAGTACAGGATACAAGGTTTATAAAAAAATATATTGAAAAGAAATTATAAAACAATAATATTAAATATCTATGAAAAAGATAGGGAAATTGAAAAAGTAAAAATTTTAGAAAGATAATTAAAGGTATTAAAGTATTGGGATTATTCAAAGATATGTTAAGATAAATATATTCAAATTTTTGTAACAATTCCATAAATTTGGGATGACTCAAACTGTTTTAAGAGTTCCCATCCATTAGAAAAACCATTCCATGAACTGAAGAAGGATAGTTTATCAACTACTGGTTATGAAATTAATTTTAGAAGGAGGATTATTTAAAGATAAGGGATGATCGTGAGGTAATGAGGATGAAGGCGAAGGGACATAATATTTCATGCCAACAACATCAACCAACATTATTAGCGATTCTCTAAGAATGACTTGATATTCATGAGAAAACCTTACTAATGTCGACTGAATGTTGGGAGAAATTTTCTATTCCCTCTCTAAATCAAAGTTAACTGCATAAGTAAAGGATACTTTAGAGGATAGTGTGGGTAAGTATAAAGACACTTCTTTAGATAACCTGATATTATCCCTTTGATAGTCCTCAGAAGGGTCAAATATTTCCTTTAGGCATTGAGAGATGGCTATATGTTGATAAAAAATTTGTGTTCCAAGCAATAGTATTCAATGAATTTGAAAAAGATATTCTATGTAGGAAATAATATTTTTCATGATGTCATTTTTTTAATAGTCTTGAAGGGTTTTAAAATCATTCCACAAACATTGAGATAAATCCTTAACCAAGTTATGCATGTCTCCCTTCCTGTTTCAATTTTATGTCAAAATTTTAAACACATTGAACTGGTTTTCTATCATACTAATAACATAAGACATTTATTTTTTTTATAAAAATTTATATTTTTAAATCTTCTACAAAGGTGTTTGCTTCTACCTCATCATATTCTGAGAAATATGGATTGATACTATTAACAAATACATCATGTAACTATTAAAATTTCTTTTATATAACTTTAAAGTTGTTTTATAATGATCCAACCATATTTTGTAGTCATGTGATGATGAAGTTTACATCCTTCTTTAGTTGAATTAAATTTTCTTTGGCTTCCTGAAACTTATGATTTGATATATAAATAATTTCCTTTGTTTATTTATAAATGGATTCAATAACTTTCTTAGGAGGAATTGGTAACCTTATAAATTCATCTACCACATTTTTCTGAAGATCTTGTAACATTTCCCTTAATATGATTTCACACTATAGAGAATAAACACCTATAGTCATCATATCAAAATATTTAGATAATTCCATTAGCTTTGATCATTGATTAGAATCATTTTTCATTATTTCAGTAGATTATTTCAATAAAACTTTTATCACAGACTAAAAAAAATATCTTTACTTCCTAAATCTTATACTTTTACAAAATCTTATTATGAAGAGTTCTTACTTATTGAATATATTAATTTACTTGATCTTCTATTTATTCTATTTCAGACAAAAACTTTGAGTAGCTCCATTGTTCTCTTTCACAAACACTTCTATAAATTTCTGGTACTTCTGCATTTCCACCTTATTTAAGAGAAGGGGAATTCCTTTCCTGGTAGAATTCCATACCTTAATCTCTAGTTGATTGTTTTTTTTGAAACATCAAATACTGATTCCACATGATATCATTCTTTTTATTCTAGTCTACCAACTCTTGTTTTAGCCATCTTTTCCAATTCTTGATAATGAGACTTGATTATGAGAGGAGATATTCTTGGTCTTACCAAAATAGTTTTTTCCTAACAAACTGAAAACATGTGAGTGATAGCTAAGGTTATCCTTTTTTTAACATGTACTAGTACCGAAACAGGGGAATAAGGGGTGCTCTCTTGAAAACTATTTTGTTCACCTAATTGAATGAAAATTTTTACTCTTCTTCTCTATACTTCAAGATTTTCTTCATCATCATGAATTTCTATTATCTTAGTGTTATTATAATACCCTTATACTAATACTAGAATCTATTATAAATGAGAATACTCCCATAAGTCTATGTAGGTTCTGATCCAACAATTGAGGTTAAGGTCACCAACTTTTTTAATGAAAAGTCCCAACACAACCCATTTTTTCTTTGAATGCTTGAACTTAAGGTCATAAACCCATGAAATAGAGTTGCATTACTATCATCCAAGAAAAAATCAATGATTCAAGAAACAAGGGTTAAAATTTTCGTAAAAGAATATAAATTCATATACTAATTTTGAACACGAAACATATATAGAAAAATATAACATGCCAGTTTCACAGGCTTTTATTTCATAAATAGATTAAGCAAAGTGATATCTTGATTTTTTTTTCAAACTCACCATTTTATTACACTATTCCCAACTGTATGAACTTGGTCAACACTTTTCTTTCAGGCTCTAAATTATTTAATATCTTTTTCTCAATGACTACTGTTCCAAACAGTGACTTCATTATCTCTGGAGGGGTGAATCCATCCATGGCAGATAAGAAGGTTCTGAAAAATAGGTATCCTTAACAAGGAATTTTTAGGGATTTGGATAACTAAACTGAGTTTATAAAGATATTTTTATGGTTTACTATTGAATTAACCAAGTCTTAATCATCACCAAAATGAAAGACTACTTATTCTTAAAACTTATAGACTTTCTTCTTGAATACAAACATGGTTTATGTTTCATCGAAGATGTACTCCCATCCATGATGATTGATGAATTTCTTCAACAATATATCATTCTTATCTATCCATTTATAATCAATTGCTTATCCACTTAACACTTTACTTATGATCCTTTATCTTTTCATTTTATTTGAATACACACCTTCGGTTATTTTCATTTTAGCCATTGATAGAGGGTTTGCAATGTTGGAAGATTTGGGTAATGAAGGTTTGGATATATATATATAGAGGTTTTAAATATATACAATGCATTTCACGCATAGAGTTGATACAAAATATTTTCATTCATGGTAATAGAGGGGTTACATAGTGATGTGTAGGTTAATAATTACTAAAAATAGGTGATGTGGCCTATCGAATATGACCAATATGAAAAATAGTGAAAAAAACAAAAATAAAGTAAATAATGTATTTACATTTAATATGAAAAATATGTTAAAAAATATTATTTAGTAAAATTCAACATACCTAATTCTGACTGAATGAAATCAAATATCTTAGTAGGAAAAGGTTTTGTAAAAATGAATGCTAATTGATTTTATGTGAAAATGAATTCTAAAGAGATATCATTTTTTATGCATGATCTATCAATAAATGATGTCTTAAATCAATGTTATACATTCTTGAATGTTTTATCAGATTCCTTGAGATTTCGAGAGAACTTGTGTTATCAAATATAATTGGAACACAATTAAAATCAAATCTAAAATTCATTAAGGCGCGTTTCATCCAAAACACTTGTTCATAACAACTTCCCACAACAATATATTCATCTTTATTAGTTGATAGTGCTACAATGTGTTGATTATTACTTGACCAATACAAAAGTGATTTACCAAGATAATGACAAGACCCCAAGGTGATTTTTCTATCTAATATACATCCATAAAAATTAGCATCTGAGTATGAAATTATATTAAAATCATAGGTTTTTGAAAAAATATGAGAAAGAGACACAATTCCTTTTAGATATCTTAACATTATTTTTGTATCATTAAAATGATATTTTTTGGATTAGATTGAAAACTTTCACAAGGGAATACTAAAAATATATTGTTTCTTCTACTTGTAGTAAGTTACATAAAACTTCCAATGATTCATCAATACAACTTCTTATCAACTAGTTTTCTAGTTTAATATGAGTCAAGTTTGATATTGGAACTCATAGGATTTGAGTAGGTCTTAGTGATTTCAAGTCCAAACTTCTTATGTAAATCAAGTATGTATTTTATTTGATTAAAAATATTTCCAAAATATTTTTTATTAACTTGAAATCCTATATAATAGTTTAGTTCACCCATAATACTCATTTCAAATTCTTTTTCCTAAGTTTTAAAAATTCATTGCATAATTTTTAGTTTTTTGATTTGAAAATAACATCATCTACACATGTTTGAACTGAAAAAGTATCAGAGGATGCAGTTTTCATAAAAAACATAGGATCAACCATTCCTACTATAAAAAAATTTGATACAAGAAAAGAACTAAACCTTTCATACCACTCCCTTGGAGATTTTTAAGTCCTTAAAGAGATTCGGTATGTTTAAACACATAATTTTAAAAATGAGGATCTTCAAAACCTGGAGGCTTTTATTCATAAAATTCCTCCATTAAAAACCATTTAGTAAAGTAGATTTAACATCCATATGATATAATTTAAAATTCATTTATGATGCTTATACTATAAGTCTTCCAATAGATTCTAATATAGGTACAGAAGACTAGGTTTATTCATAATTTATTTCTTCTTATTGATTATATCCATTGGAAACTAATATATCTTTATTTATAGTTATTACACCATGATCACCTTGTTTGTTTCTAAAAACCCATTTGGTTCCAATCATAGGATATTTTGAGGGAATTTCAACTAATTCCCACACTTTATTTCTTTTGAATTGATTTATAACTTATTGCATAGATAATAACCAAATTTCATCTGATAAGGATTATTCAACAGATTTAGGTTCAATTTGAGATAGGAAGGAAAATAATTCTACTATATTTCCTAAGTTTCTTGGAGTTCTCAATCCTTTATCTAGGTTTCCTATAAATATTTCTAAAGGATGGTCCTTAATGTTTATAATTATTCTAGTAAGCACACTTTTTGATTCACTAGTGTCTACCCTTAATGGATTTGGTTTAAAGTAATCAAGTTCCAAATCCTTATCCTTGTTGTCATTAAAAATATATTCAGGTCTCTCATTTTTGACTGAATCATTTTGATCATTACTTTGAATCATTTTGTGACCAAATGGGTCACTTTTATCAAACTTAATATGAGTTGATTCTTCAATAATCCTTTAGCTCTTATGGAAAATTCTATAATCTTTGGAAGTAGTAGAGTAACCTAGGAAGATACCTTAATCATCATTTGGATTGAAATTTCCCTAATTATCCATGGTATTCAAGATATAAACCATGAATCCAAATAATTTGAAGTATCATACTTTGGGTTTTCTATTATTACATAACTCATAGGGTGTTTTCATTAAAATAAGACTTAGTAGAATTATGATAATGATATAACATGTTGTGTTAACAGCCTCAACCCATAAATTAGTGGGTATGTTATATTCACATAACATAGTTTTAGAAATTTCTTGCAAATTACTATTCATCATTTCAAAAACACCATTCTATTGAGGTGTCCTAGGGGAATAATGTAGGTTTAATTATTTAGATAAATAATAATTAAATTCATTATTCTCAAATTCACTTCCATGATCACCTCTCAAAGAAAAAATTTTGACATATTTTTCATTTTTCATAAGTTTACATAAATCAATAAAAATAGAATATGATTTACTTTTGAGTTTTAAAAAGTAAAATCTTGTAAATATTGAAAAATAATCAAATAACATCTAAATAAATAACTTACTAGAAAGACTTATAGTTCTAGTAGGTCTAAATAGATTAATATGGATAATCTCAAGAGGTCTAGTTGTAGAAAGTTATTTAATTGGTTTGAAAGATGACTTGTGTTGCTTACCCATTTGGAATGAATCACATAGCTTCTTTATATCAAATTTTAGATCAAGAAATTACGAAATCAAATGTATTTTAGATAGTTTTCTCAAATAATGAACATTTTAATGTCCAAGACTTCAATTCCAAATCCAAGATTCATCAATTTCAGTATTTAAACTTTTTACATTCCATCTACATAAATAATTAAGATCTAGTGTATAAAAATTGTCTGTTCTAGGTGATTTAAACTTGATACACTTATATTTAAAAACTAAATAGGAATTGTTAGAAAAATCAACAAAATAACCATCATCACAAAGTTGATAGATACTTATCAGGTTGTGCTTCAAGCATTCAATGTAAAGTACTTTGTTTATGAGAATCAACTAAGGGTTTCCAACTAATCTAATGAAAACTATCTGTTCTTTTTCATTATCATCAAACCTAACATATCCTTTATCTATTTTGGATAGATAGTGAAAGTTGGAGTAATATACACTCATATACCTTGAAAAACCACTTTTAATAAACCACTTTGGACTACTGTTCACACAACCAATTCCATACAATGATAGATTAGACAATAGAGTTATTTGGTACCCAAATTCTTTTGGGTATGAAAATTTTAACTATAAGAGATCTAGGTATGAAGACTTTTTTTTTATTTCTAAAAAACTTTTTAGTTTGATTTAGATAACCTTTTCTAAGAAAATAATTTTTTACTCCACATACTTGAGGTTTTCTTAAATAACAAATGTTGGCATAGTTTTCTACTTCTCCATAATGAAAAAAAGTAACTTTGGGAAGGTGTTTATTTTTAGAGCAAGGTAAAAAATGTTTTATATAAAGTTTGAACCTTTCAAATTGACTTAAAATTCCAAATTTTTATTTTCTAGGATGATTTTGACCAAGGATTTTGTTTAAATAATCTCCCCCTTTAGTAAAGACACATGTAACATCTTTGAAAATTTGAACATTCTTTTGTAGGTTCTCAACCATTTTGAATTGTTTAGTATTAGAGCTAGTAGATTTTTTCAAATGAATTTTTAAGTCTAAAATATGATTGTTCAGACGTTCATATTCACCAAAAAATCTATTATAAAAATTTATAAGGGTTTTATTTTTATTTTTCAGGCTTTAAAACTTGATTTCCAACATGGTGGAATACTCATTTAATTCTTTGTATGATCAATTTTCATTTTCTGATTCAAGTTCCTAACTAGAAGAGTAATAAGAATGCACCTCATCTGACTATTCCATAAAACATATGTTGGATTTCTTATTTTTAGCTCCAAATTCTGATTCTGATGATGTGAATTCTCTATAATATTTATAAGAACTCTATGTGGCCTTCATATTTTTCTTGTATTTCTTATATACAGTCATCTTGAAGTATTTATTTTCTATTTTCTTATTGTATTTAATTTTTTTAAATTCAGTATTGATGTGTCCCCACTATTTTCATTCATATAATCTCAACTCTTTAGAGTTTTCACCACACTTCTTGTACTTGTTGAAGGATATTCTGAAACCATGCCCCTTAATAAAGAAATTTTTTAACTTTCAAGAAATTTGAGTGAGATCATCAATTGATTCAAATATTATTGATAAATATTATTATTCATATGATTTAGATATTTTTATTAATTTTATCTTTCTATTATCTTTGGAAGTTGAAACCTTCAAGGCAACATTTTCCTTCTTGACCATCTTATGATCTTTTGTTTCAATTTACATTTCAGCTTCATACATCATGAGAGTCCCAATGAGATATTTTAATTTTAAATCTTTTACTTCTATAGATAGTAGATAGTAGTTGATATTTCACTCCACTTAGGTGGTAATACTATAAGAACTTTCAATTCCTATTCAGGATCAGGGATACGCATTCCTAGAGTAGAAATGCTGTTAACAATCTCAGAAAGTCTTCCATTTAGTTGTGCAATGATTTCTCCTTCATCCATTTTGAATGTTTTAAACTTAATTTTAGCAGTATCATATCTAAGATCTATCATGTTTTCAGTGCCTTCATATGAAACTTCTATAGTGGTCCACATATCAGGTATTGTTTGACATTGAGAGATTCTATTAAACCCATCTGGTCCTAACCTATAGATGATAGCATTTATATATTTGGAGTTCAAGTTATAATTTGCTTCAGTTATAACATCCCATGTTTTAGGTTTTGTCTTAGAAATTTCATAGGGCTTAACCAATTTGAGATAGACTTTTAGGCCATGATTTTTTAGATATACAATCATATGAGATTTCCAGTAACCATAGTTTTTAACATTTAAGTATGGAGCTCTAACCATTGATATCTATTAACATCCTAGTTTTAATGATCCAAAAATCATGTTTTTAATAACACTAATAAATTTAATTTTTTCTTGTAAGAAATATGTGTTCTGAGAACAGGTGATAAATATATAAGTATGAGACACCATTGATCATGGAACACTGCTAGTACAAAAATTATCTAAGTCTGAGATACCTTTAGGACATCACACCGTCAGACTGTCATACCTCTAGATTGAAGACTTGAAAAAGTATGAGACGCTATTGAGTCATACACCATTGATCAACACACCTCTAGGATGTCATGTTTTTAGAACATAAAAATGAAAAAGTATGAGATATCACAAGATGAAACACCATCAATGTCATACCACTAGACTCATACCTCTAACACTAAAATATTTACTATATTTGAGACACTATTAGAGAATACACCACCGAACCACACACCATTAGTCATGACATCACTAATGTTACACCGCCAGTTTCACACCACCAACTTTATAGAAATTTGGATAAGTCTAAGACACCACTAGTGTCACACCACATGAACAACATACCACCAGAGCAATGTACCGACAATATCATACCACCAGTGTCATGCTGTAAAAAACATGAGACACTTCCAAAACACGTGACACTGCCATATCTTAAGACACCATCACTTTTTATAATACATTACTTATTTTTTTTGAATTATATCATTCTAATGGATATATTTAATAAAGTTAATTCTATTTAATATTTTAATTATTGTTACTTAAATGTCTGACATAAATCATTTCAGATGAGCAGTATGAGGAAGTAGCTCTAGATATTCTTCTCACTACTATTGTTGATTAGAAAGAGCCACACACTTCATCATTGATAGGTGTAAAAGATAGATAATGCACAAAATAAATAGCAGATGATCCTAAAGTACCAAAATTTTCAAGCTAAACCAATTGAAAATCAAAAGAGAAGACTTGCTGTAAAATGTCGACGAGGAAGATAAACTTAATTCAACCATTTTCTTACAATTATAAAACAAGACTTTACAACACTCTATTTTTCTAAATATCTCAATAATACTCAACTCAAGATTTATTTCTGAACCAAATCAAGAGTCAAAAGCTACTTTCAATTGACCGAGCATTTCTAAAATCTCTACTCCTATATTTATTGTTTCTATTTATGCTTTATTTCATTTGAGCAGTGTGTACTATACTATATATTATGTACACACACTTTATCCCGAGATAAACTAGAATATATAATATATCTTCTAAAACATTCTTCTCATTTGTTTTTCCCACGGATAAGAGTGTTAGAGGTCCCTGTGTGGATTGTTTATCTTTCCTCCTCCAATGGCCCGAAGGCCTTTATTTTTTATTTATTTTGATAATCCACCTTTCAAGGGATGAGGTGGAACCCTACAATGCCCGTAGGCGAATGATTACATGCCCGTAGGCCATAGAGGAATTCATTGCCCGCAGACACAAATATTACATGCAACCCAGAATAACAACTTGGAACTGCTCCTCCCCAGCATCTTTATCATGAAATCATCTCTGCACCTTCACTTGGATATTCGGATAGGCATTCCCGGCATGCACAGGCTTGTCCCGATGGCAGGTGCCATACCCTCTCATTCTTGCAATCTGTTTAGCTTCTATTGTGGTGAAAGCTCCTTTTCTCATCCTCCTTGTAGAGCTTGTTCCTTATAGTTTTTGTCTGGTTTGCATATGTAGGTAGCCCGAAGGCCTTGAGATGGCCCGGAGACCCAACTGACCTGAAGGCTTGGGTGCCCGAAGGCCTATGAAGGACTCGGGGACCAAATCTGATGCTCGAAGGCCCAAACTGGGGCATATTCCCGGCAACTACAGTTCCAAACAGTGCCTGCTATAGTTCCCACTACAGTACCTACTATAGTACTGCACAGTTCCTGCTATAGTACCTGCTATAGTACTGCTACATTACTGCTATAGTACCCCCAAAAATTTTACCTCCACCTGGGTTTGATCCCTGGTCTCTTGGATGCAACAACAGAGACCTTGCCAACCAGGCTAAGGCTCATGTGCTGTGGCCTGTTTATCTTTATTCCCATGAATAACTGTGGAAGAGGTCATGTGTGACTTGAATAGTGTCATCTATTGTAAAACCAGATCTAGGTTTTGGATCATATGTTTATTTTATATAAACTACTTGGTGGTGTAAAATCACGAAGTGGAGAGGACTAAGTCTCGACTTGAGACTGAACCTCTTGTATTAGTTTTTATCCACTATGTGTTTTCAACTTTGTTTTAATTTAAAATTTAAAACTATTCTAACTGTAAATAAAATTTATAATTTGATATTTTATCTTAATTTGTGTCCATAGAGTATTTTGATCAAGTACATTTATTTCAAAGGATTCAATAATATTGTCTATATTATTCATTTGAGACCTAATCAATCTTTAAAGAAATATTTAGAATGATTGAGATATATATCATACTACTTATTTTGATAATCTAGGCCATTTTTGAATATTTAGGGGATTTCAAAATAATCCATTTTAGATGGAAATTTTATTGGGTACTTAATTCACCCCTCTTAAGATACTCACTCTAACCAACATTTGGTATCAAAGGAGATAAAATGTTTTTCAAATATCTTTTTAAATATGATTTTAGTTGAGCATCAAAGACCTTTAAATTTCTATTAGTTCTAAATTTTCAGTTCTTTATATATATATATATATATATATATATCAAAGGAGATATATTTTTTTCAAATATATTTATATCTACTAGTCTTTTAGTATGGATAATCTTCATGAACGTTCTACTACCAACATACCTTCTTTATTTAATGGGAATAATTATGCCCAATAGAAAATGAAAATGAAAATGACTATTGAAAGTATGGGTTTTGAGATTTGGTCTTCCATAGTAGATGAGTATAAAATTCTTACTGCTACTAGAAATACTTGGGGTGATGCACCTAAGGATGCTTTTAATAATAATTTCAAAGCCATGAATGCATTATATTGTGCCTTAGGTGATGAAGTGTTTAATATAATTTCTTTATGTAAAACATATTTTGAGATTTGGTATACTATAGTTGTATCATATGAAGGAACTAAAAATGTTAATGAAATGAGGCTTAATACTTACACCATTAAATATTATAATTTTAAGATAAATATTTATGAGGCTATTTTTGATATGTGTCTTAGTTTTAATGATATTGTTAATACCATGAGCTCACCAGGAAAGCCTATAATGGACAAGAACCATATAATGAGATTTATGAGATGTCTACCAGAAAGATGGTGAGATAAATTAGTGTTAATTATATAATCCTATGATATCAGTAAATTTTCAGTCAAGGAACTGATAGGTAATCTTATAATATATAAATAATAACTTAAGGTAAACCGTAAGAAGGATGAGGATCCTAAGATAAAGTCTGTAGATTTCAAGATTACTACCCTTAGACAATAGAAGAAAAAATAAAAATAAAAGGTAAAAGCTATTGATTTGAGTGATAACAAGTTTTCTTCTAAAAGTATGAGGAAATGGATCACCTAGCTAGAAGATTTAAGAAGTTCTTCTGAAAGTTTTTTTTCAAGAAAACCATACTATAAAGGAAAATATGACATCAAAGGGATTTTGAAGGAAAAGGATGATGATACAAAGGAAGTTATTTGTTATGATTACAAAAGGAAAGTTCATATAAAATCTGACAATCCTAAACTGTAATACATGAAGAAATATAAAGATAAGGACATAAGATAAAAAATTCATTGAAATCCACCTAGAGTTCATTTAAAGATAGTTCAAGTGACTCAGATTATTCACCTGAAGAAAAATAGGATAGAGAAAATATGTTCTTTATGACTAAAGTTAGTGAAGTATCATATTTACCCATTGTTTCTGATATTCTGCTTATGCATGATTATAATGAATCTGATAGGTTTGATAATAAAAATCAGGATTATTAAAGTATGAAAAATGAAGAATTATTTGACTACTACACTATATTGGAAGATACCTTTAATGAGTTAAAAGATAAATACAATGTTTTGAAAAGAAAACATGCTCTAACTATATATTGTAAGTCTAGGATATCTATTGAAAAAGAGAATTATAATCAACTACTCAAAGAAAAGTGAACTTAAACTTTCAAATGAGAAATTAAATAAAGACATTAAAAGGTTTACAAATGGTAGAGATACATTAAAAAAATATTGGGACAGAAAGTTTCTCCCAAATATGTTACTAGAATAGGATATGAACTTGTACATATAAGAATAACTGAAAATAATTTTATTCATTAATCCAAACCTGAAAACTATACTACCAAACACTTTTCAAAAGGAACCAACAATGTGTTTATTTCTAAGAGTCCGTAATCTGTTTACAAGAAACCCATGATGCAAATATGGGTTCCCAAATATTTTATTACTAACATCTCCAAACCTAGAAATATTTGGGTACCAAAATCATTTTTTATTTAAAACATATTTTATAGGAAAATGCTTGAAGATCACTAGTAGAAGTATATGGTACTTGGACCGGGGATGTTCAAGACATCTGATAGAAGACTATTCTTAATTTTAGAGTCTTATTAAGGTTTATGGTGTCCATGTCACCTTTGGTGATAATTTGAGAGGAAAAAGCATCGGCCTAGTCTAGATTTGTAACAAAAATTCAATTTTAATTTAAAAAGTTTTATATATTGATGGTTTAAAATATAATTTTCTTAGTATTTCTTAGTTGTGTGATGATGGTTCCATATTAAGTTTGAGAATTATTTGTGACATGTGCCTATAATGAGGTGTGACAAAAACAAATATAACATATGTTAAAATTAAGTAAAGTGGGTAACCTAGGTTATCTCTAGAGAGGAGTTCACACAAAATAGTTGTCACTTTTAATTATAGGATAAAAATGGGTGGTTTCTGAGATTTTTTTGGTTTTGGAAAGAAAATTAAAAATGTAATGAAACAAATTAACAGAAGAAAATATTCAAACCTATGATATGAGAAGGGTGATTAGGCTGGGGTCAGTTTTCTAATTGCAATGCTATCCTTGTTTTATTTTATTATAACCTCTTCTACTGAATTGTTTAAAGTGAGATTCCATGATCATTTTGTCGCACTCCTTTGGTCTAATAGTGATGGTGAGAGAATTCATTACCAAGATCTCAGTTTGGTCTAATCTCCTTCCATGTGTAAGAGATTTTTAGTAAATATCCTTAATTGACTTGGGCAATACCCGATCAAGTCCTTTTTATCCCAAGCAATCAAAAACATTCACCATAGCTTTCACACATACTGACGATCACCAAATACTTCACCACTAAACATTGGTCTATTCCATCGTATATAAAACAAAACTTAGTGGAGGGAGATAATGATCATTGACCAAAGAAAAAATAACTAATGGAATCAAAAATCAAATACGATCTCACTTGATAATAAAAACTACAATATGAAATTGAAAACAACATTGCAGAAAAGAGATAGAATTTTTATTCAATAAAGTGCATGAACTCAAGCATTAAAAAATAGAAAACCTACCCTTACCCAATAATTCAAATGTTTACCCCACCACAGTAAAGGTAATAGAGATTGATGGGGAAGGAGAAGACATTACAAAACTATGAAAAATAAAACAATGAAATAGAAAAGAAGAAAATTTTTCTAGTAGATTCTGTCCTCCAAAAGATTGCTTCTATTTGGAACCACTCCATGACAGGCACGTGTCAAAACATGGTGCCATTATCAGGGAGCTAATCAGTTTTTTACTTTACTTTTTATATTTTCAAATTTTAGATAGTTTTCATTATTTAAAAAAAATCTACAAAAAAATTATCTTTTTATGATGAATATAAAATTCTATAATTATGCATGGAATAATTACTAATAGGTACAAGAGGAAGAAACAGACTACACTGAGGAGGCCCTCCAATGAAGAGATAATGATAATGGTCAAGCATATGAAAAGAGGCATGGAAATATAGATCCCACTGGTAGATTTGATGGCCATGGTTGATGAAATCCAAGTTGACTTAAAAAGATTCAAGTCTAAGAAGGAAGTGCCACTGGTTTTCCTGGATTTCACGAAATACATCCATGAAGTTGAAGCCAAACTCTAGGTGGAGGAGCCCGAATAACTACCTCCATCCAGTGAAGATCAACTCCAAGAGTCACTTTCAATTTAATACAATATTAATGTCAAACCAACTCAAGGAGATGATACATTCTTGAACTCAAATTCTTTAAATTTTGATGAATCTAATTTGAGCATCTCTCATAATTAAATTGAATTTTCAGATTTAAAAAACTCATACTATGCCTTGGAGGATGATGTGGAAAATTATGCACTTGTTGATGAACTCCTAGAGCTCCCTAATGCCATTAAATATCTACTGGAGGAGCACAATCATGAAGAGATCCAAGTAGCTGAGCCTAAGGAAATTAGATAAGAGGATGAAGCCCCCATGAATCCAGCACTGGAAGATAATATGGTTGCATAAGTAGCAACTAAAGAGGGGGAGGTTCCATACTTTATCCTACCCCCTCCATGAAAGTTGTTCCACATTGAAAAGGGGGAGGATCTGGTGCACTCTATCAATGGAGTCCTCCTCAACAAGAACAAAGAACATCAGGATGGGAAGAAAAACATGTGGTAGTTCATTTACAAGAATATACAACCACCATCATATTATGGATAATAGCTGGTACTTCCCTCTGGAGGTAGTAAAAAAATACATGACCCACTTGGGGGATCATACCACGAATTATCTTTACTTTCTTTCTAGGAATTTAGATTCCAATTTCTTTTCATAGAAGTAGCATCGCATACAACCCACTACCTCCAATATTTTTGAGCTTTAATGACACGATCCTTTCACTTAATTGAGTAATTATATTTTGTAGGTTCATGATGGAAGAAGGAAACCCTCAAATGGAAAGAAACCAAGATCATTTCAAAATGGAATTCACTTTTAATTATTAACTTTGAAACTCCTAACATTTTTGTTTTTTTCTTTAAACTGGAATTGAATTCCCACACTTGAATTATGTTTTACTTGACATATCTAGGAGACACGATCTTCTTAGGAATCCAGTGATTCACTGTTTTAGATTTTAATTTTAATTAAATTGAATGAGTAAAATGAAAAATTGGATTATTAATGTGAAGCATGGATATTGAAGTGAGGACTCTTGATTTGAGGGAATTTATTGATTCATGTAAATGAAATTTCACTACCTTTTTTTTATGATTTGAGTTTCTGAAATTTATGTGAATTAATTTTTTATTATTAATCATTCCATGAGTGATTGTACAATATCATATTTACATTCTAGGGAGGATTTCTAGACCAAATATTTCCTATTTTATCTTGATCATATTTCTTGAGTGATCTTGGGACATGCCACCTGCCAGAACTTGTATTGAAACATTTCAAAGAAATGATTGTGAAAAAATAAATTTAAAATTATTGAGGCACTACTTTTTCTAGCTACATATTTACCTGATACCCACCCATAAATTTATCCTTTGTTAGCCCATAGAATCCATGAATTTCTTTATATGTTTATGGCATATTAGAAGCTGATATTTCCTTACCTATCTGCACTTTTAGTATTTTCTCATATATATTTCAAGTTTGAGTGTGGGGGAAGGGACATTAATGTGTTTTCATTGGGATGTGTATCATTTTCGGGTGGTTTAAGGTATGTATCATCATTTTGGGAAATTTATTATTAGAAAATTGGTCATGAGTCATCATTTTATTATGCTTCTTTCATTTCATCTGGTTCTCCTTAAAAAAAGGAAAAAAATAAAGTTGTGTCTTTCTAGAGATTTACAAAAAATATAAAAAAAATAGGGAGAACTTGGATGATATCATTCTTTGTAATTACTTATTGACTCATGTCCCATGTCATAAAAAGGGGGTGGTGTTGTGTTTCACATTCTCAAAGGGATCTGAGTGAGGTTCATCATTTGTTTTCACTTGATTAGTCATGCATTGTACTTAAGAGTCAAACCTCATACTTCTGGCCTTAAATTATTTAAATCATTTACCCACCAACCCTAAGCCACAGAGTCATTTGAACCTTTATTTCAAGTCCTCATGATTTTATGTGATTTTTTCTTTACAAAGTAGAGAAAATTAATCCTTTACAAGCCTATGGATAAGGATCATGTTCTCATGATATGAGCATAACTCCACTTTAATTATATCATGAGTGATGAGAGAAAAGATTAAAAAGAGAGGTATATCATGATTTGGAATGTTTAATAATAATAAATTTAGAAGCTTGAATGAATAAAAGGATAAGATCTATAATTTTTCAAAGGGGAAAAGTAAAATTCATGAATTGATTGTTTCTTTGAAAAATGAGAAATTAAATTGATATTTTTTGTGGAACTTGAAAATTTGATTGGAAATTGATAATTTTTTGATTTTATTACTTTGAAATTTGAATATTGGTAACATTGGTTCCCCTTGAATTCCATGTTGAGATTTTATGATTTAGTACAAACATAGTTTAAGTGTGGTGTAATGAGAGTTTTGACACACACCTGTCGTAGGTCATGAAAAAAGAAATAAGTTTTCCTAGTGCATCACAGAGGCTGACCAAGGTCGTCTCACTTGAGGAGCTTTCTCAGTTTTTACCCACTTAATCAAATTCACCTAAACTACTTATTTTTGTTTGTTTTTATTTAAGCTAGGAATGGAATTAAATTTAATTTAAATAAGAGATAAAAATAACATACAATGACAAAATGCAATTAATGAATAAAGAACTTGGCCTTTATGGGTAGGTTTGTGGGTTCCATCATTTTCCTTGTTGGTGTTTAAATTAAGTTTGATAATTTAATTCTGAGATCTCATTCATGAATTATTATTATTCTATTTCGTTTTATGAAATATTGAATGAAATCTTAATTCCACCTCCTCCTATAATCAATGTTGATGACACACCTCAATCGAGCATATGACATCTCCCAGGACCTGGCTCCATCGTATGCCATTTCATCTACTGAATGGCTTAACTCCATAATATGAAGAGCTTATATCCAGCATAAGGGAGGGAAAATATTTAATAAAAGAATAGAAATAAGTATGAGTTTAGTGTCATGGTGGATGATCGCCGCACCCATGAAAATCACTATTTCTCATCACAAACATAATAAAACTTAAGAATTTAAGTGCATAATAAATGTAATCTCCACATACCTCCCCTAGGACAAGTCTTAGGTTAGCCCCTCATTTTTAAGGGTAATAGGTCACAGTGGAATGAGAAAGAATGAAAATAGGAGAATTAGATTAGGTTTGGAATAGAACGAGGGATGGAATAATGCAGATACACTTAAATACAAAATATTCAAAAGTGTTACATGATAAAAGAAAACTAAACTAAAAGAAAAGAAAAGAAAATTATTAAGTTATCAGTACGTTCCTAGACCTCCTCTCCAAATTGTGTTGTTGAACTCCTCCTTTATAATGGGTGAACACCTCCTTATATCAGCTAATGGTTTCCATCATTCGATCTTAAAATTTCAGATCTTCAAAATCTATTTTTAAGATTTCTTGCAGATTATGTCCACCAAAAAATTCATCACGGGAATCCAATTTAATGGCCAAATTTTTTCATGGTGTCTTCATGAAATATATTCCCAAATATCTTATATGATTATACACAAAATTTCAGATTGATCATCACTTTTTAGTAAGAAATATGGCCAATTAACTTCGAGATTTTATTTTGGATGGATGTTTCCTTTTTCTTCCCCAAAAGTTTAGTATCCATGGGTTGGAGAAATCTTCATAATATCCAACAGAAGAACTCCCATTTATTTTTTTTCATTCCAATTGGAATCAACCAAATTGGATTTAGTTTTATTGATTTATGACCAATTCATTGAGGTGGGGTCCACGTGGTCATCCAGAATAATTGTCCAACCTGATTGAATTTTTCGGACCCTTGGATGGCCGAATTAAATCATAGGACAATAAAAAAATATGAAGAAAATAAATATAATAACCCAATAAAACATTAATCATATAAATTGGATTTATATTTTAAAATAAATTCTCAAATTACCAAAGATATTAAAATCTATCAATATTTCCAAATTAAGCTGTTTTCCAATTTTAGCCGAAAACACATCATAAATCCAAAATTGATGAAAATAACTCGAATTGTTCAATTTTTAGGGATTAAATCATTTAATTACATATATAAAATGATCAAAATATTATCTTTATCAATTTGTGTAATGTTTTTAATTATAAAAATCCTTTAATATTTAATACCTTCAGAAATGACAATGTTTATGCTATAGATTTAAATTCTTTAGTTTCTCAGAATGTTTCATGATAGAGTGTTTTTCATAAGAAATCTTGGATTTGGAATACGAGACTAGTCCATTGAAACATTCAATCGCTTAGAAAGATAAATAGAAACGGATTAGTAATGGATATATCAAATCTTGAGTTCCCAACTGATAAAGTATGTAACCCCTATAAAAAGGTAAAAACACAAAATCTCTTTTAAACTAAAGAAATAAGTGTCAAATTCTCAACCTCTCTACTTGGTTCAAATGGATTTGTTTGGACCTTCTCGAATTTCTAGTATAAATGGAAATCAATATGTTTGTATTCTTGTAGATGACTATTCTTTGTATACTTGGGTATATTTTATAACTTATAAAAGTGAAGCATGTTCTTATTTTACCATATATGCTAAATCTGTAGAAAATCAAAGTGGAATTAAGATCAAAACCTTAAGAAGTGACCATGATTGTGAGTTCAAAAATAAATATTTTGAATCATTTTTCTCAGAAAATGATTACACTCATAACTTATTTACTCCTAGGACCCCTCAATAGAATGGATTTGTGGAAAGAAGAAATCGAACCTCACAAGAGATAACCCACAATATATTAAATGAGTATGACCTACCTATATATTTTTTGGAAGAAGCTTCCAATACAGCCTGCTACATCATAAATATAGTTTTGATTAAATATATCCTTAATAAGACCCCTTATGAGTTGTGGAATAATAGAAAAACATAAGGTTAATTACTTTAGAGTTTTTAGTTGCAAAGTCATTATTCTTAACACCAAGGATAATCTTGAAAAATTCACCTCCAAGAGTGATGAAAGAATTTTTCTTGGTTACTTAGTTTTTAGTAAATCCTATAAAGTGTAAAATACGAAGATCAAGACTATAAAAAAATTAGTCCATATCAAATTTGATGAAACTAACCCACATGAGACTAATAATTCTTTAGAAAACCTTGAGTATGACTTATCTTCTCTGAACTAAAATTCAAAATCTTTGGATTTAGCTACGAAAAAAGCAGAAGAATCATTTAATTCTAAAGTATTTCCATAAATTCCACCTAAAAATAAAAAAGTAACCAGTACTACATTTTGTATAAGCATTAGATCTCTCAAGAATCATCTTTTATATGATGTTGTAGGAGACCAAGATAGAGGAAACCAAACTAGAACTTCTCTTAGAAATCTGATTGAACATTTAGATTTCTTGTATTACCTTGAACCTAAGAACATTAAAAAAGAAATCAATGATGAATTATGGGTGATAAAAGTGCAAGAAGAGTTGAATCAGTTTGAAATAAATAATGTGTGGGAACCTATAGATAGACCCAATGACACCTTGAATATTGTAACTAAATAGGCATTTAGGAATAAAGTTGATGAGTCAGGTAATATAGTTAGAAAAAAATCATGAAATTTTCCACAAGGTTATAGTTACTAAGACAAAATTAACCATGAGGAAACCATTGCACCATTTTCTACACTTGAGTCCATAAGAATCCTGCTTTCCAATGTAACACATCTATATTTCAAACTTTATCAAATTTATGTTAAGAGTTCTTTATTAAATGGTTTTATAGTTGATGATTTTTTTAGAACAACCCCATGGTTTTCAAAATCCTCATTTTCTTAATCATGTTTTTAAATTAACTAAAACTTTATATGATTTAAAACAAGCTCCTAGAGCTTGGTATTATAAGATAAAAAATTTTATAATTTCAAAAGGTTTTTCAAAAGAAATATCTAATCCTACCTTGTTCATAATTTTTTTTTAAAAATATGTATTAGTAGTAAAAATCTCTATTGATGATATTATTTTTGGATCTTCAAAAAATTATCTTTGTACTGATTTTTGTAAAATGATGCAAAATGAATTTGAAATGAGATTAATGGGTGAACTCAAGTTATTTCTTGGATTTCAGAATTTTGAAAATAGATAAGGAATTATTTTTAACCAAAGTAAATATGAAAAAGATATTTTAAAATGATTTAATATGGATAGCACTAAAATTAGTGATACTCTTATGAGTACCACCTGTAAATTAAATATTGATGAAACTAAGAAATTAGTTTATCAAACTAGTTATAGAGGTATGATTGTAAGTCTTCTATACTTAACTTCTATCCAACCTAACATTATTTTAATCATGTGTATACATGCTTGTTTTTAAGAAAATCCAAATGAGTCACACTAAATTTTTGTTAAAATAATTTTTAAATACTTCAAATATATAATAAATTTAGGATTGTTTTACCCTTGAGGAAAATAATTTGATTTGGTAATTTACTCTAATGATGATTTTGGTGGATACAAGTTAGATATAAAAATGACCTATAGAACATCTCAATTTTTGGGAAATTCTCTAGTTTCATGGTTTAGTAAAAAGAAAAATTTTGTTGCATTATCTACTTTTAAATTTGAATACAAAGTTGTAGGTAGCTGTTGCGCACAAATTTTGTGGATGAAACACACTCTACTAGACCGTGGATATCAATTCTGACTTGTCCCTATAAACAATGAAATAAAAGTTTGATAAAATTATCTAAAAATCTTGTTTCTCATTCTAGAACAAAACTTATTTATATAAGATATCAATTTTTTAGAGATCATTTTCAAAAAGGTGATATCACTATTGAATTTATTGGTATCGAGCATCAACTAGCTGATATATTCACCTCCTTTGAATTTAGAGAGAATAAAGTATATCAAACATGAATTAGGAATGATAAATTTCAGTTAAGTTTTCCATTGTTTGTCAAACCATTGGTTTTCATACCATTGGTTGTTATACCATTAGTTTTATTACTTTTGGTTGTCATACTGTTGGTTTTCATACTGTTGGTTGTCACACTATTGGATTTCATACTGTTTGTTTTCATATCATTGATTATCATACTATTAGTTTTCATACCATTGGTTTTCATATCATTGGTTTTCATACCATTGGTTTTCATACCATTGGTTTTCATAAAATTGGTTTTCATACCGTTGAGTTGTCATGCCATTGATTCTATGACTTTTCAAAATTATTCTATTTTGTGATATTAAGAACCACTAGTTTATTTTCCAGTTTAGTCTATTTATTGAAATTATATGCATGCTTTTCTATCTGGATTTTAATTTTTATTTCTCATATAATTTCAATTTTAGAATACCTAGTATCCCAAATTATATAAAGCGGCATAAATCTTCTCCCAACTTATCTTGAGACCTGCATAATATTTTTTCAATCTCTTTCGAGCCAAGCACAACTATTTTCCTTCTTGATTTCAAAATTTCAGCTTACCTTCAACCGATTCTATCGAGATAATCTGGATAATAAGAATGAAGTGACCTTTAGTTCCTTATTTGTTTAAGTTGAGATCTTCAAATAAATATAAGAAAGAACTAAAACCACCTACTTCAGTTGCTCTAGTTAACCCTAAACTTTCTAGATGAGTTTTTTTTGTAGAAAAGAAAGTAGATTCAAAGTGGATGTTGTTGAGTAAGTCTCTAGTACTCAAGGTTATCCAAAACCATAGATGGTTATAATGGTTCTCATAAAATGAGTGACCTTTTTACCCAAAATTGGTATATGAGTTATATCAGCATGTGCAGTTTGTGTTTAATCAAGATGGTGAATATTAATTGAAAAGTTTTATAAGAGTTTAGGTATTTGTTTTCTCTTCAAGAAAGTGGGATAAGTGTTTTAATTTACCCCAAGATGGATTTTTTGATAATTATCAAGGTAAAATTTCTGAAGCTATTTTCTTTTCATTTATGAGGAATCCCTTGATATATTAATAGGATATGGTTCAACAAGAATACCTATTTCTTCTGAGAATGATAGAGAGTGTAGGCTGCTTTTCAAATTTTTACAACATATTCTTTGTTCAAGGAAGGGATATTTTGGTACTTTGAGATACCAAGATGTGTATTTTCTATCTCTAATGACAGAAGGCCTAAGATTAATCTTTGTAGATATCTAATGGTACATATGTGGGAGATTACCAAATAATCCTATATATCTAATTAATTGATCTACCCAAATATGTTTTATACTACATTGAGGGCCAAGGTCCTAGTTTGCGATGTTGATGAATCCAGTCATTGATTGTGGTGGTTTTTGTATAACAAGTTCCACTTTGCTCCAGAATGAAGATAAGATGGAATCCATGGAATCGACAATGGGTTGGATATTATGAAAAGTTTTATAAAAATTAAAATCCATTTAATCATCCTAAAATACCTAATAATGAATTTGATCCTAGTTTGGAACCTGATGAGGTTGTGATCTACTCTGATGAAGATAAGGAAGAGGCTGTTGTTGAGGAAGAAATAGAAAATTTTATTGATGTAGGGAGTGATCATGATCTGTCTTCCAAAGATTCTCCCATCACCTATAGAGATCCTAGACCACCTAGGGGGTTTCATAAAAGATAAATATTCATTAAAAGTTATGAATAAGAGACTGAGGTCTCTAGAGAATATCAATTTAAAAGTTCAAAGTCAACTGAAGCTGATGATGATGATGATGAGGAAGAAGAAAAAGAAGAAAAATATGGTAATTAAAAAGAGGATACAGATGATGAAAGTGACTATGAATCTGATAATTATAGTGGGAGAATCAAGAAGATAGATATTTAAATGGATTATGATCTTAAAGATTCATTTTTTAGGGGGGATCATTCTCCATAATTGGAAATTTTTCATGACACTCCATCTGGTAATATTGGTGAGGCAAGTTTAGTTGCCACTGGTCAAGAAGTTTTAGATTCTAATGTGGATAAATAGTTGAGAGTTATAGCTATTGTTGAAATTCATGTTTCCAAGCAAGAGAAAAAAGATCTAATAGAAGAATATTTTGGGAATGAACAGTTTTTTGATGTTCATAAATCCCCTTTAGAAGAAAATATGGAAGGTGAGTCCACTGTTGTTGATGCTCAGAGAGATGTTGAGATGCAAGATGTACCCACTTTTAATACACAATTAGAAGATAAAAATACTAGTGTTGGAAACACTATGGATTCTCAAAGTTTATAAATTCAGAGGACTTAGGTAGTATTTAATGTTTCTACTAGTGTGGTTCCAACTACCATAGTTTCTATTTCTAAGAGATGGGTTGACCCTATGGAAGAGGAGTGAGGAAAATTATCTGCTATTTAAAGAATCCATCCAAGGGTTGATAAACCTGAATTCAGTATGTAAGGTGATCCAAAAGTATCCTTAATAGTCTAGGTTGATATTGAAGGACTACTTGAGAAGTTCAGTTCGGTGTGACCTCCTGTTCCAGAATCTGCTCCATCTCCCCCAGTTTTCCCTTGGATATTGTCACTCAAGATGATTTAAATGTTTTTGGTGAAAGGATGATGGCTTATTTTCACAAGTCTGTAAGATCTCAAACACCTATTTTGAAAAATATCAGTGAAACAAATTCAAGGTACTCATTTTAGTTGGTTATTATGCATATCCAATCAAAAATTGTGCATCACATTTAGGCTTTGGAAATTGGAAATACGAAAATTGGAAATGAGATTATTTTTTTAATTTTTTTGGTTGAGGAAATGAAATCTGAGTTTTGAGATTCTTTAGATGGTATTATTAAAAGTCTTGGAGATAATTCCTTAAATACAACTATTTATGTTGTTCCTCATCCAGTGGTTGATACTGATATCATCCATTCAGTTGTTAGAGATGTATTTGATGCTACCTCTAGTGGTCCCACTAGTGGAGAACCTATAATTCCTTTATAAATTATAAAAAATATTGATCAAGGAAATGAGCATGACCACATGATGATCTGAAAGTATTCCAAGTATATAAATGATAACATAGATACTATTACAAAGTCTATCAAGTTCTATCTCTCTAGAATCTATAACAAACAAGCTATGGATGCCCATTTTTAATACTTATTTGAGAATCTGAACTTCGCTCCGGTGACTCAATCCTTTAGAGAATAAGTTAAATAGATCAAGGAACTCACTACTTCTCTTAAATAATTCATGAAGAATAAATATGAATTCAATAAGGCTATGGAAAAGGGAATAAAAATTATTATGGATTTTATCAATCTCTTGAAGCCTTTTCTGCATGTTCAGACTACTGCAATTGTAGTTCCATATGCCTTTCCTATTCCTTAAACCTCTACTAGACTCACTGATAGACTTTTACACCCTTCACCTCATCCCAAATACCGAGAAGGCCATTCTCAATCTATTGATGGACTTTCTTCTGGTGTCCCCTCTATTCTACCTCAGCCCGATCCGACTACCTCAACTAGGGACAAAGATCAAGATTAGACTAATGTCAAAGAACCAATGGGCCCTTTTTACAACCCTTAATCTTTGTATTTTGTTGGATTAGACTCTTATTTCTTTGATGGGACCTGGATTGTAATAGAATCTTTTTCATTCCTCTGAATATCTTTCTTACCACTTATTTTGACTGTTTAATTGTCATGTACCTCTTAATGTGTTGATTCTTCTCTCCTTTACCTTTTTGATAATCCCCAAAGGGGGAGAATTTTTATGGATTAATTAATCCTTATATTTGATATTATCTGCTTTACATCTTTCTATATTTGAAATATTTTATTATTTTACATCTAATACCATCTCCAAAAACTGTGAATGATATGTTTTTTATTGGATATCATGTTTACTCTTCTCCAATAACTATGATGACTTGTTTTTACTTTTATAGTATTCTTTTCATGAAATGATTTGTGATCATAAAAAAGGTGGATATTTTTGATCTCCTAGTTTTAATGATCCCAAAATCATGTTTTTAATAACACTAATAAATTTCATGTTTACTTATAAGAAATATGTGTTATGAGAACATGTGATAAATCTGTAAGTCTAGGACACCATTTTTCATGACACACTGCTAGTAAAAAAATCTCTATGTCTGAGATACCTATAGGATATCTCACCATCATATTGTCTTACTGCTGGACTGAAGACTTGAAAAATTATGAGACACCATTGAGTCATACACCATTGATCGGCATATCCCCAAGATTTCATGCTATCAGAACAAAAAAATGGAAAAGTATTAGATACCTCCAGATGAGACATCGTCAATATCATACCATCCGACTCATACCACTAACACTGAAATATATACTATGTCTGAGACACCGTCAGAGCATACACCACTAATTCATACACCAATAGCTGTGACTCCGCTAATGTTACACTGCCAAATTTCTGGAAATTTGGCTAAGTTTAAGACACTGCTAGTTTCACACCACTAGAACAATATACCGCCAGAGAAATGTACCATCAATATCATACTGCCAGTGTCATGACACCAGAAAATTAGACATTACTAGAACATGAGACATTGCTAGAGCTTATGACACCATCACTATTTATATTACTTTACTTATTTTGTTTTGAATTATATCATTCTAACAACTATATTTATTGAAGTTAATGCTATTTACCTTTTAATTATTTTACCTTAAATGTCTAATAGAAAGCATGTCATATGAGAAATATGAGGAAACAACTTCGGATATTTTCCTTTCTGTTATTTTTTATTAAAAATCTCATCACACTTCATCATTGATAGGTGCAAAAGAGAGAGAATAGATTCAAGAAATAGAATAGGATCCCAAAGTACTAAAAGTATCAAGCTAAAACTATTTAAAATCAAAATATTCAACTTTTAATAAAAACTCAATGAGGAATCTAAAATTCATTAAGTGCTTTTCTTCAAGTCAAAAAACAAGACTTTGTGACACTCTATTTTTTTTGAAGATTTCAAGAAGACTCAACTCAATCTTTATTGCTAAACCAAATCAAGAGTCCAAAGATACATTACAATAGATTGAGAATTTCTAAACTCTCTACTCCTTTATTTATTATTTCTATTTATATTTTATTACATTTGAGTAGTGTGTACTATACTCTATTTTATGTACACACATTATCTCTTGAGCTAAACTGGAAGATACAATATATCTTCTCGAACTTTCTTCTCGTTTATTTTTCCAAAGAATAAGAGTGGTTGTGGTCCCTGTGTGGCTTGTTTATATTTAATCCCACAAATAACTATGGAAGAGGTTGTGTGTGACTTGAATAGTGTTATTTGTTGTAAAACTCGATCCATGTTGTGGATCATCTGTTTATTTTATATAAACTTATTAGTGGTGGGTGATCAATAAGTGGATGGGACTAAGTCTTGACTTGAGATTGAACCTATTGCATTTATTTTTCTCCACTATGTGTTTTCAACTTTGTTTTACTTTAAAATTGAAAACTTTTTAACTATAAAAAAATTTATACTTTGGTAGTTTATCTTAATTTTTGTTCATATAGTATTTGGATCAAGTAAATTGATTTCAAAGGATTAAATAATACTTTCTATATTATTCATCCTAGACCTAGTAAATATTTAGAGAAATATTTAGAATGATTTAGATATATATCATACTACTTATTTTGATAAGCTGGGCTATTTTTGAATATTTGGGGGATTTCCAAATAATCCATTTTAGAAAAAAAAATATTGGGTACTCAATTAACCAACCTATTGAGATACTCACTCCAACCAACAATATCCATTCTCAGTTATCAGCCATAACAACCATTTGAAAAGATATTTGGACTTCAACCTTTGATAGCTATGAACTTAAGACTCACAATATCAAATACCATTTTTTCCTAGATGATAAATGACTGGATAACTCAAGAGGGGGGTTAATTGAGTTCTTAAAATTTCTTTTATAGATAACCACCCTCTTCAAGTATGATCATTCAAAATATTATCCTTAAAAGAGTATATAGTAGAAAATAAAAAATTAAAGGAAATATATTTCATACAAGAGATTTAAAGTGTTCTGGGGAACATAAATTATCTTGTCCACTACACTAATACTCTACTCCATGTTTTTTGTGATTTTAGCTATAAAAACACTTTTACCTAGGGCTCCCAACTGAGTAAAAGAAGCTATCACTTAATACAAAGGTCCAAGAGATTTCAAAAAGGATCTCCCTTTACAAGACATATCCATGGTTATAGACACACTATTACAATGAGTGTAAATAAGATAGAATGAACAAAAAATTTGAGGGGAATATATGAAACACATAGTTGCAAGCAACAACTAACAGTTGATGTAGATTCATTTGGAAAAAATGATAGACTCTAAGGTATATCTCAAAATGATATTCAGTGAAAATTATAGAACTAATAAACAAATCACAAAAAATTGGTTTCAACTATCTACAAGCCTCTGGTATTTTTCTTTTTGTTGTAATAAATGAAATCAACTATCTCATCTCTATTTTTTTTGCAAAGGCTAACTGATATTTTTATATACATTTTAAACATGAGTACGAGATAATTCTAATGGTTGGGTGAGCTTATAAAATGATCTTGATGAGATAGGTTATTAAGGATATGTATCTAAACCTTACAAATACAGGAATTAATTTTTTTGAAGTGATAAAAAAATATTCTCATTCTTTAGATCATTATATTCATGGAAATTATTATGCAGACCAATATTTCCTTAAATGGATAATTTCCTTTTGATGTGCTCGAAATGCATCAAGTGACTTATAAAAAGATTAGAAAAATAATCATAAAATTATACAATACCATATATTTATAAGATACCAACTTGAATCACTATTCATCATAGGATAACTTTTGTAAGATACAATATCTATTCCTTGTAATATAAGATAACTTCAATATAGAATACGATAATTCTCCAACATAAGATTAAATGTTACTGGGATGAAAAACTTAGCTTCTTCAACTACTTATGGATAAAAATATTCTTTTAAAAAGAAAATATTTTCACTCTAACTAAATAATATTTTTTGAGAAACACATCTATACTTTGTAAGATAAAGTCTTATATAGTATAAAATATTTCGGCACTTTATGATTCTATGTAACTGAAGATGTTCATCAATTATCATAAGATAAAGTACTTGTATATTATAAAATAAACACCCAGACACTCAATGTATGATTAATATAATCTGAAAAACATAGGATAAACTTGTTAGAATAAAAGTAGGGATTTTTTGGGTCATGAAAACACATAACATGAAGGTATATTGGAACAACATATTCTTTCCAACACATAAAACATGTATACATGACTGAATTTCCCTTTTAGTTTCTGTTTGTTTTCAGGTTATTAAGGCTCATTTTTTTCATTTTTCAATTTCTCAAAATAAGTTAATCCATTGAAAAAACCTTGATATCTCATCTCCTCTAGATTGAAAATAACAATATAAGTATTTTATTGATTAGAAGTTTTTAAATTAATATGTTGTCGTTTTTTATGGTTTTGAATTTTACATAAATGATTTTGTGTTTCAAAACACTAAAAACATATTCTATAAATCATAATGAAGTTCCATCAGATTTAAAATGTCACAAATCAATCAATGGTTGATGTACTATGATTTCACAACCATATGACATAGGTTTCCTAGTTTTTACCCCATAACACACATTTTTAAATACTTTGGCATCTTTAAAAACTATTTATTGAGTCATTTCAAGAACACTGCATGTCATATGGATGTGTTTTCTATGCGTACATATCAAGAATAATTCAAATGTGTTTTTCCCATGATTTCAAATCAATCTGAGGCCGTTTTCTAGGGTTTTTACCATTACACACACATTTTAGTGTAAACACTAAAAACGTGTTTATGGACATCTCTGGAAAATTTTAACTGAGAATGACATGTATTCCATTAATACATTTTATAAATCAATCTATGTTAATTTTCCTATGATTTGACATCCATATTATGTGATTTTCTTAGTTTTAACCCCCTGAAACACATTTTTTTAATACTTTGGTATCTTTAACAACTATTTAACAAGTCATTCCGAGCACACCAAACATTGGAAGGAAATTTTTTCTATAAATATATGCCAAAAAACATTTAATAGTGGTATTACCATTATTTCATATAAATATAAGGTTTTTACTGTGGTTTTAACCATTATATGCATGTTTTAGAATTCTAAAATGCTAAAAATGTGTTTACATACACTTAGAAAAGCCGTAACTCTAAATGATGTGTTGTTGGTTCCTAAATTTTAAAAATATATTTTCAATTTTTATCCTATGGTTTCAAAGACATTCATTATATTTTTCTTAGTTTTTAACCCCTAACAAATGTTTTTAAATACTTTAGTATCTTTAAAAACTACTTATTTAATTATTTCGAGCACACTGCATGTCAAATGGATATGATGTCTACACATACACATAAAACATAATTCAACAAAAGTTTTCTCATGATTTAATGTTAATATGATGTTGTTTTCTAGTTTTTTTATCATTACAATCATGTTTTATTGTTTTAAAACACTAAAAATGTGTTTAGAGGCATCTTAGGAAAACCATAACTCGGATTGAAATGTTGTTAGTTATTATATTTCAAAAATAAATCTACAGTGATTTTACTATTATTTCATAGCCATAAATGTCATTTTTCTAGTTTTGAACCATGGAAACATGTTTTTAATGACTTTAGTATCTTTAAAAACTATTTATTGAGTCATTTGGAGCACACTAAATGTTATATGGATGTGTTTTCTCTACATACATGTCAAAAATAATTGAATAGTAGTTTTACCATGATTTGACAACAAACTGAGGTCATTTTATATTATTTTGACCATACATGCACGTTTTAGAATTTTAAAACACAAAAAACATGTTTGTTGGAATCCCAAGCAAACCATTACTCAGAATGATGTGTTGTAAAAAACTAAAATTAAAAAAACAATCTATCATCATTTTCCTATGATTTCATGGTCTTTGGACACATGAAGTGGGTGGCATAAATCTAAGTGCGTTTTTTCAATATAAAAATTCCATTGTTACTTTCAAACACCTAACACATAGACCAATCAAATAAAATGATATCATATTTTGTTCAAACATTATGAAAATGATCCATAATTCATTTTTTATGTGTATAAAGTGAAAACAAGTCAATACGAAACACGATGTGGTTGGTATGACTTGAAGTGCATGTTTTCCATATAAAAGTGTCATTTTAGTTTAAAACATATGTCTCATTATCAAAGATGAGAAAACAAGATCATATTATTCTTAAACATTAGGAAAATGATCAATAATTCATTTTTGAGGTGTATGAATTAACCACACATCAATCAGACATATGAAGTGGGTGGTATGAATCGAAGTGCGTGTTTTCAATATAAGTGTCGTTTTACTTTAAAACACCAGTCACATAGAAAAAACCTAACAAATGAGATTAGACTATTTTAAAACTTTAGAAAAATGATCCATAATTCATTTTTGATGTGTAAAAATAGGCTGCACGTTAATCCAACACATGACATGGTTAGTATGACTTGCAGTGCGTGTTTTTGATATAAAAGATTCATTTTAGTTTTATTCATGGAAGGTTTATGTATTCTTTGAAAATGTGTGGATAATTTATGAAGTTTAGAGTTTAAATAATCTTGATGATCTATAATACTGGAAATTTTTAAGGGGATCATGTCCATCATCCTCTAAATTACAAACACTAAATCATTTTCCATTTCTAACCGCAATTGATCCTGTTTTTTCCTATTAGAGTCACATTATTTTACTTTTTATTTCAACATTAAAAATTTTCTTTATGCTTACTGATAAACAACACTACTCGAAACCACACTGGGTTTAACAGTAAATGATGACAATGACCTACCAAATACAGTTGATGGAGCATGCCCAAAACCCATCCCACATACACATCCATAATGATCCTTCCCTAAAATGATTAGAACTACATCATTCTGGGATACCGATATTGATTGTGAAGAGTTATCATCCTAGGTTTATTGAATTTTAACCTATTAATAATACAATATTAACAATGTTTTTTAAATTATCTAAACTTCACAATATTATCTAATTCATAATTTTTTCCCTACTATTTAATTTTATTTCATTACTATGAAAGATAATTATGAAAAATAAATTATATCAACAAACACACATTAAACCCAATTAAATGGGGCTAGATAGATGGATCAAGAATAGTCGAAACTACTAATTAGAACTATTTGATCCAGGTAGCTGACCCCATTTAATTTTTTAATGCATGTTTGTTGTTATAATTTATTTTTTGTTATTTTTTATAATATTGAAATAAAATTAAATAATAATGAAAAGTACTTACTCCAACAACTCTGGTAGGTTCAATCAAAAAAATGTCATCAGGTTTCTAATGAACTTTAATAAAAATCTCTGTCTACCCAATATAGTGACTTAATTCATTATCCTTTATAAAAAATATATTAAATTAGAAAAAAAAAATTACTTATAATAAAATTATATAAATAATAGTGGATAAAATACAACCAATTTTGTTCTTTTTTTTGAAAAACTCGGAGACCCATCAATATGATGAGTGACTTGTTTCTCATGATTCACAGTATTTTTTAGATAATTTATACAAAAAATTGAAACATTAATATAAATTCTAATTTTATAGTGTTTATGATATTAATATACTATAAAATATGCAATTACCTCATGAGATACATCTTTTTTAATACTGAAAAATATCTTCCACTACTCACAAGAAACAACCTCAGTAACTTTCTCATACATTTTTCATGATCTCAGAGACATGTCATTAAATTCATTTCATAATCTCTATTTAAAATTTCTCCATTTATTTCCTATTTTTTAGTGTCCATGGGTGTGAAACGGAGTTAGGGTCATCAAAATGAAAAAAATCTAGAAAAAATATCACATTATAATTATATTAATAATTTGAATCATGTATTTTAAATTAGTTATCAATGAATATTAAATTAATTTTACCTTTACTTGGTTATCAAAGAGTTAAGTTTTCCAAGATGTGAAAATATACCTCCAATATTTATAATTAATAGGAAAACTCACTATCTCACAAGCAAGATGCCCAGGAATCTGTCCATAGATTCTGGAAGCATCACCAGCAGGCACCCAAAACTCATCAAATGGAATGATAATATTAAAGTATTTCAGGTCCTATACATCTGTCATATACATATTTATATCTCTACTATTTTTATCTTTATCTTTTTAAAAAATTAACTAAAAAATTAATAAAATATATTATTTTTTTTGTATAATGACATACATACCAGTAATGATAACTCGCCAATATCCCCTAGATGAATGAGTGACCAACTACTCCATCACTATAGGTGCATCAGATGGTGGGGTATCAAGAACATCAGGGGAAACTACTGCCTCACTAGAAGTCTCTGGTATAGCAGAACCACTTGATTCCACTGAAGCTGATTGTAGTGGCAGTGTTATTTGAGATATTGATCAGCTAAGATATTATTTTTTTATTCTCATCATTCTTGTAATTCAAATATTTCATAATATATTAAATGTATAAAAAATTTAAAAGTAATTTTTTTTTAAAAAAATTGAAAAAATATAACTATGTATATATGTTCAAAACACTTATAAATGAGAAATTTTAATATAGTTTCATTACCAAATTACACATTAAATTATATTCATCTTCACTTTATTAATTATTATTAATATCCATTACAACAAGTACTTCATTTTCACTCTATATCAAGTTATATTAGTTCAATATTATTAAAAAAACTCTTCAATGATTTTTGGTTGATGAGGTTCACTGTCACAAAGTACCAATTGATCTTCATCACCCATATCATACAAGTATCTCATATTTAAGTGCATAACAACAATTCAACCTTCATGTATTTCATTATCCACATAATAAAATATCTTCTCTTGTGAATCCATTATAAATGTATCATGCTCTTCATGTTCATCATTATGGATTAAGAGAGAGAAGTTAGTACAAGTAATATGAAACAAATCTTTCATTATACTCTTATCAATGTTTTCCCACTTGAATTAGAATAATACAACTAAAAATTGACCGTGATAGTTTAATTCAATTATATCAATCAAATTTCCATAGCACCCTACCTCTACAAGTGTAAATACATCACTATTTTGAGTTTTCAAGTCTTCTTCATGATAAATTTTCAAAACATAAAGCCATGAATATTATAGACATTGAATATCTTAGCTTACCTTAGAGGACCTCAACCCAAAAACTTCAAATCCTTTGATATTTTAGCCTGATTCTCAATACTCATTATCTATATTATAATATATACAATGTTACATTTAATATATTAAAAATAAATACATGTCAATAATATGAATATGAGTATATACTTACATAAAGAGTGAACCATTCTACAATATCCTTATTAATATATTTTTTAATTCCATATCATTTTGAGTTCGACCCCATAGTCACCTATTTTTTTCAATTGAAATTATTCAATAAATGGATATACAATAAGAATATTGATTAGCATATATCTATGTGCTTGTAGCAACACCAATTTAGTTATCATAAGATTTGATCCATTTTCAATTGATCATCCAATAGTTAGAAATACCAATGACTCGTTTTCTGAATGGGAATTAGTGGAGATGTTGTCAACACATCCAACATGATTGAATCTAGTCTCAATCTAATCTAAATACCTAGAAGAAAAGGACATGAAATCTTTGACTATGTAAACTTTATCAATATATCATTGTAGTTGAGATTTTTTCCTCACATATGATTTTAAATAACCTAAGTTCCTAATGAAAGAGAAATAAACAAATTAAAAAAATTTTAAAAATGATTTGATAAAATTGAATTCACTAATGAAATTAAAAATAACACCAAAATACCTCTCAATTTGATACAGCCATAAATAGTGTACTAGTACACTAAGTATATCTTTTTCAATGAAATTAATAGTCAAATAAATCATGAATGTGAATAATGAAGGGGGAAATAACATCTCCAAATGAAAAAGTGACAAAATTTTTTTTATTGAAGTTTATCATGCTTAGTTGAATTTATATTTTTTCCACAAAGCTCTTTGAAAAAGGTACACAAATTAACTATAAATATAATTAATTTTTCAGGTAACATACTACATAATTCCAATGAAAAAAATTATTCCATCAAAATATATGATTCATGAATTTTCAATCCATATAAATTTCAATGTTTTAAGTCTACGCACCTTGAAATATTAATTTAATATCAATCTATAACTTTTAAATTCTTTAAAGTTTGAAGGAATTTATATTTCTCATGATTTTTCATTGTAAAAAATAGCCAAATGATACATTAAATTTCCATTTGAAGACAAACCATACTTTATACTCATTGATTCCAAATCATTATGAACATTAAGGTGATTCTTCAATTTACCCTTCTCATTTAGTGAAGTCAAAATTACATTATCACAGAAATTATTCTCAATATGCATTACGTCAATATTATGATGTATCAAATTAAACTCCCAATAAGGTAATTTAAAAAATATACTCATTTTATTCCACTATTATATTCCAGCTACTTCAAATATTTTACCTCATACCCTTTTCCCACCTTCTTTAAACTGATTACATTTTCCAAATTCAAAAGTGATATTAATTAATTATCCCATGGCTTCTAAACTAGATAATAAATTCAATGGCTTTCTCAATTAAATATCTCCATTGAATTGTGCCTTGTTAAAAATGGATTTATGATAATCATCAAGAAATCTATGATGAAACATAAAAAACCATTTTATACTATGAGTTAATCGTTGAAGTTCAAAATAAAAATTACAATATGGAAAAGACAAACCAGTATGGGTGTTCCAACTAGATAAGTTTCCTAGTCCTGGAAAGTCACTAATTATTTGAATTTAAGAAACATGAATTTTAAATATTTTTCTCATTTAAGCATCATATGTTTCCTCAACATTATCCCATAATTCTCTCAATTCTTTGATTTGAGTTTGAAGGTATACATAAAAAACATTTTCAGACATTTTATTTCTAAGAATACTCATTGAAATAATGAATGAAGTATTCTTCATACACATCCATGGAGTTATATTATAGGGGATTAAAAATAGCTAGTGAAATGTTATAATTAGTACCTAAAGTACCAAATGTGTTAAAACCATCCGAATACACTCCCAAACATACATTCCTAGGATTTGAAGAAAAATTTGGATATAATGAATCAAAAACCTTATATGATGTTTAATCTTTTGGATGACTCATCATGACATATCTATTATTATATTGAGCATTCCACTTCATGCAGTATTCAATATTATATGGCATGAATAATATTTTAAATCATGGTTTCACAGGAAAGTAACAAAATAACTTTGTAGGAGTTTTCTTTTTCTATTTCATTCTAGGGTTACATTGATTTTAATCACATTGGTTTTCATTGAATTCTATTTAATTTAATGACATCTTATGCATTATTCTTTTTTAGAATCTTCCCCCTAGTAAATCATGCAATCATTAGGGAATGCATTTATCTTTGTATAATCAATTCCAAGTTTTTTGATTATTTTATTCATCTTATAGAATGATGTAGGGATCTTAGCTTTAATAAATTCATCATGAATAAACTCAAAAATCCTAGAAATATCTTTATTAATAATTCCATAAAGACACTCGTTATGATACAACTTAAGTATAAAGGACAACTTTGAATACTCAACACACCCTTTATATAGTTCTTATGGTCCATCTTCAAATAATTCATAAAAATAATTTTTTTGTCACTAAAGTTCTATGAAATATTAACATGACCAGGATCAACTGAAGGATCTGTTGATCTATTAAAATCTTAGACATTGTATCCTACAAATCCCAACATTCCATTTATCAAAATTTGAATTGAATTCTACTCTAATGGGTCCCTTTGCGTTTTGTAGATTGGATAGTCATTGTTCTTAATTCCCATAACATTTGATTCACTATTCAAAATCTAAAATTCATATTGATTAGGAAACTATTTAAATATAAAATGATCTTATACTTTATTTTTATTCAATCATTGCTTGAATTTACAATCAAGGTACAAACATTTTTTTTCTACCATCCTCTGATCAATTTAAAATTTCATAATCTAAAAATTATTCCAAACCCTCAGCACACTGAGGTTTTTAAGGTAAATTAATCCAACTTTTTTCCATAGGTATTGGATTTCCACTCTTCTCTCTATACATTCAGATATACAGATATAAGTGTTTAATATAACGAGTAATATAAATATTTAACATTACCCAACTTCGTCACTGACTAGGGTAGGGTCTTGATTCGATATAATGAAAATTAAACATAAAGATGATTCAATCCAAAATGAAAAAATAAACAATTTAAATTAATAAATATTTCCCCTCACAATAATACAATAGAATGTTGTGGAAAAAGTTCACTGAGCCAAGGAGAGAGGGAAATAGACAACATGGAGGTCGATGAGATGAGGCTAGCAAAGTTTGACTCATGAAAAGACATGGGTAGGGGGAATCTGATTGAGATAGATATAGGATGAGGATTGGTCATAGGCAGAAGGGGGTTAAGGTTATTGCCACCATTGGGGGTTACAATCATCAGGAAAAGGATAAGAGGGGCCGCTCGAGTCACCGTCAAGGAGTAGGGGGGTCACTATAGGGTCTTCATTAGAGAGAAAGGGGAGGGGGTTAGGGTCATTGAGATTAGAGGGGGTATGTACATTCTTTTTCTTGGAGTATGGGGTTCGGTGTCATGAGGATCACAGGGTAGGGAGAAACAGTCGTCGTTGGTCATCGTCAAGGAG
The DNA here is from genome assembly GCA_963277665.1 of Viscum album. Taxonomy (NCBI): domain Eukaryota; kingdom Viridiplantae; phylum Streptophyta; class Magnoliopsida; order Santalales; family Viscaceae; genus Viscum; species Viscum album. The sequence continues at coordinate 509,593,711 of OY728137.1, read as the reverse complement.
CAGGTGGGTTGGGGTCATGGGGATCAGTGGTAAGGGAGGGGAAATCATTGACAGGGTGAATGGGGTATTGGGAATGAGGGGTTGGGGAGAAGGGAAATGGTTATTGGGTGGGGTGGGGGATTGAATTAAGTATTTTTAAGGATTTATCTATGGTTTAAACAAAAATTAATGTTAACTATAAATCTATAAAATATTTAATATAATGATTCAAAATTTATTGTTTTTTTCAAGTTTTTCAATTTTTTATGATCATTAAAATAATTTTTTTTAATATTTTTTAAGTTTAACACACATGTACGTCAATAAGGGTATAATTTGTGTTTTAAAAAAAATGTCAATCCCTTTTTTTATATCCTTTCATTCCAATAACAATGATTTTTTTTTGTGGGTGGGATATCATCCCCGCTCTACTAGATATTCCAGTTATTTGGGTTAGCTAGAGAATATGTGGATCTTGGTCCACACATTATCATATATGGTTCCCCAAATCATGGGATAATCCGATGATGGCATGGGATACATACATCTGGGGGTTTTTATACATGTCAATATTAGAGGATGAGAGAGACTAAATGGTATTTTGGTCCCATGATAATTTTTGTAAATGCTCAATAATTACGTTGATGTTGATTTTTTATATTTATAAAAAAATACCATATTTGGGATTTAGAAATTAAAAATTCGTTTATGTTAATTTTTTTAATTTTTTTAATCATTTAAAAAAAATTAATAATTAATATTTTGTCTAAAAAATATATATGATTCTCTATAAAGTTATAAAAAATTGTAACATTTTATAATGAAATTAGTTTTAAAATTATTTAATTATTTTTATTTTTTTGTAAATAAAAATTATATTATTTTTTATTTGATAAAAAGTTAAAATTATTTTAAAAACATATAAATTTATTATTTTATCTAAAATCATTAAAAATATCTTTGAAAATTTATTAAAATCTTACTAATCATATTAAAAAAAATTACATATAAATTTTTTTTAAAAATTTCATGGGATTGATTCTCTGTTAAACCTAACATAGCTCGCGCTCACATTGACTATTTTAATTTTAAAAAATATATACATATATATATATATATAAATCATTATTATAAATTTGAGAAGATTTTTATTTTTCCACTAAATAAATCGAAGGAAAAAAAGATTGATTTTGTAAACACTGCCCTTTATAAAAAGTATTCCATGAATCCATCCAGATGAAGATAGGGGAGTCCACATTGGTGGAATCCTATGGAAGGAGGTAGATGATGGAAAGGTGTAGGGAAGATTTATGATGGAAGTCCCAATCTTGGATTATGGGCCCTACACCTAGGCTGTTAGTGATGATGACACAGTTTTAGTGAGAAAAAATGACATAGGAAGAGTTCACCATATCCTCACCCCATGCCTTCTCCATGTCCCACTACTTCTGCTTCCCCATCATCACGTGGGTCCTTGATAGCTACACCAGTGGCACCCTATCATTTTTGGGGTTCCCCCTGCTATCCAAGAGGTATAGGCAATGCGCCTCCTGGTGGGTGAGGAAATTTGACAATGCTAGCTGTTTCACCAACATCAACAACCGCACTTATCATACACTCACATTCATCTTTGATATCTTCTTATGGATCACCAAAATAACCTTTTATGATGCGCTTCTATGACACTCTATGTAGTTTCTCAAGTCATCAAGCATCGGTAACGCTGAGGGTGGTCTATACGAAAATTATATCTTAGTATTTTTATGGGATGCCGTGATTGGGAAATAGAGATCACCGCCATGATTGGGATCATCCACCATGGTGACCTCTATCATGATAGGGGGTTCTAGTTACTACATCAACAAAAAATCAATCTCTTGGGGTTATCTTTATTTGGTCATAAGTGGTTTGGTTCCAAGATAATTATCCAATTGTGAAAAAATAATTGTGAGTCTCCAATGTAAACAAATCATAAAACCAAATAGTAGAAAATAAATGAGGAGATTGATTTTAACATGGGAAAAATCCTCCAACATGGAGAATTAAAAAAAACCACCAAGAAACTCTAAGAAAATTCACTAATAATAAATAACTACACAAAATCCAAGTATAATTCCATACTAGAATTAAAAAATAGTGTAAAAGCCTATGTGAAATTTATACCCTAATACGCCTCCATCACCTCTTTGATAATCATCTCATGATATTATGTCACCCTTCAGAGATCAAAACCAAACATGTGGTGTCATTGTAGCACCACATTTCACAACAATATTTTCACTGCTTGTTGCTGCCCACACCAAAAAACCGACACCCAAGTATTTACTGCTCATCACCTGATTTTCTCATCTCTGTTTAACAACCCTACTACTCCCTTTTATAAGAAAAAAAAACTTAAAATTCATGTGTTATTCAACATCATTTTAAATAATCATAAGATATATAATGATATTATATTAAAAAATATATCATTAGAAATAGATATATGTTGAGAATATCTCTTTGTATATAAACCACATGTGGAATTTTTAAAAAAACCAAACCCCTTAAAAATATCCTCCTAAATTGGGTTGAATCTCAATAATACCCCATTTAATCCCCAAAAATAAAGAGATAAAATTACAACAAACTCAGTTGGATCATAATCCAGTTGGTATCACACTAACCATCATCCTATATAGAAATTTTGACATTCCTCTTTTGGATCTCTGATGGAAACTTGAAAGCTCCCCCTACAAAATAAATATAAATGGTGAAGTCTTCATCATAACTGTGTCTACACTACCAATACCAGAATTAATAATATCTAGATCCCCCATAATTATGATCACCACATAATCTGGATCACCCATAGGAATTAATTTATCCCTCTGATCAATATCATCCGAGCATTCTAAAACTATCAGCATATAACTTGATCTTTTATTTTAATTCTTTCTTCACTAGTATAACTCTATGAAGAAAAAGAATTAAGTGTGAGACATGAGACACCTGACCTAACATTCCTTGACTTTAAAACATTTTTTATCTTATTCGATGGTCTTTCACTCATTCATGATGTTGTCTTATCCCACAAATATAATCAAGTCATATTTGCAACTAAATTCATCACATCACTGCATGCCTTTACATCTATCCTATAAAGTGTGTCATCCATTCTGCCTCACGCATATACTATCGATCCTCTAGAAAATTTCCATCTTACATTTCCAAATGAACTACTTAATCCATTAGTATCAAGAACACAAGAATATAATAAATTATGACATATACCTAGAACATTTCGCACATACCTCAAGTCAATGTACAACCTGTATTCGTAGTGATACAAATATCACCAGCACCGATGACATTAGTAGAATCTCCATTACCCATATTCAATCTCTCAAAATCACCTTCTTTGTATGAAGAAAATAGTTCCCTCTTTGGTGAAATATGGTATGACACTACTAAATAAACCACCCATTCGATGTATAGAAGTGAATTGTGACAATCAATATCAACTAAAATTAAATCACCCTCACCCTAATTAAGAATTATGCCAGTATCCTCATAATTGGTTTCGTACACCTTTTTATAATCCTAAATCTTTATCAAATCATAGTAGTTTCTCTGCACAAAACCCTCCTTATCACAAAATAAGAAACTAACCTTTTTTCTTGTCTTTGATCGAACTATTTAATTACCATGTCCATATTCCATATTTAGAATACTATTATTACCTAAAGATTCATCATCACTGGTATTTATCTGAGTCTCATTCATTAACAATAATGAGATCACATCATCCAAATTCAATGTTTCTTTCTTGAATAACAATTTGGTGAAAATATTATTATATGAATCAAGAAACAAACCCAAAATAAAAATTGTGTTTTCTTCTTCTTACATTTTAATAGGTACCAATTTAACTTTATAATTAATCTTGTCCACCACATAATACATATTCTTCAAAAATTTGGTAAAATCATCTAGATTGTTTCCTAAATCTCAATTCTCTAGAATTCACAAAATGATATATTTTTTAGATATAAATGACTTGAGAGGGATTTTGATTTATACATGATTTCAAGATTCACCCATATTTCTTCTGGATCTTCTAGATTCATCACTTCCCACAGTATATTATTACCCAAATACATCTAAATAATGTTTGTTGTCAACTCTCTCATATCCTAATAATAACCAATTCTCAATGTCTCTGGTTTCTATAATTTTTTTCAGCACCTTCACTGTATTCTCATGGACCAGAATATTTTTGACTTGTTACTTACATAGAGTAAAATAATTTTTCACATTAAAAAATTCAATGTGGGAAAAATCCCATGATACGAATCACCCATATCCAATCATCAATAAAAATATATAAATCCATTTTATACCAATTATTAGGTCAGAATTAGATCGATTCTTGAATAATTATCTAATTAGGACAAAAGAATTTTGAGAATTTCCAATGTAAATGAAACACAAAAACAAATAGAAGAAAATAAACATGGACACCGATTTTAATGTGGAAAAACCCTCCAATAAAGAGGATTAAAAAAATCATGGGGAACTTTTGAGAAAATCCACTAATAATTAAAGAGTAAACATGATTCAAGTAGAATCCAAAACATGAATTACAAATATAGGATAGAAAATATGTGTGAAATTTACACCCTGATACACCTACATCGCCTCTCTAATAATCTCTTCATGAAAAGACTTCACCCTTCATAGAACAAAATAAAACACGCGGCGTCATCACAACCCCTTGTTGAAAAAAATGATTTTCATTTCTCAGTACTTCTCATGTCCAAAAACCATCACCCAAGTATCTACTACACACCACCTAATTTTTATTTTATCCGTGCAACACCCCTACTGCTCCGTTTTATAAGAAAAGGAAACCCTAAAATTCTTGTGTTCCACAAAATCCTTTCAAATATTCGAAGATATATAGTGATAATATCTTGAAAAATATATAAGTTGAAATAGATATATGTTTAATATATATTTTTTCATTTAAACTACACATGGAATTTTTGAAAAAATCAAACAACTAAAATATCTCCTCCTAAATTAGGCTGAATCTCAATAGTCTCCTCTCTCATTGTCTAGATAAAAGAAACCCTTTTTTTCCAGAAACATTTTGTAGAAAATAACCACAGAAAGCCTGATCATCATAGAGAGTACCTTCTAGTTAAGCCACCAGAATGAGGCTTTCCCACATTTTATGATGATTCGGGTTTTCATGCCTACACCACAAAACTCCATCGCCTATAAAAGAAACCTGTTAGCACACCATTTTTACTCTCAGATGGAATATAAAGGCTATAAAGGATCTTAGATTTTCTATTGTTTTCTAATTTTATATTTCAATATAATTTTAATTTTTTTGTAATGTTTCATAATTTTTATTATGATTAATTATATATATATATTATTACATAACCTGCTTTTCTATATATATTTATTTTTTATAATTAGTTTCTATTAATCACTATAATCCAGTAAATGATTTAATTTAAAAGTAAAATTTTTATATTAATAATAAAAACTATAGTAATGAATTAAAAAAATAATTTTTTTATAAAAAAAAAATAATTTTAAATATTTTTTAATCCAAAAAAATTATCACATATCAAAAAAATGCTAAGGAAATTATGGAGTCCCCCAAAAAATTATGTACTAAAAAAATACATTTAATTAACCTAATGTATGAATCCTAGATCCATTATGATTTTAAAAAATACCAATATATCTATTGGGTGCTATATCATGTGAGTTTTTTTAAATTAAAATTATTATATAAATAATATATTACTATTTTTTTTGTTTATTTGTTACAATGCACATAACCAGTCCAAGAAATAGAGCCCATGACCGCATGGGGGTGGTGTGTGTGTGGGGGGGGGGGGGGGGGTGGAGAATGAAGTTTAGGTCATGAGTCAATTGGATGCACCATGCGGTTAGCTGTTCCCCTCCTTCCATAACTAGGCAATGAATTTGAATCACTATGTTGATAATATGATCAGTGTATGAGTGTGGTGAGACTCACGTGTGGAATTGAATTTCCCTATTAAAATAAACTACTAGATAAAAGGCTTTTATCATTTTAATAAGAATCCATCAACAGTGCTAAAAAATAACCATTGATCCAAGCATTGTTAAAAGGGGCCCGGTTTAATAATGCTTGAAAAGGGTTGATAAAGGGGGGCCTTTATCAATGCTAAAAAAGAACTCATAAAGGCACCCCTATATTAGTGTTACTTTTGGTGAAAATTAAGGTGATTATGTTGTTGAGTTATGTTAAAATTATAGAAAAATGTAACAACAAATACATGCACCAAATATAGATAGCAGCAAAAAATACATGATATGAAAAATTAAAAATTTAATTGACATAAAAATTAAATCAAAAATACAAAAAAGGAAATATATCATATACACTGATGTTTTTGTAAAATTACATTACAAAGTAAAATTTTTCACAAACATTCAAAATCATTAATGATTTCATTGTCTTTGCACCCAACCCCCTCTCAAAAACCTTATCATGGTATCAATTACTGAAAAAACCACCCCAAATCAGGCAAAAGATTCCACCTATAGAAGAAAACAATTATTATGGTAGTAATATTTTAATTAAATAAATTAAACATAAATATGAAACAATAATTATTAAAATGTCAATTTTAAACTGATAATGGACACTTTGTGACTTACCGGTCACACCGTGCATCAGATTGAGGCGAGGTTGATTCTTACACCTCAAAAATGAATTATGGATCATTTTCCTAATGTCTCAAAATAATCCGAAATAATTTCCATGGTTTTGAGTACGTCACTTATTTTTCTTACAAGAATGTAATTTTAAACTAAAAACATGCATATTGAGTCATAACAGTCACATAATGTGTCAATTTTACGTGAGAATGATTCCCACACTTCAAAAATGTCTTATGGATAGTTTTCCAAAATTCTAAAGACAATCTAAGCAATATTTTCTTGGTTTTTAATGAGTGGAACACATTTTGAACTAAAATGTCAATTTTAGACTGATAACGGCCACTTAGATACATACTGGTCGCACTGTGCATTGAATTGAGGTGTGGCTAATTCATAAACATAAAAAATGACTTATGGATAATTTTTATAAAGTATATAGAAAATATGAATGCCTTTTCTTTGTTTTGAGCATGTCACTTTTATTTTTTACTAAAATTACAATTTTAAATAGAAGACACACTTGGAGTAATATGTGTCACACCATGCTTTGAATTAAGGTGAGGTTAATTCCTACATGTTACGAATTACTTGTGGATCATTTTGCTAAATAATAAAAATAATACAATTTTTTTTTCTCTGTTTTGAGTATGTCAGTTGCATTTTTTTACCAAAATGTCATTTTAATATAGAAAAAAAAACATTGAGTTATACTAGTAACAGAATGTGTCAGTTTGAAATGATAATTATTCCTACTTATAAATAATTTTCCTAAATTAACAAGACAATCTATGTTCATTTTTCAATTTTTAGTGACATGTGTTTTGAACTAAATTGTTAATTTTAAACTGATAACGAACACTTTGAGTCATATTGGGCACACCATGTATTGGATTTATGTGTGGATGACTCCTACACATCAAAAAGCACTTATAGATCATTTTACTAAAATATTGAAACAATATGAATGTGTTTTTTTATTTTTGAGTATGTGACATGCATTTTCAAGTAAAATTTCAATTTTAAATAGAAAACATGCACTTTGAGTCATATAGGACACACCGTGTGTTGGATTATGGTGAGTATGATCCCTACATGTCACAAATGACTTATTGATAATTTTTCTAATGCTTAAACACAATATTAGTGTATTTTATTCATTTTGAGTATTCCACTTTTCATTTTTACAAAATTGTTAATTTTAAATAAAAAGTCACACTTGGAGTAATATCGATCACACTGTGCATTGTAGTGAGGTGCAAATGAATCATACCCATCAAAAACTTGTGGATAATTATCCTAAAGTATGAATATAATAAAATATATTTTTATTGGTTTTGAGTATGCCACTTTTTTTTACTAAAATGTCATTTTAAACTGAAAACATGCACTTTGAGTCATACCGATCAAATCATGTGTCAGTTTTATGTTAGAAAAATTCTTACACATTAAAAATGACTTGTGAACCATTTTTTAATTATCAAGACAATCTAATTGTGTTTTTAGGTTCTTAGTGATCAATACAAATTTTGAACTAAAATGTCAATTTTAATATGATAATGGACACTTTGAGTCATACTAGGTATACCATGTATTATATTGATGTTAGAATGATTCATACACATAAAAAATGACTTATGGATTTTTTTTACTAAAGTATTAAAACAATCAATTTTTTTCTTTTTTTTAGTATGCCACTTGTCTTTTTTATTAAAATGTCAATTTTTTAAAAAAAAGAAACACTTGGGGCCATACCGGTCACACCATGCATCATATTAAGGTGAGGCTAATTACTACACATAAAAAATGATGTATGTATAATTTTATTAAAGTATAAAAATAATCCAAATGTTTTTCAAGGTTTAGATTATGTCACTTGTTTTTTTTACTAAAATGGTATTTTAAACTAAAAACATGCACTTTGTGTTATACCAGTCATATAGTGAATCAGTTTGATGTGAGATTGATTAATTCAAATAAAAAATTATTTTTGAATCATTTTACTTAAGTATCAAGATAATTTGATCATGTTTTCTCAGTTTTTAGTGAGTGACACATGTTTTGAAGTAAATTTTCAAATTTAAACTGATAACAGACATTTTGAGTCATAAAAGGAACTTTGTGTATTATATTGAGGTGAATATGTTTCCTACATGTAAAAAATGAATTATGTATCATTTTCTTAAAGTATCAAAATAATATTAATGTGTTTTATCATTTTTGAGTGTGACACTTGTCTTTTTTATAAAACGTAAATTTTAAATAAAAAGATACACTTGGAGTCATACTGATCACAATATGCATTAGATTAAAGTGAAACTAATTACTACATATCAAAAATGTATTACAAATAATTTTTATAAAGTATAAAAACAATATGAATGTGTTTGATAGATTTTGAGTATGTTACTTTTGATTTTCACTAAAATGTTATTTTAAACTAAAAACATGTACTTGGAGTCATAACGATCACACCGTGCATCGGATTGAGGTATGGATGATTACCACATCTCAAAATTGAATTATGTGTCATTTTTATAAAGTATCAAAATAATATTAATGTGTTTTATTGGTTTTGTGTATGTCACTTTTTTTTACTGAAATGTAATTTTAAACTGAAAACACACACTTTGAGTCATAAAAGTCACATCATGTGTCGATTTTACATGAGACTGATTCTTACAAATAAAAAATTAGATATGAATAGTTTCCAAAATTATCAAGATAATCCAAGCATGTTTTCTTAGTTTTTAGTGAGTGACATATGTGTTGAACTAAATTGTCAATTTTAAACTGATAACAAACACTTTGAGTCATACTGGGCACACCGTGTATCAGATAGAAGTTTGGGTGATTCCTATAGATCAAAAAATGATCTATGTATCTTTTTTATAAAATATCAAAACAATATGAATGAATTTAATCTATTTTTAGAAAGTTACATTTGTTTTCAACTAAAATTTTAATTTCAAACTAAAAACACACACTTTGAGTCATATAAAAAACGTCATGTATCAGATTGAGGTTTGGTTTATTCTTACATTTCACAAATGACTTATGGATCATTTTTCTAAAGTATAATATAAAAATAAGAAGGAAATTAACTATAAAAGTAGAAACAATTATGAGAAAATAAACTAAATAAGTAGTAGGAAGTAACCTTTTCATGATGTCTGTATACATTCTAACACCAAGAATTCTACCCATTTATTTCTAAAAAATATATTTCCTCTTGTTAATATGATGAATATATATAGTCTTGGTAGTAATGGAATAATATAAATAAAAAAGTATTAATAAACATTTTAAATTAAATTTTAATTATCTTCAAAAATACATCTTTGGGGATGCTAGTTTGTTGATGACATGAAATGTCTTTAAAAAATTGTCAAAAATAACAACCACAATCTTTTCCAATGGTTTGTTTTAGACACTACATAAACATTGGGAAAATTAATTAATTTTTTCTTAACATATGTTTTGATAGTGAAATCTTATTTTATATACCCCAATACTTATCCACTTATAGAAGTTGATAATCTCCTTGTATTCATGTACTGCCCTCATTCCATGTTTTTGAAGATATTTAAATACCACCATATCATAAAAAAAATCATTAAAACATAATATTAAATGTATTAATTTAATTTTAGTTGTAAAACATTGCATGAATTGTATTAAAAATTGGTAAATTCCATCACATGTGGTTGGTTTTTTGGGTATCCATGAATTAAATCTATAAAATAGATCTTTAGTGTATCCAAATTGAATGTAACGAGTAAAAAATGTTTCATAACAAACAAAAAAGAATAAGTAATGAAATGAATGAAAGTTTATTTGATATGACTAAATTATAGAGTTTTACCCCTGCATTGTGGGTATTAAGAAGAGTCTGTTTTCTATAAGTTTTATTTCAAACATTGTAGCCAGTTTTTACTCTATTACTTCTGTTTTATTTGGTTACAATTTTAATTCTTATTTAGAAGTGATGTGAGGATTAATGAGTCCTAATTTCTATTTACAGGGTTTTCCATTTCAATTAGTATTCATATATACACCTGTAAAATTATATTTGGGGTTTGTCTTAGCGGTAAGAACCCTATAGTCCAACATAAAAAATGAGGGTTCAAAACCCATTGGGTGCAGGTTACTGTAGCAGTACTATAACGGTACTACTACAGTATATACACCTGTAAAAAATAAAATGAGGCTTTGACCCCAACCTTTTTAAATATATATATATACACTTGTAAAAAATAAAAATATTATTCAGTTATAATTAACATAGTAGATTATCTATTGGGAAAAAAATCATGAAAACACACCTAATGGATACATTTACAACTAAGATTCCTATCCATTTATGTGTGAAGGTTTAATTTACATTACCAATACCAATATATTCTATAATGGTTACTCTTTACATCTATTCTTCACAATCAGTTGTGTCTATAACACTATTTTCCAGTGTTGTATCTGCATTAAACTTTAATTTTATTAAATTCATAATTTTAATGAGTGTGGTAAAGTTAATTTATGAATATATTTTTGATTTGTTAGTTGATACTTTTGATAATTTTGATTTGACCTTCCATTTCACCCCTTCCCTTTTTCCATCTGTAATAACATTCATTGGTTCATACATTTTTCATTAATTATTAAAAGTTTTACATGAAAAGGTAAATTGGAAGTGAATACCTCCGTGTCAAAATGTTTTTTACAATATCTAATGACAATGATATAAATTTTCCAATAACTTGCTTGACTGTATGAATAATTGTATCATCAAATGTAAAAGGTTTCTCGTCTCTCATCTCTTGAGATATGTTAATCACCACTATCACATAACCTATTGGAAGTTGTATGTTCTGTATAATATATCCTTGGATATTGTAAATGTTACCCCTCACAACAAAGTGATGGATGAGTGTTGATAGATATAAATCACAATCATTTTCACCATATATAATATCATTATAAGAAATGTATCAATGTCTATCTGATTCACATTTCATAGAAACAATTATGATAATATTGATTACCTCTTCCAAGACATCTCTTTGATGGGAATGACTTTCCTCAAAACTAGTGGTAGTGGGGGGGGGTCTCTAGTTAGTGGTTGTTCTTATGTTTTTTATTATCTTTGATTCATTCCCATAACAATTCCTAATAACTCTAATTATCAATTAAATTTTTCTTCAAGAGAATGAAATCAGACTTGAAATTCTTTAATTTTCTTATCTTTATCCCCCTGTTAATTTATTTTCTCAAAATATGTTCGGGGTGACACCCCAAAACCCGCACCTCTTATGCATCCATATTTTTTTGGATGATTCAAGTCCACTAATAATAGTTTTTTATAGGGTATATATGATGGTTATTCTTATGTCTATGTTGGATAAAAAATATAGGAAAATAAGTAATCATTATTATTTAATACTTATTTAAATCAAAACAAATTTTTATTATGTCATAATGACACATGCTTCACACACTTTTTTTTTGTTTTCATGTATTATTATCACTTATTTATTTACATGTCCCCCCTTCCATAGAACATAATGTGGGATAGAAGTGGCTTTTTATTTGGATTCATCAGTATTCACATAAATAGGGGAACATAATTATGTTTTTATTTCATGTAACATAAAATTATTATAGTAGATTTAACATACATGCCATTTTTTTCATGTAAAGTGTACCCCATCATTGCTTTATGGTATGTGCATGTTGTTTTTTCTTCTCTTTTCTTATTTTCAGCACTCCGTTGCTATTTCATAAATTAAAAATTCTTAATCAAAGTGATTAATACACGTATTTTAAAGAAATGTATTACCAGCCACAATGTACCTAAAAATTTATCTCCTCATGCCTATAAATATATCCCATGCTTGTTGGTTTATCAGGTGTACATACATATATGGTGGGTGTGGGTTTATTTTCCTTCAACATCTTTGAGATGAAACTTCATAAGGATTGTGAGAAATCCTCTGTGAGCCTTTCCAGTGAGAATTAAAAAAATCATTCGAAATTCATCTACTATAAATGAACTCTACAATGTGTAATGAATAGTAAGTAAATGTTCCATTATATTTTTTTAGTAAAATAAATAAATAATATCATAATTTTACCCTAATATCTTCCCAAATCAGTGAATTAAGTGTGTACACAACATTATTCTATAAATCTACATCAATTGGCACATGCATGTGAGTGGTGAACCCAATGTAACTACGAAACATTGCCTTCTTAGGGTTAACAGGATGGATGTGTGCATTCCATCCATCAAAATATTTTATGCCTTTACTTCTTATCTTAGTAATTTTTTCAAACACCGTCATTCTACGATGCTCCTTTTTTTCTAGGAGACTAATTGTTTGTTTTCTACCATTTCTTTATCTTCAACATTGTAGACATATTTTTCCTATAGATTTGTAGCATCGACATGTAAATAATGATGTTTTTCCTCTACGTTGGGAGCACTGACATGGTGAGAAACCATTTATTCCTTAGGATTAGAAGATTTGTCATGTGAAAAAGTCATTATCTATATAAGTGGTTAAACATTTAATTTAGATTGTGTAAATATAGTAGTGAACAAATAATAATATGAGGTAATGTAATGCATATTACAAAAAATATATATAACTAGATTATTGAACTACATTTTTTTAAAGGTTGAATGGATTTGACACCTCTATCGAGTATCCAAATCCCATAATTATGTTCTCCTCTAACATAAAAGACCTTATCAACATTGGGGCCACTATGAAATGATTACGATGTACCAATAAAAGGGTTTTCCTCATTTGAATTTATATCCAACCCTTTAGTGGTTTTGGTCGATAATATAATAATTGAACACTTTTTGTTTATGGGATCTAGAATATAAAATACTCGTATTGCCTATGATTCAATTATAAATGGTTTATATTATTACCATTCCTTACAGAAATTCACTTTCATGAATCCCAATTCATATATTTTAATATCACTCCTATTATCAACCCACTTTCATTAAAAAACCGAAACTTGTAATGTTGTATAATCCAACTCCCATATTTTTTTGATGATGCCAAAGTATGACATATTCACATAAATTTGATTTCTTTCCTTGGTACCAGATACATGAATCACTTCATCCATAAGTGTAACTCAATTATTTTTCATGATACTACATACATCATGTTTATTTGTATAAAATGCATAACCATTAATTACATAACCATTATATTATAATACATTCAAACTTAGTCCTCTGGCTTGCCATCAAAGTAATTTTGAAATTCAATATTAATTTTTAATTGTCTCTATAAAAATATAGACTCAAAACCATCCTATAAACTATTGATTATGTGTATTTAATATCCATCCTTCAACTCTTGATGGATTAAAATGCCTAATAATTACTTTGTATGTTTAAATATATGGTGAAACATTTAAAAAATTATGAAAAATGTAAAGGTGATCATGCTCCCAATCTGTAATAGTGACTATGAAAATATCTATTTTGGAAATTAATTTTCCCACAAGATGCCCGATGTCATGATATTTTTGTATACCAATGTTTTCTACACTAAAAAGGTAGTCGATATAGAATTAAATGGATTCCTCAACAACATATCACTCCACAATAAAAACTTCTAGATGAATTTTATTTTTTACATACCCTTTAAAAATATTCATTTACCATTAAATGGGTTACAACCATCTATAAGGGATAAGACCACATAGTCAAATCTCTATTACCAAGTGAACCATCAAGTGAACCATTATATCAAAGAATCAAAATGGTAAGAACATCTCAAATCCACATAATATGATCACAACTTTCTTTTCTATAGTTGGAAATTTGTCAAGGTCTATAAATCTATTGCATATAGATTTTCAAAATAAATATATCTTAGTTAATGTATAATGGACATTCTTGGGAAAATGAAATGTAAATCTAAATGAATTAGTTATTGCATCAAAACATAACAACCATGTGACTTTATACCCTTTATCTTTAAATTATCCATTGTCCCGATATTCTTGATGTTTGAAGAATACCCCTATAAAACCATTACATCATTCAAAAAGTTGAAGAAAATATATATTTCCTTCTTGAAAAGAGTATATTTAGTTGGAGGAATAAAATTACATTTTTCACTCTTCACTAGAGCCAACTCTTCATGTATTACCATGTCAATTATGTCCAACCCACCCTTAATTCCATCCTTCATTTTTCTAGGTGATTTAGTAACATGCCAATGAAATTGTCACAAACATTTTTTTCCAAATACATGACATTAAAAAAACTCCTAAAGTAAAAAAAATTCTTGTATAGTTATTAAAAAAACTAATCTCATTTTATAACCAGTTTTCATATGGTTTTTTGATAAAGGTTTACCAAAATCAGTGTCTATATATTTTACTTTCTAAAAAATTTGACCACCTGTTAGTGGAGACAGTGTTTTACATTCCTTTGAATTCCCATCAGATGATGTCTCCCAAGATTGGAACTTATGTCATCGGGGTATAAATATATGATGACCTAGAAACACGGTCTTCAATGAATGTTTCAACATGATTGATTGTGTACCTTGTTCACAAATGGGACACTCGTTATTTCCTTTAATGTTATATCTTGACAAATTTTTATAGGAAGGAAAGTTATTTATCATCCCATACAACATGTATCTCAACATGAAATCTTCATTTCTATAAGTATCATAAAATATAATACCCAAATACCATAATAATTACAAATATTCGATCATTGGATCCAAATAAACATCAATATCATTACCTGGTGATTTTGGTTCTGATATAAGAAGAGATAAATTACTTTATATTCATTTTATGCTTAACCATGGTGGAATTTTATAAATTAATAATATAACCATCCATTTATTGTGAGTACTTCTTTGAAAACCAAAAGTATTCACTCTATCTATTAATAGTGCAAGATGATGTTTTCTTATATCATTTCTAAATTTAGGATAATCTTGATCAATTCTCTTCTACTAAGGAGAGTCTATCCATCCAACAACCTAAAGGCCTTCAAATTTTTTATTATATAACAAATCTTCCTTTTAAGGGATGAAGGGGTGGAAACCCAAAAGGAGAGTCTATCAATTGATGAAGTTTACCATATTTCTCTCCTGTATTAACTTTCCACATCAATTTTCTTGTAGTCTCCTCACTTCAATATAGGTTCCTAAACCTTAGAATGATTGGAAAGTACAATACAAATTTATATGACCCGCTTAATCATTCTTGTATCAAGAAGAACCACACTTTTGGAAAAATTTAAGTGATTTGTGGTCTTTGTGAAACATTTTAAAACCATTTGGGAAGACATTTATTCTTTCAGAGATTATACTAATTGAACATAGCATTCATTTAACACCATATTTTTGGTAAGGAATATCATTGTCTTATGGGATCATATCATTCAAGAGAGCAAGTAGTTTAGTAAAACTGGTGTCACTCCATCTATTTACATATTTTTAAATTACATAACTTTTGTATATGGCTGACAATGCTGTATATTTTGTACAACTGGCATACAATAGAGTATTCTCACAACTCATTAACTTCTCAAACAATTTTATAAAATTACATAGTTCATATTCAAATGTCATTTTCATTTCATCAATACAATCTTCATTATGATTCACAACTATAATCACATCCTTAATGTGATCTTCATCACTGTACATGCTTGTAATCATATCATATGATCCATAAAATGAAGTCTTATACTAGTCACTAGATACATTCAATTTTACCCATGTTTAGTCCCATATTTATAACTTCGATTTATTCCGTGACAGATCAAGCATTATTCCAACTCCTTTGGCCTAATAGGTCTAGAATAACAATAGCATAAACACTAAAAAATAATTTGATATGGGTCATATGCATGATATTTTGCAAACATGATGAACTCTTTCACTCGATCCTCATACTATTTTTTCATACAATTGGCATCCATCCATTTTTGATTCATATCCATCCTATTTGATTCAGTAATATTAATATTTAACAAAATTGATAAAGCAAAAAACCATTTCCTAGAGTAATTTCATATTATGATTAAAATTTTAGTATAAGGTAATATTATTAATGGTTTTTATTTTAATGATATAAATTGGTTTATTAACGGTTAGGATTTTAATAAAGTGGGTTACTTTTAATCTTTTCTATATTATAAAAACCTAATATACCATCTCTTGAATTAATTCAGGTACCAAGAGAGACCACTCCCCTATCAGAACCCATCATAGAGGTGATAAACACATGACCTTTAAAAAAAAGTTGTTTGAGGGTGAGAAACAGATCACACGTGATCACATACCTTGATTTTAATATATCATTATAATTTTAAGTCAAAAAAACTAGATAAAATTTAAACTAAGACAAATATATTAATAAAAATTTAAAAATTTAAAAAACTGTTTAAAAAAATGTGATTTCACATATTCATTAAAATCATTTACATACTCCATATATTTATTTATTTTAAAATATATATTTTAAATTTATACATAATAATTAGTATAAATTAATGATTTTTACTCATTCTATCACTTGTTTCTCTATAAATGTCTTAAATTTCATGGAAATTCGACAACTAAATATGCCATTTTCATAATTCATAATAAAACTCAATAAAATCCATACTCAATATGCCCATTTAAGAATATACACATGGTACAAATTTGAATTATTGGGTTTAAATCCATATAAAACTTGAACCAATATTTACTCATAAAACATCATGGAACTAATTTAATATAATTAATTCCATACTAAATTCAATAACTCAAAAACATTATAACTCAAAGATCCATCATACCTAATATAAATCATTACCAAAACCATACACTATCATAATGAATAAAATCATAACCAAATCCATTTTCATATAACCAAAGAAACCACAACCCAATTAGATTAAAGAAAAATTAAAGGAGTTTAAAATTATAATTTCATAAAACAATTTTTTTTAAAAATATTCACTCACCCAAAGAAGACATTCCCTCTAAAATGGGTAAAGAACACTAATTTTATTATTAAAATATAAATAAACTCATTTATTTATAAGAAAACCATTAAAACGAAAGAAAAAAAATAAATTTTCGTCCTAAAAATACTTAAAACCTTTTTATTATAATTAAAACTTAACAAAAAAGAAATAAATACATAAATTTAATTTATAAAAACTTCACAAATCATTAAAATATCCCATTAGAAAAAAAATTATGTGTATAAAAAATTAATCTGTTAAAAATACACAAATGATACTTTATTCAATAATAATTAATTTTTCTCACTTTAAAAACCAATTTATAATATAACTCAAGAAACAAACAACTTCAAATATTTCTTAAAAACATTTAATTTCTTAATAATAATAATTTAATAAATAATTTAAGTATTATTTATATTAAAAAGTAATAGTTTTTAAAATCACTATACATGGAAATCATAAAAATTAGATATATACATGAAAATTATATATATGTGAAGAAGGTCTAGCTCGAAGCCTAAGTTTGGAACCTTTTTTTAAAAGATGAAAGAAAAGAGGGAAAAGAGGATAATATAATGGATGAGGTCACACAAAGAGACATTCCATCATCTAGAAAAGAAGTTTAAGGATTATAAAATGATTGATCATTCCCATAATCATAATCAAATCCATCAGTATCATCAGTAGTTTTCCACTCTAACTATGAGTTACCGTGATTGAGGATCATGAAGACTGCTACCTTGGACATTTACTACTCTATGGTGATCTTGATCTTTGATTCCTTTGAAGATTATCTGATAGAACATTTCTTGGAAGATTTGAATAATTCTTCCATAGACTTATTTTTGGAGGAGATGAAGTTAAACCTTCACTACTGACCATCTTTCCCTTTCCATTTATAAGAACATCCTTAAAAGAAAATGTATGATCAAAATATAATATGTAGATGCTTAGTTATAAGAGGGTGGGGGTGAATTGTAAGTTTAAAAAATTTCTATTTAAACCTTAATGGAAATATATGTTTAACAAAGTTAAACAAGGTAAATTCCTAAACCCTCTTTGTTTCTTACTGAAAGGGATAATTTCAAGGGCCCAGGTCCAATTATAAGGAACCTAAACTTAATCAAGTTAAACTTGGGAAAAAATTAATCAGGTTTATCTTAGGATAATATTATACCTTAAAGATTATAGAATTTCATTTATCATAGTATACAAGAAAGAGGAATTAAAAAGAAGTTATACTTTCTTTCTTTGACAAAAATTATAATAGAAATAAAACTTGTAACAAAGAAATTAAAAAAGTAGAAAATCTTTTAACCCAAAGTGAAGGGTATCCAATAACCTTGGATAAAAGTACCTTGATTTATAAATTCAATAAATTATATCTTACCCACACCAGGGTAAGCCCTCAATAAGAATATCAGAGTCTATATTGCTATCTCATCAAGCCCTCAAACTTTAAGGTAGTCGACATCTCTATCTTCCTATCCCAGGAATCCCTAGATTTTAGATAGAAAAAATCAGAGTCACACAAAGAAATCTGAATAAGATGTTCATGGTTGAATAATATTTTCATAAAATTCACAAGGCATGAGAGTCTTTATCTCTCTAGAAATCACTTCTCAACATGTAAGCTCTAGGATCATCAATCGATAATGATCACGTTCAAATGAGCTTTTATTTATAGGAAAAACTCCAACAGTCAACTCCCTCCTCTAGTGGTCATATTTTTACTTGAATCGCAGAGGGACCTGTACACATGTCACTCAACCAAAGGTTAGTTAGAAACAAATTTTATGACATCGTTTTATGTAGGAAAAACTTGGGAAACATCATCAAGCTTAAAAATAAATAATATGTAAGGAAAATAAAGTAGCTTAAAAAAGTGAATAATCAGAATCTATGAAATATAGAATTAAGAGTTTAAATATATGAACAATTAGATTCTAGAAAATAATGGATATTCAGATTCTGTTTTATAAATAATCCAGAGTCTGAATTCTATATATTTAATATTTTTAATTCTGAGGACTTCAAAGTTTAAATTCTGAGGAATTCAAAGTATGAATTCAGAGTAATTTAGAGTATGAATTTTAGAGAATTTAGAGTATGAATTTTAGAGAATTTGGAGTCCAAATTTCATAGAATTTGGAGTCTAAATTTCAGAGAATTTATGGTCTAAATTTCAGATAATTTAGAGTTTTAATTTCAGATAATTTGGATTCTAAATTTCAGAGAATTTGTGGTCTGAATTTCAGATAATTTAGAGTTTGAAAATAGTAAGACTTAGTAGCTAAGTAAATATAAGATTCCAAGATTTTTTATAAGAATCCAAATTTTTGACTTAAGAAAAAAAGAGTTAGATTTGGTTTTGAGAAGACATCTAAATAAGACATTGAAAACCAATGTAAGGATAAAACATTTTTTAGATAAAGAAACTTTTCTGTAAGAAAATAATTCTTAGAGAAATATAATTTTCCTTTAGAAAATGTGTTTGTGATTTTAAAAACATAGAGGAATGGACATGTCATAATGAAAACTTATTTACTCAACAATATCCCCTTTTTCTAAAATCACAAACAACCTTTTGAAAAATAATATAAGGAATAAGGATTTTACTTTTTTATCTTTAAAAGAAATACTTATCACTCTTTACTTATGACTTATGATGATATGACTAACTCCCCCTTAGGTTTTTAAATCCCTAAGGATCACATTCATATATTAATTAGAGAATTTACTTTTTATTGATTAAGAAAATATTCTTTAAGTAGAATCCCCCTTACTTAATCTCCCCCTTACTTAATATCCCCCTTACTTAAGGAATTATCTTATTTTTTATAAATATTCTTTTGATAATTCTTTTCTCACCCTTTTCGATTTTAAAAAAGTAATGGAGGGAATGAGAAAAAATTACCTGAAAGATTATAAATATACAAGAAAAAATAATGAAATAAAAATTTCAA
The DNA here is from genome assembly GCA_963277665.1 of Viscum album. Taxonomy (NCBI): domain Eukaryota; kingdom Viridiplantae; phylum Streptophyta; class Magnoliopsida; order Santalales; family Viscaceae; genus Viscum; species Viscum album. The sequence continues at coordinate 509,573,035 of OY728137.1, read as the reverse complement.
TATGATGTGAAACATTTTTTATAAGGAAAAAATACAACAAAATATGGGATTGAGAGGAAAATTATTCATCCTTCTTTTCCTTCAGCACGAGATTTCTCAAGGTAGCCTTTAATTTCTTCATCCCTTTATAATCATTCTAAAGCCTTTTTAGAAACTGATCCTAATCCCGATTCTTCTTTTTGAGATCTTTTAATTTTTCTTCTTGGGACTTTAGAATTTCTTCCTAAGACTTTATTACCTCTTATTACTATTTGAACTTTTCTTCAAACTCTTCCCTGAGATCCCTTTCTCTCTTTAAATTTAGAGAAACTAAATTCAAATTTATATTCATATCTTTATCCTCTTGCATCTGGGAAACTTTCTTGAGATTCAAATTCTCTGAAAAACTTATAGTAAGCTTTTTTATTGAATCATATGATTTATAAAAAGCATATTTTACTAAATCATGGAATCCATCCATGATTTTCATGTCATCAATCATTCTCTTAGACCATTTGGTTATTTCCATACATTATCTTCTGTGAGAATCATAACCAATATGGAAGGTCTTGAAATCTGTTTCAAGTTTGAAAACCTTTTCCATGAGCATTCTTATCGACACTCTCTTCTAATTAAAAGAATTATGAAGTAACTAGCATCTAGAATCAATACTTGAGAATAAGGGTATTGTATTCAGTAACTTATTTAAAGACAAAAAAATGAAATCCTGACCCATATAATATGGATATTAGGAAGTTTATTCCTTTTTTTATGAGGAAACTTTATCTAGATCTTCATCTTTCCTCTTGGATGATCCAACAACATATTTCTTATATTTTACCACCATACATTTCTTGGGAAAATCCTAAACCACTTGATTTCCTTTATTGGATCTAGAAATTTCCTTCCCAACATTTGGAGTTTCATTTTCACTATCTAAAAATTTTATTCTGTTGTCTTCATCAAAATCATCTTTTTTAGCATCTCCCTTAACATATTTAGGATGGATGAAATCATGATTGCTACCCTCATCATCAGAAGGTTTATCAACCTCATCTTATCCATCATAATCTTTCCCTTTAGGTATTATTTTGTTTGACTCAACCTAGGATGTTCTGATTGATAACTTGTCTAAAAAACATTCCCTCTCATGGTATTCTTTCATTCTTTTTTATCACATATTTACTTTTTTCCTTCTTCCTATTCTCATTATTCTTCTAATTATTCTTCTATTTATTCTTCTTGCTGGGATATCTCTTCTTCCACAATGGGTTCTGGTATTGAAAATTTCTTTCGTAGAGTTTCTACTAGAACTGATTCTTGGAGGAAGGATTCTGGTAATTGGATCTCAATATCTTTAAGAAGGGCTTATATGATCTCAGCTTATGAAATTTTCTATTTTAACTTCTATTTTTCTTATTTCTCAATATCTTCTGTAGTTTGAATCTTTAAAGCCTTTGCTTTAGCAAGGTCTAAACTAAAGATAACATCACCCAATTTGTTCTTATTCTTTTGATCTCCCCATTTTTCTACTACTTCATCAGAAAAAGTCTTTTTCTTTTTTGGCTTGGGTGGAGCTGAGTGGGTTTCCAGAATGGTTTATTTTTCTTTGACTTCCAATTCGTTTTCTTTTCTATTCTTCTAGTTTTTTTGGAAGTTTATCATACATCCCCTTTCTTGATTAAATCTTGAACTTCACTTTCAGAAATATCATAAAACTCTCCTGATTTGGTTCTGAAACAAACTTTCATCCTCCTAAGAGTTTCATCACTCAACAACATAACCTTGAAGTTTATGGGTTTTGAACTGCATTGAATTTTAAAGGATTCTAAACAGAGAATGATGATCTTTGAAAATATCATCGGATACCTGATAATCTAATATTTGATGGTTCCATTCTTAATATTGCATATGGTAAGGATAATATACTTGATAAGGTTTAATTTTCTCAAATTCACCAAAAATTACATCATAAATATATTACTCTTCTTAATATAGTCCTTATCTCCCTTTCTCAGAATAAGAAAACTGTGAAACCATAGAGCTAACAACCTAAATTTTATTGAAGTATGGTTTATCTTTGGTGACTTCACTCCCTTGAGTCCAAGGAACTCAATTGTCTTTACTTTCTTAAAAATTCCTATCTTATCTGAAAACTTATTAGAGAAAAACTTTCTTCACCTACATAAGGAATACTGAGAATGTTCGCAGCCATGTTGAATGATAATGAATAGGTTTTTCCATATCTATTGAAGGAAAAATTTTCCCTTATTCCTTATTCATAAAAACTTAATGTATCATAAAATTCAATGAGAAGTTCAGGATAAACTGGGTCATGAATCTTCAGCTAAGCCACACATAAACTTTCTCATCCATTAATCTTGATATTCTTTATAATCAAAGAATTATACTTGGAAAAGAAATTATTGTTAAGCAACCTTTCTATGTAGATTTTTCAATCCTTCATTTCCTTATTTGAAACTAGATGATTCTATGAGGAAACTTCGAGCGACATGCAGAATATAAGGAATCTTAAAAAAATTAATGACTAATTTGTAGAGGATTAGAGCTTCGGTGCACAAAATCTTGAAAAATTGATGTGGGACATTGATTATAGAGGATTTTATATAGGCTTCGAGATGCCAATTTGAATTCATGATTCAATCCAACGGTTGATATATTCTTGATGTGATCTGACGGTTGAGATGAATGCTGAAGAAGGATTTAGTAGTTTCTGATCTTTTGAGGTTTTAAGGAAAAATCAGATCTAAGGAAATTGAATCTGGTAGAGTTTTCTTAAATCAAGATAGAAATACCAACAAGTAAAAAATTGAATTACAAAAAATTATGTAAGGAAACATACCTTACAGATTTCTTAGAAATAATTATCAGTATTGAAAAAGTTCTCTAAAAACTTGGATTCTGGAAAATAAATATTAAAGAAATGAAATTTTAGGTTCCAAAAAAAATACAAGAATTCAAAAATTCAGGTTCCAAGAATTTAAAAATTCATGTTTTGAGAATTCAAAAATTCCAGTTCTGAGAATTCAAAAATTTAGGTTCTGAGTTCAAAAATTCATGTTTATAGAATTCAAAAATTCAGGTTTGAGAATTAAAAAATTCAGGTTTTGAGAATTCAAAAATTCAGGTTCTGTGAAATTTTAGTAAGAAAGAAGAATTTTTGAGATCCGATTTTTTTTAAGAAATAAAAATTTTGGGTTCTGAGAAATTTTATTAAGAAATAAAAAAAATTGGGTAATAAAAAATTGTACCCCCCCCCTTTGAAAAGAAGTTTTTTTAATACAAGGATATAGACTTCAAAAAAAGTTAATATGGAATATTACCTTATGGTTATCATTCCTAAATTTTGTTTAATGTGTTCAAATCTATCGGAGGGTAAATATTTTTTAAAAATGTCAGCAAGTTGATCTTGCATTCTGATAAATTAAAGAATGACATCTCCTTTAAGTGTGTGATCTCTAAGAAAGTGATGTCTAATATCTATGTTATTTTCATGAGAGTGATGTGTAGGGTTTTTTCTTAGGGAAATGGAACTTTTATTATCAAAAAATATCTATGTTTTGGTAAAACTAATGTCATAGTCTGTGAGTGTGTGTCTCATCCATAACACTTGAACACAACAACTTCCAACTGCTACATATTCAGCTTTAGCAGTGAAAAGTTCTACTCAGTCTTACTTCTTGAATGAATAAGAAACTAATGAATCTCCTAATCAATGAAAAGTTCTAGATATACTCTTTCTATCCATTCTACATCCAAAAAAATTATAATCCTAAAGTCTTTTTAAAAAAAATCATTTTTAGGAGAATAAAAAAGTCCTAAATCCATGGTTCCCTTTAAATACCAAAAAATTCTTTTCACTAATTTTAAATGATATTCCTTTGGATTAGATTTATATATTTCACATAAGCATACTGAAAATATTTTGTTTGGACAACCATACATTAAGTATAATAAACTTCCTATCATACCTCTAAAAGATGTTTGATCTACTGGTTTTCAAGCTTCAACAAGATCAAGGGAATTTAAGGTACCGATTGCAGTACTTATACTTTTTGTATTTTAATATAAATAATTGTAAGAAGATATTTAATATACTTTTGTTGAGATATATAAGTTCCTTATGTTTTTTGAGAAATTTGGAAACCAATGAAAAATGTTAACTCACCCATCACACTCATTTCAAACTCATATTTCATGAGATTCGAAAGCAAATCAGTTAACGATTGCTGATTTGATATGAATATAATGTCATCAACATAAATTTTAACAATCAAAACATTTTTCTAGTATTTATTTATAAAAGAGTTGGATAAGTAGTTCTATTAACATAATTATTTTGTAACAAAAATCATGTAATTCTATCATACCAGGCCCTATGGGCTTGTTTAATTCCATATAAATCTTTGGTAAGTTTGAAAACATGTTTAAGATGTTTTGTGTCTTAAAATCCAAGAGGTTTTTTAAAATAAAAATCTTCTTGAACATATCCAATAAGGAAATCACACTTCACATCCACTTGAAAAAATATTAAATTAATGAATTCTACAAAGGTAATTAGAATAAGAATAGTTTCAAGTCTAGATACTGGGGTGTAGGTTTCTTTATAGCCTATTCCTTCCTGTTGATTATATAATTTAGCAAAAAATATTGCTTTTTTTATTACAATGATTCCTTTTTCATCACATTTATTTCTGAAGACCCATTTTACTCCAATTACAGAAGTTTCTTTAGGTTTTTCAACCAAGTTCCATACTTTGTTCCTTTCAAATTAATTTAGTTCATCTTGAATGACTTTAATCTAATCATCATCACCTAAAGATTCATCAGTTCTTTTTTGTTTTAATTATGAAATAAATTATAGATGTTCTACTTCATTTATTAAATAATTTCTTTTCCTTCAAAGTTGACAAACATTACCAATGATACTATCACTGGGATGATTCTTATGGAACAACTGATTGGGTTTTGTAAAACTTATTCATCAACATAAGGTATAAATTCTTCTGGGGTAAATAATTCGGAAATATTTTCTTGAGTATTTTCCTTATTAGAAGAATACTCTATCAAAGTTTGATAATTAGTTTTTGAAAACACATCTAAAGATGTAGTTTGGGGTTGTTTTAAAACAAAAGGACTAGTTTCATCAAATTTAACATGCACTATTTCTTCAATAGTACAAGAATTTTTGTTAAAAACTCTATAAGACTTAGAAGTAGTGGAGTAGCCTAGGAAAATCCCTTCATCAGATTTGGGTGAGAATTTATGTAAGTTATATTTAGTATTAAAAATTAATACTTTGTATCCAAATACTTTAAAGTAAGAAAGTCTAGGTTTTCTACCGGTCCACAATTCATAAGGTGTTTTGTTAAGAAAAGGTCTGATTAAAAATCGATTTATAGTATAACAAGCAGTACTAATAGCTTCATCCCAAAATTGTTTGGCAATATAATATTCACTCAACATGGTTCTATTTATCTCTTTAAGAATTCTGTTTCTTCTTTCAATAACACCATTCTTTTGAGAAGTTCCTGGATCTGAGAAGTTATGAGTAATGCCTTTCTTACTAAAAAAAGATTGAAAATATTAATTTTAAAATTCTCCTCCATGATCACTATGAATAGTTATCAAAGGAATGTTTTTCTCATTTTTAAAATAGGATCTAAAAGTTTTAAAATAAGAAAAGGATACATATTTCTTTGCTAAAAAATAGACCCATGTAAATCTGGTGTAATCATCTACTAAAACAAATATATAGTATTTTCTTCTAATACTTCTAGTTTGTGTTGGACCAAAAATATCCATATGCACTAGCTATAATGCATCAGAAGTTGATACTCCACTGATTGATTTAAAGTTTAATTTATGTTTCTTTTCATATTGACAAGTATTAAAAACTTTTGAAGAATGAAATATAAGCTCTGGTAGATCCTTAACAAGTCTTTTATTTGAGAGTTTTCATAGATTCATAAAGTTATAGTGTCCTAGTCTTCTATTCCATAACTAAGATTGATCTTTCATTGCACTAAGTCAAGGTAGATCTTGGCTCCTAAGGTCTTCAAAGTTAAGTGTATAAACATTCTCATGCCTATGGGCAGAGAGAATAAAATCTTCCTTTGAATTGTGTACTTGACATTTATCATTCCTAAAATTCACAAGGTAACCTTCATCACATAATTTTATTATGCTTATTAGGTTTTTCTTAAGACCTTTTACAAATAAAACATTTTAAATTAAAGCTTTTCCAATAAGAACAATGTTAACTATACCAACAATTTCTCCCTAAGCATTATCTCTAAAAGTTACTTTTCCTCCTTTAGTCTTGATAATCTTTTCAAAAAAATATTTGTTACTAGTAATGTGATGGGAACATACACTATCCATGTACCATATATTGTTGTTGGACCTTCCTTTATTTTCCTAAAAATAAAAGTGTTGGAATTTTAGAATCCAAACATTCTTGGATCTAAAAATTTTAGAATGTAAAATCTAAGGAGTCCACATTTTCTTATAAATATAAGTTTTATGAAAACCAAAGTATTGGGTTTTATTTAAATAATAAATTTTCTCCCAATGTCCACCACATGGACACTTAGTAAAACAGGGAGAAATTTGGGGAATAAAATAACTATGACTAAAAATAGGTTTTGAATGAGTATAACCAATTCCAGAACTATTTCTTAGAGGACAAATTTTGGAATACATTTTATCAAATTCTTTCCTTCAAAAAGAGAAATTTGATAAAATTTTCTTTAAGGAAAAAATTTCAGACTTTAGTCTGATGACCAAATTCCTACCACCAAAGTTAGTAGTTTTAGAACTTGAGTTATTCTATAATAAAGTTTTCTTAGAAATAACATTTTAAAGATCTATAAAAAGTTTATCCTTCTCATAATTTACTTCCTTAAGTTTTTTAAAAATTATTTTAAAAGTAATTTTTTTTGATCAAGATATTTAGAAAGATATGATACTTCTTTTGTTAAAATAGAAATTCTAGAATTTTCTTTCTCTAACTTCTTTTTTATCTTATAGTTCTTATTCTCAAGTAATTTATCAAATCTAGAAACTTCTTCAAATGAATGTAAACTATCATCTTCTGATGAGGAATATTCTTTATCCAAAGACTCATAATATTATTCATTAAAAAAATTAGAATTTAAATAAATATTGGTTATGAATTCAACATTGTGTACCTTAACCATAAGATAATGATTTTCAATAGGTATTCTGGATATAAGACTAATATTCTTTTGGCTAGAAGATTCATATTCTGAATATTCATCTAAGGAGTCACCACCACTAGAACTCCAGGTGTCATTAGACTTTAAGAATTTCTTATCCTTAGACTTATAGTACTTCATTCTATTCCTTTCAGAATGCTTTTTCTTTCTGTATTTTATCTTAATCATAGGATAACCTGGTCCGATATGTTCAGCCCTTTTTTATTCATAACAAGTTATTTCATAATTTTTCTTATCCTTTGTATATTTCTTATTATATCTGTATTCAAAATCTTTATTTCCCAAAATCTTGTTTATCCTTCAAGAAAGATTGGATAATTCATTCTCAGATTGATCACTATCACTTTATTCAGATATAACAACAAATTTCATTGCTTTAGATCTAGTTACCCTTTCTGGAGACTTTTCTTTAGATGTAGTAGTGAAAACCACACTTCCATTACCATTGTTATTTTTATTGAAATCATAATCTCTCTTCATTCTTGTTTCATAATGAATAAGTGTTCCAAATAACTCATTAAGAGTAATGTTAGATACTTTCTTATTTTCATCAATAACTATCCTTTTATATTCCCACTCATTGGTCATGATATCAATTATCTTTTCCACAAAAACTTTATCATCAATACCTTTCTCTCTAATAGATTGAAGACTATTGAAAATGGTAAAAAATCTTTGTTGTACATTGCAAACTGGTTCTCCATAAGGAAATAAGAATACATTATATTCATCTCTTAACATAGCTCTTCTAGTTTCTATCACTTTAGAAGTTCCAAAATGTGTAACTTCAAGTTTTTTGCAAATACAGTTGGCAGTTTTACAAGAAGATATTTGACTATATGTATTCCTTGTCATAGAACACAACAAAGTATTGCGTACATTATAGTTTAGTTGATATTCTAGTTTCTCTTGGTTAGTGAAGGTTCTCACTTTCTTATATGTAATTTTTTAATCTCGATTGAGCATGAAAAAAATTTCTACTCTAGTGTTAATAACAAAAAGTTTCACCCTATCTCTCCAGTACTCATAATCATTACCATCAAAGATTGGGGGTCTGGTAGGATTAACATTGTCTATAAAACCAAAATTCATACCTTATATTCTATATGAAAATATATTTTCCACAAAAATTTTTAATAGTAAAATTTTATAAACAAAGATAAAAAACTTTAAGAAAAAATTGAGCAAGAAAAGAAAAAAAAACATGAGCAAGAAAACATATATGTAAGTATAATTATTTCAAAGACCTCATCTAATACCAATTATAGGATCTAAATAGAATATGTAGATACTCAATTAAAATATGGGGGGTCCATTGTAAGTTTAAAAACATTCACTTTTAAATTTAAAAGGAAATATATGTTTAACAAAGTTAAACAAGGTAAATTCACAAACCCTCTTTGGTTCTTACTTAGAGGGATAATTGGAAGGGCCCAGGTCGAATTATAAGGAACCTAAAATTAATCAAGGAAAAATTTAAACAAGTTTATCTTAGGAAAACATTCTACCTTAAAGCATATAAAATCTTATTTATCAGAGTATACAAGTAAGAGTAAGTTAAAGGAGTTATAGTTTCTTTCTTTAACAAAATTTTAAGTGAAATAAAACTTGTAACAAAGCAAGTAAACAAGTAGGAAATACTTTAACCCAAAGAGAAGGGTATCCAACAAAAATGGATAAAAATCTGTTGATTTATAATTTCAAGAAATTATATATTACCCACACTTGGGTAATCCCTCGATAAGTGTAACACCCCATTATTCCACATTACGTTTCCCTTTGAATAATGCAATAGCTTGCGTTGTACGCAACTTGGAGTTTTAGCACACCACGACCAATCAAACTAGTTATGAATAGTAATACCCACTTTTTAAAATTTTATAAATTTTATTCCACAAAATGGACTTCAATGTTTTATTCTAAATATCAAAATTAGCTTAGGATGATGTTTTGGTATTTTTCTGGAAATTGTCAATTTTTGATGAATAGTAAAAAACACTGCATTATTGGTTAAAACCGACTTTTTATTTAAATAATTAGTTATTTTATTTAAATTTATATTAGGTAAGAATAGATATATAATACCTATAAATGTTTAATGTAATTTATTGGAGTCATTTTATAATAATATTAGATATATAAAATTTTATCAAACTTTTTACCGTCTTTTACCCACCTTCTAGGCGCATTTGCAAATTTTCATTAAACGTAATTTTACCACTTCTGTGAAATGAATTTTAAAAATCCAAGAGACATAGTTTATATCAATTAGTAAAATGTGTTTCAATAAGATTAAAATATTTTTTGGTGAATAATAATTTTTTACTTTTATTTACCACGGTTAAAAGTAAATACGGTACTTAAAGGTAAAAATCATATTATAATTACCCTAACACATATCCTAATTCTATTGGATAAGTTTATTTAGACCAAAATAAACCTTAGGAATAAAATATGATCCTTTTTGTCCACTTTTATTAGATTAGGACATTTTTTATTATTTTATTTAAAGAAGAGTTAAAAGTGTTATATTCAATGATTAATAACTAAACCATTTTTAATATAGGGTTACACATAAGATAAATTAAACTATAAATATTAATTATAAATATAAAAATATTTCCTAAAAAATCGTATTTTATTTTTAATTTTTACACATTAAATAATTAAATTTATTTATGACACAATGATGATGTAGTAATTACCTTATTAATGAAAGATTGAAATAATTGATATTATAAACATAAAAATAAATATAAATTGAGAATTTTGATGAATTCCACTAATTTTATAGGTTAATATGAAATTTTTATTAAATAATTTTTGTTCGAAGTTATAAAGTTTTTATGAATTTCCGAAAAATAAAATACCAAATTGTGTCAAAATTGACATAAATGAGTTTTTAAAAAAATATGATATTATTAATTGATATAATATTTCTAAAAATATAACGTTTAGCCAAAGGACTTAGATAAGGTTATATATATCAATAATGAACCACATGGGGTTAATTTGTTTTTTATAGTAAGTTTATTAACCATTTATTATAATAAGACAAGAATACATGGTAAAAGTTAAACTATTTAACTAAGTGTTAAATCTAAAAGATAAGGTTCATATAGTGACCCAAACCTATCTAAAACCAATTGTTTGAGAGGTTTTCGACCCATCCACACCTTATCCTTGAAATGAATCATTTTGGAGCCATTATAAACCGAATATGATTGTATAATAAAATAATATTTCAAGATTTCTTAAACTGACCCTCACCTCTCTTATAAAAGTGCACTTATCCTTCTTTCAAAATAACACCTCCAAAGCCATTCGTCTCGGCCAAAAATTGCTCAAATATCCTCCCAAATACCATCAATTTGACCTAGAGGCCTTAATTTGATCATAAATCCAACCTAAGGAGCCCTTTTGATCAACTCAAAAGGAAACACCTGAAGAAGAGGTATTAATTTCACCACATTTTTTAAAGTTATTTTCTTCTTCCACTTCCTCTTTATTTGTTATTTCCACACCAAAATAATTAATCCAGTACCTTATACATACTGTAATGTTATTATAAATATGGTACAACCATATTAATTATTCTATCCATCCTATGAATGACAAGTTACCATATGTGCGTACGTACGACTAATCGTCTCCACGTCGTGGTGTAGTTTGTTCTTCAAACACTTGATTATTTGGATGGGTATAATAATGAGTATAACTTATTTAAATAATAAATATAAAATTTTAATGATTCATTATATATTATATAACATTAAATTACATATTATTTCACCATCAATATAATGATATTGTCGCTCATGCGTACATACAAATTACCATCTCCACGAACATGATGAGATTCATTCTTCATCGCAATCATTCAAGAATAATTTTTATTTTATAATTTAAAATAATGTTTAAGAACCTAATATCATTCTGGATATGAATAGATTATATCCTATCCATAACAAATAATACTTACGTAACAAAACATATAATGGAAAACGAATAAGTTAACACCTGAAAACAGTGATACTGCTAAAATATTATTAACAAAGCAATATTAGAAGATCATATATGATATCATATTTATGTATATAGTTCTTTTATAATTTAATAACAATGTTTTAAACATTATAAAGGAGGTCAACATACCATCGACTATGGAAAAGTACAAGGTAAGCGTTAATTCTACAATCTCTTCATTATCTGAGGTTGTTTATACATGAGTATCTATGGGGACCTCTTTATCACCCACATCTACGTTCCTAAAAAAATGTATTTAATTTTTTTTTAATATTTCCTAGACTATGGGTTAAATTAATTTATACCCTCATTTTAAATTTTATAAAATGTTTATAAAGGAATCTTTATATCATTTTCCAAATAAGTTACTTTATGACCTTTTCGACAAATTAAGGTAAGAATGTCATTTTTAACTTATACGATGGGTGCAACTATTTTCCACCATTATAACATCTTAGAAGCTTCCCTTAAAATATTATAAGAATATTTTAAAAATAAATTTTTTCTTTATAATTATGTGAATTTTAAATTATTTCTAAATAGAGAGAGATATTTCTCTCAAATATTTTTTATTTTGTCTATTTCAATATCCTTTGATGAATTTTACACTTATTTGAAGTTGATTTATTTAAGATACAAATCTTCCATATTGTATTGAAGGTTTTTTTATCTATTTGACTATGGGTGTGTTATTTTTATACCATTCATAGTTTATGTTTAATGTATTGACATTTTGTATGATAGTTTTAATACGAATGTTTATGTTATGTTTCAAGCTTTTCATATGAGGAATGTATTGGACTTATTAAGTGATGGGTGGAGCCTGTTATAGCTCATTGATGCATTGGTAGGTCTCATGAGACAAACTACTGTCTTGGAACAAGGCCTTGACTAATTCTTATTTGTAGTCCTGGCATGAGGCCTTGACTATGTGGTTATGAATTCTAGCATTATGCATTCCATCATTATGAAATTGGATATTGATATTACATGTGATTATTCAACTAGTAGAATATCTATATGAATAAGTAAATGAAATTATTTGAATTAACTTTTCCATATTATGCTTAAGTTTATGTTTAAAAAGATTTTTTTAGTCTTATACATTGCCTTAAATGTTTATGCTTATTTATGAAAGTTTCTGCTATATTGTTATCCTTACTGAGCAGCTGATCTCACCCCTTTCTATTTTTATTTTTCCCAAGATGCAAAGAATTATATTAAGACTGACCTATAGGTATAGTCTAAGGAATATGAATGTGTTGAAAGGATCCAATGTTGTTTTTTTTTCATTTTATAATGTAATGTAAAACTTATGTATGTATCTAGTACTTCCAAGGCTACTAAACTGATCAGTATTTCAAGATATGATCCCATTTGATTATGCCAATGTTATATAATAATGAACCTACTCTTGGTAACTAGGGTCGGGGTGTTATATGTGGTATCATAGGAATTTTAGTACAGACCTTGGAAGCTAGATTTAGAAAAAATATGATTAGAGAACATTACCCTAAGATAGAATTTGAAGATTAGTATAGAAGAACTTACTAGAATTTTGGTAATATAGAGATTTTTTGTATTTTCTAAGAAATACATCCTAGTATGGATATGAGAAGGTAGAGGCAGCTTTGGCATAGGTGTACCTAGGAGTGAAAACTCTAACAAAGAGTTTCGGGATTGACTCGGGGTATCCTGGTACATGACAACAGGCCTTGATGCACTCTTGGTTACGACAATCCCGGGGGATATGCTCAAGATAATTCACATTTTATTTACAAACCATTATAAAGGATTTATTAGTATATACCTCTTCAAAGAATAAATTTTTATGTTTATGTATTATATCCAAAAACTATTCAATTTATGTTAAGTGTTTTAAATGTTTGGAATTATGTATTGCGATTTATAAACTGATCTAGTATATGCCATTGTTTAGAAAAGGTGCCTAGTAGAAGGAATGGAAACTGTATCAATGCATGTAATCCATGAGGGGATTTACCTCCTACTCAAGATAATTATAGTGGAGCTGGTGATGCAACTGGTGCTGACCATCTTATCACCATACTAAAAGAACCCACTTAGGTTATGAATAATAACCTTACCCGTATGAAGCACCCTGATCCACAATGCAGAGGATCAATTTTAGACCTCTTTATGAGGAAACAACCACCAACATTCAATGGTACTACAAATCCATTTGTAGATGAGCAATGGATAAGTTCCTTAGAGAAAATGTTTCATGCTTTGGGGAGCAGCGAAAGGGAAAAGGTTGTCATGGTAGTTTATCGCCTCACGGGATATACAGATCAATGGTTGTCATTAATTCAAAACACAAAGAAAGATAAAGAAGTATAAAATATGGAATGGATGAAGTTTAAAGATATTTTCATAGAAAAATAATTTCCTCGTGACCATCGAGCAGATATGGAAAGACAATTTTTGAGTTTGAGGCAAAAGGAGGATAAGAATGTCGCAAAGTATGAGGCTAACTTTGCAAGTTTAGAAAGTCATGTAGAAGATTATATACGTAACCCAAGGAGTAAGATTGATCAATTCTTATATGGGTTAAAACCATTTATCCATCGAGCATTAGTTTTTCAATCCTTCACATCATACGAAGATAGTGTCTCATGTGCTATCAAGACAGAAAAATAATTCTCTATGTATTATGAATTTAAAACAATGAAAGAGAACATGAGATCTTCTAAACACTTTGTAAATGAAAATAAGGGGAAGAAGGAAAAATTTGAATATCCATCATGCAGTAAATGTGCGAATAAAAACCTTGGTACTTGCCTGAAGGGAATGAGAGTTTTTTACAAGTGTGGTGAAAAAGGCCACGAAGCTCGTGATTGTAAGGGAAAGAAAGAACTGTCAATGTTGAATGCTAAAATTGTATAGAAAAGGGGCATTATGAAAAATAATTTCCTAAGAACCAAGGAAACTTACCTAAAAAATGCCAAGGGAGAAATGCCAAGCTTATGTGATCACTACTACTGAGTTTGAAGCTCCGAAAGACATGGTGGTAGGTAATTTAATGGTTTCCTCAAGTTTATCCAATGCTTTATTTGATTATGGATCATCGCATTGTTTCATATCTTCCCAGTTTTCTAAGAAAATTATATATTTCAAATTTTATTTAACAAGGGAGTGGTCAGTCAAAATTATTAAGGGAAGTATCATTGTAAAAAAGTTGTGTGAATGAGTCCCTATTAGGGAATATAAATGTTCTTTATCTACTGATATCATCATCATACCCATGATTGAATTTGATATAATCCTCAGTATGGATTGGATTTCAGACCGTGATGTGAAAATTTATTGTAATAATAAGGGGCTTACAATTTTCTATGATGATATAGAGTACCTTATCTTTAGAGCAGAAACATCACCACCTGATTCTTATCTAGATCCACCCCTAGTATCTTAACAAAATTTAATTATTAAGGAGGAAGAGAATTAAATAACTATGGGTGAGTAAAGGAATGTTCAAATAGAGAATGTACCTATTGTGAAGGAATATATTTATGTGTTTCTAGAGGATTTACCTGGACATCCTCGAGAATGATAAATTGAGTTTACCATTGATTTAATTCCTGGTTCAAGGCCTATATCAAATACCCTTTATAGAATGGCCACTGTGGAATTAGTGTAACTAAAGAAACAACTAGAGGAATTGAGTAATAAAGGATTTATTCACCCTAGTGTTTCTCTATGGGGAGCCCTTGTTCATTTTGTTAAGAAGAAAGATGGATCTATGAGGTTGTGCATTGACTACAGGGAGATCAATGCTATAACAATAAAGAACAAGTATCCCTTACCTCGCATTGATGATTTATTTGACCAACTTCATAGAGCTCAATATTTTTAAAATATTTACCTTCGATCTGGATATCATCAGTTGTGTGTGAAGAAGGAAGACATTCCGAAAACAACATTTCAAACTGGGTATGGGCATTATGAGTTTACAGTAATGCCTTTTGGACTGACTAATGCACCTTATGTTTTCATGTATATAATGAATAGAGTTTTCAAAGAAAATCTTGATGAATTTGAAGTGGTATTTATTAATGATATCTTGGTATACTCAAAATTCTATGAAGATCATGGAAATCACTTGCACACTATTTTGAAAACCCTTAGAAGAAATGAATTATATGGGAAGTTTAGCAAGTGTGAATTCTAGCTTCAAGAAATTTCTTTTTTTGGACATATTGTCTCTAAGTATGGAATCTATGTTGATACTTCAATGAAAAGGGAAATCCAAGAATATACAACACTAAATAGTATAACTGAGGTATGCATTTTTATTGGTTTAGTAGGTTATTATCAACGTTTTTTCTAGAATTTTGCCTAATTGGATAACCCATTATCCAAGATCACATGTAAAGGGGTTAATTTTTTTTTGAAAAAATAGTGTGAATAATGTTTTGAAGAGCTAAAGAGAAGATTAGTCAATGCTTCTATCTTGAATCTACCATCGGGGAATGATGGGTTTGTTATTTATAGTGATTCTTTAATGAAAGGATTTGGTTGTGTCCTTATGCAGAATGATAGAGTTATTGCATATGCATCACAACAACTAAATATTCATGAAAAAAACTATCTCACTCTGAGTTAGCAGCTATAATATTTTCTTTGATGATATGAAGACACTATCTTTATGGTGAAAAATGTGAGATATATACTGATCACAAGATTTTGAAGTATATTTTATCACAAAAAGAACTCAACATGAGGAAAAGACGGTGGATTGAACTACTCAAAGATTATGATTTCACTATACACTACCACCCGGGGAAGGAAAATAAGGTGGAAGATGCTTTGAGCAGAAAGGATCATGGAGTTCTGAACAAGATGATACTTGCAAGGGATCCTATGTACATGGATATAGTAAAGATGGATATGGGAATAATCATGGAAGGTGAAACATCAATACTTTTTCAAATGGTTTTCAAACCATCATTAATAAAAAGGATAAAAAGTTCTCAGGCTGATAATGAGGAGTTATAAAAGAAAATTAAAGCTGTGAAGGATGAGAGATTGATTTACTCCATATACGAAGATAGAATTTTGAAATTTGGGAAGAGAATTTGTGTTCCTGATATACCTGATCTAAAAAGGGAATTATTGGATGATGATCATAGCTCCAATTTTTCTATACACCTTGGTAGCACTAAGATGTATAGAGATTTTAAGGAACATTTTTGGTGGGACAATATGAAGAGGGAGATTGCTAATTATGTGTCAAGATGTACGGTTTATCAACAGGTGAAGGCTGGAAGACAACATCCAAGAGGAGTCATGAAACCTATTCCCATACCTAAGTGGAAATGGGATGATATTACGATTGACTTTTTCATGGGGATTCCAAAGACTTCTAGAAGGAATGATATAATATGGGTCATTGTTGATCGTCTTACCAAGTCAGCACATTTTCTTGCTATAAGAGAAGATATACCACTTGAATGTTTAGTAAGAATATATATTAATGAAGTTTTAAGACTTCATGGAGTACCCCTATCAATTGTTTTTGATTGTGATCCCCATTTTAATCAAGATTCTAGAAAAGTATTCAGAAGGCCTTGGATACTGAACTTCGTTTGAGCACTGCCTACCACCCTCAAACTGATGGAAAATTAGAATAGACTATTCAAACCATAGAATACATGTTGAGATATTTCTCACTTGACTTTCAAGGTATGTGGGATTAGTATTTACCTCTGGTATAATTTTCCTATAACAATAGCTTCCATTCAAGTATTCAGATGGCACCATATGAAGCATTATACAGAAATAGATGTCACACACCAACTTTTTGGGATGATGTTGGTGCAAGAAAACTAGTAGGCCAGAACTTGTTGAGGAAACAATGGAAAAAGTGAATATTATCCAAACCCACATCAAAGCAGCTCAAAGTAGGCAAAAGAGCTATGTCGATAACCGAAGGAAGGATTTAGAATTTCAAGTAGGTTATCATGATTTCTTGAAGGTATCTCCATGGAAGGGTGTTATACGATTTGGTAAGATGGGTAAATTAAGTCCCAGGTACATCAGAACTTTAGAAATTCTAGAATGAATTGGGGTTCTAGCTTACCATTTGGAAATTCCTCCAAGTCTCTCAAAAGTTCACGATGTGTTCGATGTATCAATGTTGAGAAAATACATGCCAGACCCAACACATGTACTCACCTATTAAGAAATAGAACTAGAACCCCATCTGTCTTATTGAGAAGATCCTATCAGAATTCTTGATACTAGAGAATGAGTGTTGAGAAACAGACTGACTTGTCTAGTAAAAGTTCTATGGAGAAATCATAAGATGGAAGAGGAAACGTGGGAACCCAAGGAACTTATGACAAAGAACCACCCAAATCTTTTTATACATTAATATTCGAGAAATTTTGAGGATAAAATTATTTTAAGGAGGGGAAAATGTAAATCCCCAAGCTTCAACGGTGCGTTTCCCTTTGAATAATATAATAGCTTGCATTGTACGCAACTTGGAGTTTTAGGACACCATGACCAATCAAACTAGCAGTTATGAATAGTAATACTCACTTTTTGAAATTTTATTAATTTTATTTTCCAAAATATACTTCATTTTTGGATTCAGAATATCAAAATTATCTTAGGGTGAATTTTTTATATTTTTTGAAATTTTTTCAATTTTTGATGAGTAGGGAAAAACACAGCATTATTGGTTAAAACCAACTTTTTATTTAAATAAACAGTTTATTTATTTAAATTTATATTAGGTGAAAATATATACATAATAGCTATAAATATTCAATGTAATTCATTGTAGTCATTTTATAATAATATTAGATATATAAAATTTTATTGAACTTTTTACCATCTTTTACCCACCTTCTAAGTGCATTTTCAAATTTTCATTAAACATAATTTTACCGCTTATTTGAATTGAATTTCAAAAATATGAGAGAAAAAGTTGATATCAGTAAGTAAAATGAGGTTCAATAAGATGAAAATAATTTTTGGTGAATAGTAACTTTTAACTTTTATTTACCATCGTTAAAAGTAAATAGGGTAATTAAAGATAAAAATGATATTATAATTACCCTAAAAAATGTCCTAATTCAATTGGATAATATTATTTAGACCAAAATCAACCTTAGAAATAAAATATGATCCTTTTGGTTCACATGGATTATATTAGGACATTTATTATTATTTTATTTAAGGAAGAGTTAAAAGTGTTAAATTCAAAGTTTAATAACTAAGTCATTCTTCATATAGGGTTATAAATAAGATAAATTCTACTATAAATATTCATTAAAAATATAAAACAAATTCCTATATAACAGTATTTTATTTATAATTTTTAGACATTAAGTAATTAAATTTATTTATGACACAATTATGGTGCAATAATTAACTTATTAATGAAAGAATAAAATAATTGATATTATAAATATCCAAATAAATATAAATTGAGACTTTTTATGAACTCCACTAATTATCTAGATTAATATTAAATTTTTATTAAATATTTTTTTGAAGTTATAAATTTGTTATGACTTTCAAAAAAACAAAATACCAAATAGTGTCAAAATTGACATAAATGATTTTTTAAAACAATACTATATTATTAATTGATATAATATTCATAAAAATCTAAGGTTTGGAAAAAGGACTTATATAAGGTTATATATATCAATAATAAACCACTTGGGGTTCACTAGGTTTTTATATTAAGTTTATTAACCATTTATTATAATAATACAAGAATACATGGTAAAAGTTGAACTATTTAACTAAGAGTTAAATATAAAATCTAAAGTTAATATGGTGACCCAAACCATTCTAAAACCTATTGGTTGAGTGGTTTTAGAACCATCCCCACCTTATCCTATAAATGAATCATTTTGGATCCATTATAAACTGAATATGATTGTATAATAAAATAATAGTTCAATCTTTTTCTAAAGTGACCCTCACCTCTCATATAAAAGGGAACTTCCCCTTCTCTCAAAATCACACATCCAAAGCCATTTGTCTAGGCCAACCCCTACTCAAATATCCCCCATCTACCCTCAATTCGACTTAGAAGCCTTACTTTGATCAAAAATTCAACCTAAGGTTCCTTTTTTATCAACACAAAAGGAAACACCCTAAGAAGAGGTATTAATTTCACCACCTTTTTCAAAGTTCTTTTCTTCTTCCACTTCCTCTTTCTTTGTTGTTTCGACACCAAAATAATAACTCTAGTATCTTATAAATACTTTGATGTTATTATAAATATGGTACAACCATATTAATTATTCTATCCATCCTATGAATGAAAAGTCACCATACATGCGTACGTACGACTTACCGTCTCCACATCATGGTGTAGATTTTTATTCAAACACTTAATTATTTGGATGGTTATAATAATGAGTATAACTAATTAAAATAATAAATATAACATTTTAAAGATTCTGTATATATGATATAACATCCAATTACATACTATTTCACCATCAATATAATGATATTGTTGCTCGTACATACGTACGGATTACCGTCTCCACGAACGCAATGAGATTCATTCCCCATCATAATAATTCAATAATAATTTTCATTTTATAATTAAAAATAATGTTTAAGAACTTAATATAATTCTAGATATGAATAAATTAAATCCTATCCATAAAAAACATTACTTACGTAACAAATCATAAAATGGAAAACGAATCAGTTAACACCCAAAACAATCTTACTACTGAAATATTATTAACAAAGAAATATTATAAGATCATATATGATATCATATTTATGTATATAGTTCTTGTATAATTTAATAATTATTTTAACCATTATACAGGAGGTTAACATACCATCGACTTAAGAAAATTACAAGGTAAGGGTTAATTCTACAATCTCTTCATTATCCGAGGTTGTTTACACGTGAGTATCTACTGGGACCTCTTTATCATCCACATCTGTGTTTCTAAAAAAATGTATTTGAAAACATTTTTAGTATTTCTTATATTATTGGTTAAATTCATTTATACCCTTGTTTGAGTTTTTATAAAATGTTTATAAAGGAATATTTCTGTCATTTTCCAAACAAGGTACTTTATGAACTTTTTGAAAAATTAAGGTATGAATGTATTTTTTAACTTATACGGTGGGTGAGACTATTTTACGCCATTATAACATCTTCAAAACTTCCATTACAAGCTTATAAAAATATTTTCAAAATAAATGTTTTATTTTATAAATATATGACTTTTAAATTATTTAAAAATAGAAAGAGATATTTCTCTCAAATAGTTTTTATTTCATCTATGTCAACGTCCTTTGATAGATTTTACATTTGTTTAAAGTTGATTTATTAAGATACAAATATTCCATTTTGTATTGAAGGTTTTGTGATATGTTTTATTTTGGATGTTTTATTTTTATACCATTCATGGTTTATGGTTAAAGTATTAACATTTTGTATGCTAGTTTTAATAATAATTTTTATGTTATGTTTCAACCTTTTCACATGAGGAATACATTGGAATTAGTAAGTGATGGGTGGAGCCCTCTATAGCTCCTCGATGAATCGGTAGGTATCATGAGACAAACTAGTGTCTTGTCACAAGGCCTTGAAAAAGTCTTATTTGTATTCTTGTCATGAGGCCTTGACTATATGGTTATAAAGTCTGGTATTATGCATTCCATCATTATGAAATTGGCTATTGATATTACATGTGATTATTCGACTAGTAGAATATCTATGTGAATAAGTAAATGGTATTATTTTATTTAACTTTTCCATATTGTGCTGAAGTTTATCTTTTAAAGGCCTTTTTTAGTCTTATACATTGACTTAAATGTTTATGCTTATTTATTATTGTTTTTGCTATATTGTTATCCTTACTGAGGATCTGAGCTCACCCCTTTCTATGTTTTATTTTTCCCAGGATGTGAAGAAGTATATTATGACTGACCTGTAGGGATGGTCTAAGGAATATGCATGTGTTCAAAGGAGATAGTTTTGTTGTTGTTTTTAATTTTATAATGTAATGTAAAAATTATGAATGTATCTAGTACTTCCAAGGATACTAAACTGATCAGTCTTTCGGGATTTTATCCCTTGTGATCAGGCCAATGTTATGTAATATTTCCCCGAATCTTGGTAATTAGGGTCGGGGCATTGTAGTAAGAATATCATAGTATGTCTTTCTATCTCTTAAAGCCCTCAAACTTTAAGGTATTTGAATCCTCTATCTTACAATCCCTGGAATCTCTCAATTTTACATAGCAATAATCTGAGTCTCACAAAGAAATCTAAATAGTATGTTCATGGTTGAAGAAGATGTTCATCAAATGCATAAAGAATGAGAGTCTTCCTCTCTCTAGAAATCACTTCACAACATGTAATCTCTAGGATCCTCAATCGTTAATGATCTCGTTTGAATGAGATCCTATTTATAGGAAAAAATCCAAAGGTTGGATCCCTCTTCCAATAGTCATATTTTTCCTTGAATCTTAGATGGACATTTACACATGTCACTCAACCAAAAGTTAGTTAGAAACAAATTGTACAACATTGTTTTATGTAGGAATTTTTTTTGAAAGATTATCATGCTTAAGAATAAATAATATTTAAGGAAAATAATGTAGCTTAAGAAAAAGTGAATAATTAGAATCTATAAAATATAGAATTCAGACTCTAAATATATAAAAAATAAGATTACAGAAAATAATGGATACTTGGATTCTATTTTTCAACGAATTCAGAGTCTGCATTATATAGATTTTAGAGTT
Source organism: Viscum album (assembly GCA_963277665.1). Taxonomy (NCBI): domain Eukaryota; kingdom Viridiplantae; phylum Streptophyta; class Magnoliopsida; order Santalales; family Viscaceae; genus Viscum; species Viscum album. The sequence goes on along the minus strand of OY728137.1, from coordinate 509,550,998 downwards.
TGAATTCCAAGTAATTCAGAGTCTGAATTCTGAGGAATTCAGATTCTGAATTTTGAGGAATTTAGAGTCTTAATTCTGAGGAATTTGAAATATGAATTCTGAGAAATTCAGAGCCTGAATTTCAAAGAATTTAGAGTCTGAATTTCAAAGAATTCAGAGTCTAAATTTTATAAAATTCACAGTCTTAATTTCAGAGAAATCAAATTCTTAATTTCATAGAAATCAGAGTCTGAATTTCAGAGAATTTAGAGTCTAAATTTCATAGAATTCAAAGTCTTAATTTCATAGAATTCAAAGTCTGAATTTCATAGAATTCAGAGTCTAAATTTTAGAAAATTCAGAGTCTGAATTTCATAGAATTCAGAGTCTAAATTTTAGAAAATTTAGAGTCTGAATTTCAAAGAATTCAGAGTCTAAATTTTAGAGAATTTATAGTCTAAAAACAGTAAGACTTGGTAGCTAAAGAACTATAATATTTCGATACTTTTTATAAGGATTTGAATTTTTGGATTAAGAAAAAAAGAGTTAGACTTGGTTTTGATAAGACTTTTAAATAAGACATTGAAAAAAAAGGTAAGGATAAATATTTTCTAAGAGAAATAGAATTTTCCTTAAGAAAATAATTCTTAGGGAAAGATAATTTTCCTTAAGAAAATGTGTTTGTGATTTTCAAAACATAGAGGAATAGAAAAGTCATAAGGAAACCTTATTGGATCAATAAAAAAATAGTCACCACTTCTTATAGATCATAGATGAGTGGTATTTAATAAAAACATCCACTTCTGTTTTTTACTTTCATCATCTGAGACATTACCCCATTTACCAAGAATTTCTGAAAAATTGAATACATTATGAATCTATTGATAATAATCCATGTTCTATTGAGAAATATATTTCTTGTACTCATATTCCTATAGAACCCTTCCTAATAAATATATGGCCAGTGGATCCAAAATGAAACCTTTACCTTCATGCTATGAAGGAGTGTCCTCTAATATGACACACTAGGAACCTTGAGGAATCTTTGAAGCCAAATCTAATACAAATCCACTTTGATATCCCCATTGAAGAACCATTCCACAAACTTGGTTGGTGAAGCCTGAAGAAGCCCCTTCAGGAATTGCTAATAGAGTACCTTGATCAATAAGATATGCACTACCCTACTGTAAAAAACCATCTACCTCAAGTTTTTCATTGCTCAAGCCCTACACCTTTTCCTTTTATGGAGACTACTAATTTATATCATCTGCCCCAACAATCACATTCATAGATAGAGAAGTGTTCTCAAACACATGACCAATTGAAGATGAATAAAAATCCATCCCTAATACTAAATTTTTCATGTTGGGGGAATTAAGTTCAACAATGTGTTGTTTCCCATTATGATGAGGTATAATAAGAACATTAGAGGAGCATAGATTCAAATTTAGATGATCAACTATTGAATCCAGTTCCATTTTCTTCACCTGTGACCTCTTTCTATTAGATGTATCTGAATTGACTCGATGGTTATAGAAGGAGAAAAGGTTTATCACAGATTAAAAAATAACATGTTTCTTGAAAGATAAAATATCCTCAATAGAAAGACATACCAAATTTGGAATATGTTTAAAATATCAAATTCCACACACATGAAAGCAAGAAGAAGGAATTTCCCAGTGAGATTATTTACATTGAAAGAGTGGAAATGACTAATTGATTTAGGCAATTGCTAAAGAAAGGAATGATTGTTTAGAAGAATATAAAATCTAGGGATCCTCAAACAAAGTTTTATTGTGGATGGATCATGAAAATAATTAATTTCAATTGTCCAATGAAAGAGGATAAAGTGATAGCCTTCAAAATATCTTGAGCACTTAGGCCAGGCATGATAAAAATAATTCTACGAAGAAAATCGGATAGCAATACGGTTGGGACTAAGCAAGCCAACAAAAACACGATCCTTTAGGTGGAAAACAATTATCAGTTCAGAAATGTCATGTATGAAAAGTGTTTTTCCCTAGAAGTTTCACACACCTTCCAAATAAGAAAGGGAAGTGAAATGTCATTCAAATACCATGGGAAAAAAATTAAAATCACCCAAATAAAAAAATGTTAAAACCTTTAATGTAGGATGTCAATTCATATTAGAGATATTGAGGGAGAGTGAGGGAGAGTGAGGGAGAGAGTACAATGTAAAGAGAGAGTGGCAGTGCATGCAGAAGCAGTGAGGGTGAGTGGTGATGATTAAGGTATTGAGGGAGAGTAGTATAGACAGTGGTAGGGAGGGAGAGTAGAGGAAATGAAAGGAGGGAGGGAGAGTGATGGTGATGATGGAAGAGAGGGAGAGAAGGAATAAAGGATGGAGAGCAGAAACAAGGGAGGGAGAGTAACGAGGGATGGAGAAAAGTGGTAAGGGAGGGAGAGCATAGTTGAGGGAGAGCAGTGATGATGTGTAGTGGCTATGATAGAGAGCAGTGGAAATGGAGAGTGTTGGCAAGGAATGAATAGCGGTGTCAGGGTATCACTTTCGTGAGAGCTGGAAAGGCATGACTGAATCAGGTAGTTAGGGTCATTGGGCCATTGGGTCACCTTTTTGTGGGTTTCACATGGCATGATTGGTATCAGTTGGAAAATTTAGTGCATCAGGCAGGTATTGTTATAGAACTACCAGGTTGGTGGCCTTAATATAAGGGATGAGTGTATTGAAATTCATCATCCAACCTTCCATCCTAATTCGGGTTGGAGGGGTAACATGTATTATGACTTTCTCTCTTACGTCCATTTTGAAGATGTAGTGCATCACATAGGTTATGCAATCACAGGCCACATAGGCTTCACCTGGTGGGAGGATCAAAAGAGAGACAGGTGTAATGAGACCCATCGTCCTACCCTCCTCTCACATTGTAGAAGGAGGGGTACTCTGTCTCATTACTTTTTCTAGCACGATGCAACATTTTTAGTAGGGGTAATTCATTTTTTTGAATGGTCTCTTATGGTGAGGTTCACCGATGGGGGGGCAGTAGTTTTTAAGGTTTCATGTTATATGAAATGCTACTCACTTTGGTCCTTTAGGTAATGTTTTGACCTTTGGGCTGCTGGGATTTTTGGCCATGTTTTATAGGGCATGCAGGCCATCATGGTGTATTAGGCCTTCACACCATAGGTCCTTAGGGTCTTTTACATGGTTACCTCTCAAACCCAGTTTAATAGAGGAATTTATTTTCTTAATTAATTAGGTGGTGTTTCTCCCTACCTATTAAAAAAATAAATATATTTAAAAATATTTGTATAAAATTAACAAATATTTGTATATAATTATATAAATATATAAAATTATATAAATATATACAATTATATAATTATATACAATTATATAATTATAAATATAATATATATGAGGTATTTAGGGGTAAAATTATACCAAAACCACACACACATGCCTCAACACCGATAGGCAGGTCATAGTCTCCCCCCAAAGAAATTACCCATCCATTAACGAACCAAATAACCAACTAATAACACCCCTGAAGGATTACAAGCCCCATACATATCAGACCCAGAGGTCCATAGCCTTTTCCCTGTAGCATCCATTATTACTATGCCATTACATTGTTAGAACCGCTGAATGGGCCTCTCATTAAAACCAATGATAGTAAGGCCGCTCCCACTATTATCTTGTCAGATTCTATGGTAGTTCCACCAATGATCCCTAGACCCCCTTCCCTATAGTCGAGAAAAGGTTCAAAAATCCAATTCACTGGTTAAGACGCATCATCGCCACCCCCTATTATCAAGATGCCACCCAGTCCATCCACCTCTAGTGACAGTCAGTCACCGAGCTCATGCTTCTCCAATGCCACTTGACCCCACCTCATCTGAAGGCAATGAATCCCCCTTCCTCTGCTGATGTCTGCCTTCAGTCACCGCTCTACCTTACCTCATCTAAACTCCATGCTCCACCGATGTCCAACCCTAGTTTCCACTTTCTCTCCTCATCTAAAGATCTCAATTCACTGATGTACACCTCTAATGACTGCTCGACCTTGCCTCATTTTCACTATATTAACATGGATCCACCACCCACTTCCATCTTCTGATATCATTGATGTCAGAAAATAGTCCACCCACTACAACTCATCACCCAGTGTCCCAACATTGCTGCTACCATCTACTGTCCATCATCACCTGGGGACTACACCTTTTTTATCCCTGAATAACATGTCGAATCCACCTCCCAATTAAGGGCCTTTAGAGATCAAACCCCAAATTTTTATTCATTACAGAAGGTGGTGGAAGAATCATCAACCACCTTGAATTCTAAAAATGAGTTATTGAGTAATGAGGTATAGGTGGGTGTCGCACCATGCCCCTCCTAGGCCCAACCCACCACCTACATGTCATACTCCCCCAGCTAAATTCGAGTGCAGAAGGACTTGAATATGTGCCGGTTCCATTTCCATGGAGTGGTTTCCTTAATATATATAATTATAAATATAATAAATATATTTATTTTTAAAATATATTTATTACCATTTTATAATTATTTAAATATATAATTATTTATTTATAATTTTATATATCCATTTTTTTAAAATATACATTTTTATAATATTATAAATAACTATTTAAACTACAAAATTATTAAAATATTAATTTAAATAGATTAATTGTATAAATTTCAAACATATTTTAAATTTCAAAACTTAATAAGAAAAAAAATAAATATTATTCATATAAATTAAAAACATATGGAAAATATTACATGTATAGTAAAAAAATATATGTATAAATAAATATTAAAAAATTATTAAATATATTTTTAACATTATTAATGAATATATAATAATAAATGAATAAATAAAATTACAAAAATTACAAAAATATTAAAAAGTGATTTCGTTACATTTACATGAGTTGGAGACAAACATATATACAAATACACATCTACACACAAATACACACACACAAACACATATACACACACATACACACCCATAAATATAGTTATAGATGAACATATATTTTAAATTATTTATTATCAATATAAATATATATTTAAAAAAATATTCATTAATATATTATATATTTTTTTACATAAAATATTGATTTATTATATTTATTTTAATTGTATACACATTTTTTAATTAATATATATAAATAAACCATTAAACATTTTTATTTTATATTTGATGATGGAGGGTCTCAGGAGCTCTTGACATAGGTGATGATGACACCTTGGCCTTCTTTGATTCCATGGATTTTCCACGTGATATTGAGACCGATATCCTTATGGGAGACGAGATTTCTGGTTCCGTTCTAAATGGTGGCTCCTTGATGAAAGAAAAGAAAATGGATTCTTCATCGACAACATCTAGATTTGGTCAACAAATTATTTTCTCTTATTCTAATGTTAGGGTTCCAAATCACTTCATCAAAATATATAACGCCCCAAAACTAGATGCTTGAAGCTTGTAAATTAATTTAATATATTGGAAATATTACAAAGAATCAAATCCTGAAGTACCAATCAGTTTAATAGTATTAAGAAATAGATTACTTGCATGATCCTTATATTACAATTTTGAACATAAAATACAACATAGATAATCCTTTGAGAATGCCATTATTCTCCTCGATTAACCCTACATATCATACATAATTTACATCTTGGCATCATGGAAAATAGAATATAAGAAAGGGTTGAGCTCATATGCTCATTAAGGATAAACAATATATCTTAATCTACAATGAATAACCATAAAATTTTGAGGCAAGGTATAAAACTGAAAAACAAGACTTTTAGACATAATCTTCAACATATTATGGCAATAATAAATCAAATAATTCCATTTAAACATTCACAAGTATATTCTACTAGTTGAATAATCACATGTAATATCAATTAATAATCTCATAATGTGGGAATGAATATTGCCGGACATACTGTCTAGGCCTCATGCCAAGACCATATGGGTAATATGTTAGTCAAAACCCAAATTAGTTTGTCTCATGAGAACTATCGATGTATCGAGTGGCTTTCATTAACTGGTCCCCAACCCGTAGGTCATTCCTCAACCGGACCCCAACCCATTTATTTATATGTCAAATTCATTACTCATTTGAAAATGGTGAAATATAATCATTCATATTAAAAACTAATATATGAAATATGAATTATTTAACTGTAAACCATGAATGGTAACTAATTATAACATCCAAATTCAAACTGGTCATAAAGCATTCAATAAAATATGGTAAATTATATCATAAGATATGAACCTAAATTAAGATTAAGATACAACAAATGATGTTTTAATAGATTAAAATACTCTATTAAAATCGCTAAAAATATCTTAAGTCAAATTCCCTTTTTTATTTGAAATAATTTATTCAAATGTCACGTACTTATAGAATGAGACATTTAAAAAGGGATTTTTGAATCAAAGTGTCCCATACCACTTTGAAACTTCTGAAATGAATTAACATTTAAAAACATTCATGTTCATATAAATAAATCCTTAAAACATTTTGAAAACTTGTACATTAATGAGAATAATTTTATAAGGATAAATCTTTAAAACATTTAAAATAATGTTTTTGTCAAAGATCCCCTTACATAAAACCTTAAAAAAATTCCTTTTATAAAAATTTTTAATGAACATAAAAATAGACATAAAATTTTCTTTATAATCCTTTTATATCTATATAAATATTTATGTAAAATAATATCAGGAGTATTGAAATGGAGAAAGGATTAATTCTTTAAACATTCAAAGCATCCCACACCACTTTGAAAATTTAAATCATAAGTCTAATATTTTAAATTAATATTTAAATACCATGAAGATAAATGTATTCATTAAATTAAATATAATAGGGGTATAACATATACCACATACAAGAAATAGGTGGTGAACATGGCTTATATCACATGAAAATTAAAAGCGAGACAAAATTCCCTTACCTTAGGTCTGATACTCTCCGTTCGTGTCCAAAACTCCTGTATAATGGTTTAAAACATATTATTAACTTCTAAAATAATAATAATATCTTACTTTATCGCATGTGTTTTGACTTTTTATTCTTGATCATATTACTTAGAACATGATTATTTACTTCAATAATGTATACAATTATTTATATATCATATATATTCATAATATAAATATATATAATAGATATATATAAAAAATGGAATACATCATTGAGGGAGACGGTATTACATACATAATCATGAATGTTGCTTCCATTTTCTTATTCATAATTTATATTTTTATAATAATTCTTGGATGGTGAATGTAGAAGTTGAATCTCATTGTGTCGTGGAGACGGTAAGCCATACGTATGCACGAGCGATGATATCATTTAATTAATGGATAAATGGTATATAATTGGATGGAATATTAATTTTATATAAAACATATCATGTTATATTTATTATATAAATCTTTTATATTCATCATTATACCCCTCTAAATAAATTATTGATGAAAAACAGTTTACACCACAATGTGGAGAGGATAAGTTGTACGTATGCATGCATGATGATATTATTTTTCATGGAATTGGTAAAAGAAGAAATATTATTGTAAAATAATCATAATAACATCTCATAATGTATATGATATGTATTTATTACATTATTATGTAAAAAATATAATATGTTGAAGTATAATAAGAAAAGAATTTTGAAAGAGTTAATAAAATGATTACCTCTTCTTTGAGTGTCTCCTTTTGATTTGTAAAAAAGGACTTATTAGGGTGGATTTATGACCAAAGTATAGCCTATAGGACGTATTTAGGGAAGTTGGGAGAGGAAATGGGAAGGGTTTGGATAAGATAAAGGGCTTTGGAGGTGTGAATTAAAGATAAGGAGAATTTCTCTTTTATAAGAGGGGTAAGGGGAACTTTTTGAAGATCTTAAAATATTAATTTATTATAAATTTAGGTTTCAAATAGATAAAAGGTGATTTATTTCTAGAATAAGATGATTTTGGGTATAAATCCCATTAACCAATTAATTTTTTACATTTTTAGGTCATAAAATTAACCTTATTTTTTGGATTTAACCCTTAGTTAAATAGTTTAACTCTTACCATGTCTTCTTGTATTTTTACACTATATGATTAATATAGTTACAATAAAATGAAAAACGAACCCCAATTGAATAACTTATGAACTATGTGACATTATAAAAGTTATTTGTATGAACATTATATTTTTATTATTTTTATATCATTTAATACTATATTATTTATTTTAAAGTATCATATATGTCAATTTTAATACTATTCAATACTATTATTTTTAAAAATATCAAGCCAGTGTGATAAATTCAAAAAAACAATTCCAATATTTTACTAACATGTCTAATTTATATATAAAATTAGTGTATTTCATTAATTAATTCAAATTATATTTATTTTAATATTATCATTATCGTTTATTTGATTCTTCCTTTAATAAATCAATTATTGTATTGTCATTTTGTCAGAATTAAATTTAATTATTTAATGTCTAAAAATTTTAAATAAATTATAATGATTTAGATAAGTTTCTTATATTTATAATTAATATTTATATTCTAATTTATCTTATTTATAAATCCATATAAAAAATTATTGAATTATTAAAATTCAAATATGACACTTTTAACTCTTCTTTAAATAAAATATAATAAATTTATTAATGTAACAAAAATGGATTAAAAAAGATCAAATTTTTGACATAAAGTTGATTTTGGTCGAAACATACCTTTTTAATGAAATTAAGACAAGTGTTATGATAATTTTATATTATTATAATATTTTTTTACCGTTTATTACCCTATTTACCTTTAACCGAGGTAAATAAAAATCAAAAGTTACTATTCACCAAAAAATTATTTTGATCCTATTAGACCAATTTTTTATTCTAATTTCAACCATATGTGTTGGATTTTTAAAATTCAATTCATAGAAGCGGTAAAATTATGTTTAATGCTAATCTGCAAATGTGGCTAGAAGGCGTGTAAAAAGACGTTAAAATTATTCAATGATTTTTTATATCTAATTATATTATAAAAATTATTTCAATAAACTAAATTAGGTAAATATATGTATTATTTATCTATTTTAACTTTAAAATAAATTTAAATTAAAATAATTATCTAAATGAAAAAGTTGTCTTTTAACAATAATGTAGTGTTTTTCACTATTCATCAAAAATTCAAAGTTTTCATAAAAAAACCAAAAATTCACCCTAAACTAATTATGATATTATGAATTCAAAAATTAATTCTATTTTACAAAATTCAATTTCTAATAGTTATTAAATTAATTTTATTATTTTTTAAAAAGTACATAAAAAGTAGTTCTTTTAAGAAAATAGTTTTTTTAAACATATAACTATTTTACCAAAACTTATACATTCCATTAAAGATATGTTTTATTTATGTAAAAAATATATATATAACATTTAAAATTTGTTTATTACTATTAATATTACTATATTTAAAGGATAATTTATAAATATATCATTTAAATAATTACAATACTGAAGTGTTGTTTCGCATAAACTCACTTTTATGTGTAACACAGTCCAATTCAGTGTTGTGTGAAATATAATCTATTGAATTTACTTAAAAATATAATGTACCATGAGATATTTGGGTGTTAAATTATCCCCTATTTTGATAAATTTCATCATCACAATTTGAAATTGGAATTTGAAAATAAAAGGTTGATACTAGAATATACCTCTATAGAAAACCCACATCAAAAATGGGTTTACTAAAATATACTAATAATAAGAGGGAAAGGGAAATGAAAAATTCTCCACCAAGTTAGGCTTTTTAACAAGAGAACATTAGTGGAAAGTAGAGATACGTACATGGAGGAAAAATATAAATATTGATAGGGAGTGATTGGGGTCATAAATCACACATAAGTAAATAATCAATAGAAAAATGAGGGCCTCAAATCCATAAATCTATGATGATTTAAAATACCATTAGTTCAACAAAAATTAAGGTATTAGGATAACACATTTTATAGATACTTTTTCATAGAGTTGGGGAATATTTTACTATCCAAGTAAGAACTTGAGAAAACATATATGATTTCATTAAATTTATCAATGTTATCCTTTAGTCATGCTTTGATCTATTTTCAGCTTGTTTCGTTCACCTGGAGATGAATATTCAAGATGATTATTTATTCATGAATCGCTTTTAATGAATTTTATGGTCCATAAGTATTTCATTCATCCATTAAATATTTACTAAAACAAAAATTGTAAGACCAAAGTATTTAATAAATCATACTTTAACCTCAAACAATGATATCTAATGTTCAACATAATCTATTCCAATTTTAATTCTTGACAAAAATACTTCCATCCAAATTCACTATCCAAATATTTCCTTAAATTTACAAAATCAATATTAACATAAGATTTAACAAACAATGTAATGCATATCTTATTGTCACATATCAAATATTTGATCACCTTAAAACCTAAATGAAAAAATTAATGCTCTTAAATATTTAAAGAAAAAGTACTGAAGTACAGTCCTTATATATATCATGATTTTTATAACCAGAGCACCAATGATGAAATAATTTTTAAATTCAAATAAAAAATAACCTTAATCATTTCACTTTACTCTTAAACCCTTAAACATGATTCAACATCGTATTACTTAATACCTCCATTTCATTTAAATTTTTTATTCTCTTCATAATAAGTAGTATAACCATTGCATGTATAACCTTGCGGATTCTAACCATTCACCAAAACTCAAAACACAATGTAAGAAACACAAATCATAGTGATATTCTCAAGAAGAATCACATGTAATATCTCTAAATGATTCCATATTATTCTCAATCCATAAGTACATATAATTAAGTTAGGTTATTTATTACCAAATCTAATGGATGATATCCTATAGTTATAATTATCTTCAAATTAATTCATAGGGTTGTGTTTTGTAATCTATGTTTTCCAAATCTAATTTCTATGGTTGTTGCTAAAATTTATTTGATACCAACTATAACTCCTCGACCCTAGTTTCTCGGAGATGGTGCATTATTTTTATACATTGGAATGATTAGAATGAATCAAATCCCAAAGGACTAATCGGTTTAGTAGTCTTGGGAAATATATTACCTATATTATCCTTAAATTATAATTTCCAAAATAAAATATAACATAAATAATCCTTTGATAATTCCATTATTCTCTTAGATTAACCCTAAATATCAAACATAATTTATATCTTGGCATACTAGGAAAATAAAACATAAGAAAGGGGTGAGATCAAATGCATAGTAAGGATAAACACTATAGCTGAATCTATCATGAATAACCATAAACTTTTGAGGAAAGATATAAAAACTAAAACAAAAGCCTTTTAAACATAATATTCAGAATATTATGGAAATAATAAATCAAATAATTCCATTTAAATATTCACAAGGATATTCTACTAGTAGAATAATCACATGTAATATCAATTACTAATATCATAATGTGGGGATTCATAATGTCAGACATAACATTAAGGCCTTGTGCCAAGACCATATGGGTACGACATTAGTCAAAACCCAAATTAGTTCATCTCCTGAGAACTATCAATGCATCAAGGGTATTTCATTAACCAATCCCCAACCAATAGGGATTTCATTCACGAGTCCCCAACACGTAGGACTTTCCTTAACAAGACCCCAACCCATTTATTTATATTTCCAATGCATTCCTCATTTGAAAAGGGTGAAACATAATCATTCGTATTAAAAATTAGTATACGAAATATGAATGCTTTAATTGTAAACTAAGAATGGTAACTAATTATAACATCCACATTCAAACTGGTCCTAAAACATTCCATAAAATATGGTAAATTATATCATAATATATCAACCTAAATTAAGCATAATATCCAAAAAATGATGTTTTCATAGATAAAAATACTATATTGAAATCACTAAAAATATCTTGAGACAAATTCCCCTTTTTATATGAAATAATTTATTCAAAAGTCACGCACTTATAGAAGAAGAAATTTAAAACAATATTTTTGAATCAAAGTGTCCCATACCACTTTGAAACTTTTGAAAAGAATTAACATTTAAAAAAATTCATGTCCATATAAATAAATCTTTAATTTTTTTTAAAATCATGGACATTAATGAAAACAATTTTAGAAGGATAAATCTTTAAAACATTTAAAATAATGTTTTAGTTAAAGATCCCATTACATAAAACCTTAAAAAAATAATTTTATAAAATATTTGAATGAACATAAAAGTAGAAATAAAATTTCATTTCTAATCATTTTATATCCATATAAATATTTATGTAAAATAATATCAAGAATATTGAAATGGGGAAAGGATTGATTTTTTAAACATTCAAAGCGTCCCATAACACATTGAAAATTTAAATAATAAGTCTAATATCTTCAAATGAATATATAAATACCATGAAGATTAATATATTAATTAAATTAAATATAATAGGGGTATTACATATACCACACACAAGAAATAGGTCATGAACATGGCTTATATCTCACGAAAATTAAAAGTGAGACAAAATTCCCTTACCTTAGGTCTAATACTCTCCGTACATGTCCAAAAAATCATGTATAATGGCTTAAAACTTATTATTAACTTCTAAAATAATAATAATAATAATTATGATATCATATATGATTCATTTATGTCTTTATATTTTCCTTTTATTAATAATTTACAAATTAAAGCAATATTTTGGGTAATAATCACTTTCTTTATCGCACGTTTTTTGACTTGTTATTGTTGATCATATTACTTATAAAATGATTATTTACTTCAATAATGTATAAAATTATTTTTATATCATATATATTTAGAATATAAATATATATAATTTATAGATATATGAAATTGAATACATCATTCATGGAGATGGTAGGTCGTACATAAGCTTGAATGTTGTTTCCATTTTCTTATCGTATTGAATGGTAGTAAGTGAATGAAATATATGTAAATACACACACACACTCATATATATTATTACTATAGAATTATTATGTCATATATTTCATACTTATTCATAATATATATTTTTATAATAATTTGTGGATGGTGAACGTGGAAGTTGAATCTCAGCGCATCGTGGAGACGGTAAGCCGCACGTATGCATGAGCGATGATATCATATAATTAATGGTTAAATGGTATAAAATTGGATGTAATATTAATTTTAAATAAAAAATATCATTTATATTTATTATTTAAATCCTTTATATTCATCGTTATACTCGTCTAAATAAATTATAGATGAAAAATAGTTTACACCACATCGTGGAGATGATAAGTTGTACGTATGCATGCATGGTGATATTATTTTTCATGGAATGGGTAAAAAGGAGAAATATTATTGTAAAATTATATTAATAAAATCTCATAATGTATATGATACTGGGTTTATTACATTATTATAGAAACAATATAGTAATTGGAAGTACAAGAAGAAAAGAACTTTGAAAGAGTTAATAAAATGATTACCTCTTCTTCGAGTGTCTCCCTTTTGATTTGCACAAAAGCACTTTTAAGATAGATTTATGCCCAAATTATGGACTATAGGATGTAATGAGGTGATTTTGGAGAGTAAATTGGTAGGTTTTGGACAATAAAAATGGATTTGGAAGTGTGAATTAAAGATAAGGAGAAAAGACCTTTTATAAGAGGGGTGATGGGCACTTTTGGAAGATCTTAAAATATTAATTTATTATAAATTTATTTTTGGTTTAAAATAGATAAAAGGTGATTTATTTATTGTATAAGATGATTATGGGTCTAAATACCCTTAAAAAATTAATTTTAGACATGTTTAGGTCATAAAATTGACTTTATCTTTTGGATTTAACCCTTAGTTAAACAATTTAACTCTTACCGTGTCTTCTTATATTTTTACACTGTAAGGTTAATATAGTTACAATAAAGTGAAAAAAGAACCCCAATTAAATAATTTATGACCTCAGTAAAATTATCCATGTTATTTGGAAGAACCCTATCTTTTTATGATTTTTATATCATTTAATAAAATAGTATTTATTTTAAAGTCTCATTTATGTCAATTTTAATACAATTCAACATTTCCATTTTTAAAGATATCAAACCAACATTATAACTTCTAAATAATAATTAAAATATATTAGAAACATGTCTAATTTATCTATAAATTTAGTGTATTTAGTTAATAAAGTCAAATTATATTTATTTTAATATTATTAATATCTTTTATTTGATTATTCCTTTAATAAATCAGTTATTGTATCATCATTGTTTCATAATTAAATTTAATTATTTAATGTCTAAAAAATATAAATAAATTATCATGATGTATATAAATTTTTTATGTTTATAAGATATATTTAAAGTCAAATTTATCTTATTTATAACCCAATATTAAAAATGATTTAATTATTAAAATTTGAATATGATACTTTTAACACATCTTTAAATAAAATGTAATAAAGTCTTAATCTAACAGAAGTTGATTAAAAAAGATCATATTTTCTACCTAAGGTTGCTTTTGGACGAAATTTACTTATCCAATGTAATTTAGACAAGTGTTAGGGTAATTTTATATTATTATTATATTATTTTTACCATTAATTACCCTATTTACCTTTAATTGTGGTAAATAAAATTCAAACGTTACTACTCACCAAAAATTATTTTGATCCTATTAGACCACATTTTTTCGTACTAATTACAATCATTTATGTCATATTTTCTTAATTAAATTCACAAAAGTGGTAAAATTGTGTTTAATGCTAATATGCAAATGTGGCTAGAAGGCGGGTAAAAAGACGTTAAAAATGTTCAATGAATTTTTATATATAATTATATTATAAAAATGCTTCCAATGACCTAAATTGGGTTAATATATTTATTATTTATATATTTTTGATTTAAAGTCAATTTAAATTAAAATAATTATCTCAATTAAAAAGTTGGTTTTTTTAAAATAACGAAGTGTTGTTCACTATTCATAAAAAACTGAATGTTTTCAGAAAAATAAAAAAAATTAACCTAAGATAATTTTGATATTATAAATTCAAAAATGAAGTCTATTTTACAAAAATAAAATTTTAAGAGTTTCAAAAATTAATTTTATTATTTTATTACAAAAGGACATAAAAAGTAGTTCTTCTAAGAAAATAGTATTTCTAAACATATAACTATTTTACTGAAACTTATACATTTCATTATAAATATGTTTTGTTTATGTAAAAAAATATAAATAACATTTAAAATTTATTTATTTATATTCAAATTACTATATTTAATGGATAATTTATAAATATATCATTTAAATAATTACAATACTAAAGTGTTGTTTTTCCGAAACTCAATCTTGTGTGTAAAGCAAGCCAATTCGATGTTGGGTGCAATATAAGTTATTTAATTTCTTTAAAAATATAATATTACATGAAATTTTTGGGTGTTTCAAAATAGGTACTACTATAAATCTTACTGCAGATTAGGATTCCATTCTTGAAAGTTTCATGATTTGTCGACATTTGGTCATATCAAGACTAGTTCGTCCATCTAGAGGTAAAGTATGAAACACCCATGATATAATTAATCATTTATCATGTGTTTAATGTTTTATAAGCTTTAAATAAATTCCTATGGGGTGTGGGTATTATCATTTACTCTTCCCCTCTGATGAGCTCAAGAAAAAATCATGGATTTTTATTCTATTGTGTTGAAGCCAAGAATGGTGTGTCTCCAGGAGTGGGATAACCATTTAAATCCATTTTAGGTTAAGAACTAAAAGGCCCATGTTTTTGTAATTTTTTTGGTCTTAATTGGATTTTATGGAATTAAATAATTTTGGGGTGTCAATCCATTGGGCACATCAAATATAATTTCTATAAGGACCTCTCATTCTCTTTCTATTCCAAGAATGGCCATGATTTGTCTCACAACCTCAAGATGAAAAATAGAGATAAAGAAGTGAATTGGGTTCCAATTCAGGATAATATTGATTAAATACATCAAGTTGTCACATAGTATGCTTCATGTTTTAATTTCAATAATACAAAAGAGTATCGAGACTGCGATGTTCAGGGGAAGGAGACTATAATGATGGATCAAGATACTACAATGGAGGTAAAACAATTGGTTTGTGATAGTGATGGTCTGATAGAGAAATTTCCCTATCATGATGATGAAGTTCATGTGAATAATGATCTTGGTGATGATCCCAAATTAGAGATGCATTCAGATGAAGGGGTAATTCTTGGTGATGTATCTACTAATGTCGCTTTTCCTATTATAAGCACTAGAAACAAATCCACAAAAGGGTTTGATCTACAAAGAAATTAGAGGGCATGGAGGTTGGGGATACACTTGAGGATTGTAGAAGGGTGGTCACTACTGGTGATAATTTAGTTTTCCTAATAGTAAAAGGTGCTTCCATGATATGGGCTCAAGTTGTGGAAGAAGAATCATCCATTGATGTAAAATATTCAGTTGAGGCGATAACCAAATAAATGTCCAATCATTAACTTTTGAATGAGAAGATGATTGATTCTAGAACCTATAAGGATGAATAAAAAATGGATTTTGAGACTCCTTGACATAAAAAGTCTTATAATGGAAACCATAATAAAACATTGTATATTTACTCTATGGAGGAGTATCCGATAAAATCTTCTGACTCACTAGATTTATCCTTTAAAAATGGTAATAGAGACTCTAATTTAAAAGGATGATTATTTATCTTCTGCTATTTAGAAATCCTCACATTATATGTCGGACCATTCCAAGATTAGCATCACACCTACTATTTTTAATACTTAGGAGGTTGTAGCTTCTATTAATGTGGTAATACCATCATAAGTTAATCAGAACTGTGATGATGGTGGTGACAATGCTCCCAGTAAGGATGTTATCTATTCTAGATCTTTTATGGACCTTTCTCATCATTCTTATAATTTACGAAATATGGCTTGTTTATTTGATGTTATTCATACCATGTATATGGTTCTAACTCCAAACCCTTTTATCATGATCGATACACTATATGAGGTTCTATTGAAGGCACATTTGGAGGAAGTAACCATGGAAGTGGCTTCAGGTTGTGTTTTGGAATCTTCTACTGACCCTAAGTTAGTAGAGGTTCAATATGATTATGGAAGATCTAACTCAAAGGATAGTATGATTGAAACCATTTAAAAATGTTTGAAAACAACTTGTAGTAGAGGCTATCACCCTAGGGGCCATGTCTTTGGGTGTGGGAGAATTTATTAGAATGCTATTTTTGATGAAGAAAGAAAAATTAGAGATGAGATTTGAAAAAAATTTGGAATGTTGTTGTTTTCTTTGATGAGGGAAGTGTTCTTTGTCTGACCCCATCCAATTATTTTCCTTGTTTTTTTGTCATTCAATAAAAGGGATTCTTCCCTAACTTTTTTTTTTAAAAAACTATTAAATTTTTTAACTATTATAAATTTGATAAATTTATATATATATAATTATGAAAATAAGATTTATTTTTATTAAAAGTTATATAAATCATATTTATATATTATATTTACATAT
Organism: Viscum album; assembly: GCA_963277665.1. Classification (NCBI taxonomy): domain Eukaryota; kingdom Viridiplantae; phylum Streptophyta; class Magnoliopsida; order Santalales; family Viscaceae; genus Viscum; species Viscum album. The sequence goes on along the minus strand of OY728137.1, from coordinate 509,533,429 downwards.
ATATACTTATTTTAATATAAATATTATTTTTAAAAATATAAATATTTATATATAAATTAAATTATCCAATACGATCGTTATCAGCGCTAAAAAAAGCACTGATAAATGTGTCACTTAGTGATAAAAAAGCACCGATAATGGGGTGAATTTTATCTACACTTTTTGTGATGATTGATAAAAATAACCTTTTATCGTCACTTTTTTCTAGTGCTATTAAAGGTTAGTGATTAATAATCCATGATCTGTGGTACTAGACATTATTTTATGTCAAAAAACAATATAGAAATTCAGAAGTCCCCACAACACCCATATACTAAAAAAATAATTTAACTAATTTATGTTTTTTAGCATCCTTAATTTCCAAATGAAACTAATTTTCTCATTAGTTTTTTATTTATATTTATGTGTGTCTAATTTCGCACTATTTAAGTTTTGTTTTTATTTCCTACCTTTATTTGCTTTTTATGCTGATTTTCCATTTCGTAGTAGATTTCCCATACATGGTGCAATTTTACTATGTGGATATCCTCTATGAAATATAATCGTATAAATGGGAGAACTCAGTTTTTTAGTCCCTTTGGAAACATGGCTGGTTCAAATACACACCAGTTTGACTAAACCATTTTAAATTCATTGATCCACTAGGAAAATTCTCTTACATAGATTATTCAGCTATATATGATTTCCCATATAAAAAATTTGTGTATGTTGAATTCACCAAATAGTTTTCTGCAGATTTCATCTATGTGGTTCTTTTATACATGGAACATGTTTACATGGTAGAATTTCCTTTTCATTTTCAGTTTGTTTTCATGTTTTTAGGGATCATTGTTCTGTAGCAGTCCATTTCTCAAAATCAGTTTAGTCATTGAAAAAACCTCTATATCTCAGGGGTATTTCTTATCATCTTCTCTGAATTGAAAAAAAATAGATAATTTTTTGATTTAATAGATGTTTTCATGTCAATCTGAGGATTTTTTTCTATGATTCTGACCATTATACACATGTTTTAATGTTTTAAAAGACTAAAAATGTGCTTATGGGAATCCCGAACAAATTGTAACTTAGAATGAAGTTCTGTAAAATACTACATTTCAAAAATAAATCAATGATCATTTTACTATGATTTCATCTCTATATGATAGAGTTTTCCTAGTTTTGACCCCGTGAAACTTATTTTTAAAGACTATAGTGTCTTTAAAAATGGTTTATTGAATCATTCCAAGAACACTGCATGTCAAATGGACATGTTGTCTCTGTGTACACATAAAAAATAAATCAACATTGGATTTCATATGATTTCACATCAATATATGATTTTTTTTAGGGTTTTGACCTTTACACACACATTTCAGTGTTTTAAAACTCAAAAATGCATTTATGGGTATCTCAAAAAAATTCTAACTCAAAGTGACTTGTCTTCCATTCCTACATTTCATAAATCAATCTACAGTAGTTATCCTAGTTTTTATGTCCTTCCAATGTTGTTTTCCTAGTTTTGACCCCCTGAAACATGTTTTTAAAGACTTTGATATATTTAAAAACTATTTAATGATTCATTCTGAGCACACCACACATTAGAAGGACATGTTTCATATATGTATATGTGAAAATAATTCAATGAAATTTTCTCCATGATTTCATATAAATATGAGGTCATTTACTATGGTTTTTACCATTACACAAACGTTTCTGTGTTTTAAAACACAAAAAACATTTTACGGGCATCCCTAGAAAACTAAAACTCTGAATGAAATGTATTTAGTTAACACATTTCAAAAAATAAATTTACATAAATTTTCCTATGATTTCATATTCATTCAATTTTTATTGCAAAATTTTGACCCCTTATAAATGTTTTTAAAGAATTTGGTATCTTTATAAACTATTTATTTAGTCATTATGAGCACACCACATATTGGATGGACATTTTTTCTGCACATAAATGTCAAAAATAATTCAACAAAAGTTTCCCAATGCTTTCATGTAAATACAAGGTCATTTTCTAGGGTTTTGACCATTAAATGCACATTTTAGTGTTTTAAAACACTAAAAGAATATTTACATTCATCTCGGAAAAAATGTAACTCGAATGGATGTGCCGTCAGTTCCAATATTAAACAAATATATATGGTCCTTTTAATCTTATTTAATATCTATATGATTTATTTTTCTAGTTTTCACCCCTAACACATGTTTTTAAAGAATTTTTCATCTTTAAAAACTATTTATTGAGTCATTATAAGAACACTGATTGTTGGATGGACATGTTGTCTCCGAATACTTGTCAAAAGCAATTAAATAGTGAATTTATTATGATTTCATATCATCATGATGTTTTTTTCTATGGTTTTTATTCTTACATTAATGTTTTAGTGTTTTTGAACATTGAAAACACATTTATAGAAATCCTACAGAAACCGTAAGTCAGACTAACATGATGTTAGTTCCTAAATTTCAAAAATCAATCTTTGCTCATTTTACTCTGATTTCATAGTTATAGACTACCCAAAGTGAGTGGTATGAATCAAAGTTCATTTTTTTATTATAAAAGTGTTATTTTTTTACTTTAAAAGGCCTGAAAAAAGGAAAATATGGGAAAATAAGCTCATATTGTTTTCAAACTTTTTGAAAAATTATATATAATTTCTTTTTGATGTGTGGAAATTGTTTGAATGTAAATCCTATACACGATGTGGTTATTATGAATTTAAGTGTGTGTTTTCAATAAAAAAGTGTCATTTTAGTTTAAAACATCTATCACATTATCGAAGATGATAAAATGAGATAATATTGTTTTCACACTTTAGGAAAATAATCCAAAATTCATTTTTGATTTATAGGAATTGACCACATTTGAATCAAACACATGAAGTGGGTGGTATCTTATGAAGTTCATGTTTTAAATATAAGTGTCATTTTTCTTTAAAACATCTATCGCATATCAAAAACCTAGAAAATGAGCATGGATTGTTTTCAAAATTTAAGACAATGAACTATAATTTGTTTTTAACATGTCAGAATATATTGCATGTCAATCCAACACACGATGCGGTTGGTAAGACTTGAAGTGCGTGTTTTCAATATAAAAGTGTCATTTTAGTTTTATTCATCTAAGTTTTATGTATGTTTTGAAAATGTGTGAATGATTTCTGATGTTTAGAATTCACCTCACTAGGATGAGCTATAAGGATGGTAATTCCCAAGGGTATCATGCTTGTAATCCTTTGAAATAAAAACACTAAAGAATTTTCCTTTTCTGACCTCCATTGATCCCATGATTTCTTACAAGAGTCATGTTCTTGTATGTTTTCTTTGAACATTGAAATTTATCTATGTGATTCTTGATCAACAAATTTAATCAAACCCACACCTGGTGTAACAACAAATGATGATGATGTGCTATTAGAGATAGTTGATGGAGTAGGCCCAGAACCCATCCTCCGTACATGCCTGAGAGGCTCCTTCCCTAAAATCATTATAGCTTCATCATTATGGGATACCAATGATGATTTTGAAGGGTTCACATCCTTGGATTCTTTAATTTTATCTAGTTAATAAAACAATATTGACAAATATTTTTTAAATTATTTTAAATTTATAATATTATCTAATGCATAAATTTTTCATTTCTATTTGATTTTGTTTCATTACTATAAATAATAATAATTAAAAATTAATTTTATCAAGAAATAATCCTTAAACCTAATTAAATGGTGTCGACTATATGTATTAAATGATACCGATAGATCAAATTGGCACCATTTGATCCATGAAACCAACCCCATTTATTTGTGTTTAATGTGTGTTTGTTGTTATAATTTATTTGTCATTAATATTTTTTTATAGTAATGAAATAACATTAAATAATAATGAAAAGTACTTACTCCTGATCTCTTGTAGGTTCATTTACAAAACATCCATCGGGTTTCCTATGAACTTTAAGTCACATATCCATACAGCCAACATAGTGACCTGATTCACTATATATTATAATGAAATGTATATAATTTATAAAAAAAACATTGGCTTATAATACAATAATATAAATAATATTGGGAAAAATAAAACCAATATTGTTCTTTTTATCAAAAAAATTTGAGACACAGAAATATGAGGAATGAATTTTTTCTCATAATTCATAGTAATTTTTTAGACTATTTATAAAAAAAATAGAAACATTAATAAAAAAATTATAGTATTTTTGTGTTTATGTTATTAAAGTACTATAAAATATATAATTACCAAAAGAGATGCATCTTTGTCAATATCGACAAAAATCTTCCAATATTCATGAGAAATGAATTTATGCACATTCTTATAAATTTTTAATGAGCTAAAATATGTTTCATTAAATTTAAGTCATGATTTCCATTTAAAATCCCTCCATTTGTTTCTTGAATTTTCCAAAGCCCGTGGGTGTAAAATAGAGTCAGGGGCATCAAAATGAAAAAATATCTAGAAAGAAACATAACACTTTATATGTATATTAACAGTTTCACTCATGTATTTTAAATTAGTTATCAATGAATATTAAATTAATATTACCTTTACATGGTTAATAAAGAATCCATTTTCCCAATTTGTGGGAATATTCCACTAATCTTTGTAATTAATGAGAAATCTTATCATTTCACAAGAAAGTTTCTGAATAATCTGTCCATATATTTTAGCAGCATCATTAGTAGGCACCCCAAACTCATCAAATGGAATAATAATCTTGATGTATTTCTAGTGCCATACATCTTTCATATTCATATTTATATCTCTTCTATTGTTATCTTTATCTTTTTGAGAAATACATTAAACAGTTAATAAAATATATAGTCTTTTGATATAATGACATACATACTTGTAATGTTAACTTGAAAATATACACTAGTTGGATGGGTGACCAACTACTCTATCACCAGAGGTGCATTAGATGGTGGGATACCAAAAAAATCAAGCGAAACTACTTTCTCGCTAGAAGTCTCTGGTATAGTGGAATCACTTAGATGCACTAAAGATAATAGTAGTGGGGGTGTGCTCTGAGATATTGATCAGCTAGGATTGCATTTTTTTCTTGTAATTACTATAATTTAAATGGTTCAGAACATATTAAATGTATAAAAAAATCATAATTAATTTTTTTTTTCAAAAAAGGAAAAAATAGAACAATGTATATATGTACGAAACACTTATAAATGAAAAAAATTTAATATATTTTCCTTATCAATTTATACATTCAATTATAATCATATCCATCATATTCATTTTCATCAAAATATATTGTGTTGATTACTTCATTATCAATATCTCTTGAAAGTTCAATTTTTTTCAATATTTTTAGGAAAACAATGTTCAATGTTTTGTGCTTGATGCGGTTCACTATCACAAAGTACCAATTGTTATTCATCAACTAAATAATATCTATACTTTATGTATATAAAAACACTCCAAACATTATTTATTTCATCATCCACATAATAAACCATATTCACTTGTGAATCCAAGATGAATGGATCATGCTCTGTATGCTAATCAGTGTGGATAAAGCGAGAGAAGTTGATAGAAGTTAAATCTGATGAATCTTTCATTATACCCCTATCAATATTTTCCCACTTCAATTTGAATAAGACAACTAAAAATTAAACATTATGGTTTAATTATATTATATCAATAAAATTTTCTTAGTATTCCACCTATACAATGTTAAATACACAACTATTTTTTGTTTTCAAGTATTCTTCATGATAAATTGTATGAAACCTAAAGTCGTGAATATTATAGACATCAAATCTATTAGCCTTCTTTAGAGGACCACGATCCATAAACTTCAAATAATTTAATTTTTCATCTTGATTATCAACATTAATTATCTACACAAGAAGATATAAGTTGTTGATTTTAACATAGAAATAATAACTACACATCAATAATATGAATATGAGTATTTACTTACATGATCAATGAACCATTCGACAATCTTCTTACTAATAGTTTTTTTAATTCCTTCTCATTTCTTGTTCAACCCCTTAGTTTCATATTTGTTTTCAATTTCAATTCTTTAATAAATGGATATTCAATAAGACTATTGAGTATCACAAATCTATGTGCCGATAGAAACTCCAATTCATTCAGTGTAAAAATTTACCCCTTCCTAATTGGTCATCTAATAGTTGGAAATACCTGGTTTTCAAAACAAGAATTAGTGGAGATGTCATCAACCCATCCAACATAATTTAATATAGTCTAAATCAAAACAAAATACTTAGAAAAAAATTCAGGAACCCTTCGGCTATGTAACCTTCAGCAACAGATCCTTCTTGTTGGGATTTATTACTCACATATGATTTCAAATGACCTAAGAAATCAATGAAAGAAAATAAAAAACCTATTAAAGAAATTATGCAATGATTTGATAAAATTTAATTCACCAATGAAATAAATATAATATCAACATACCTCTCAATTTGAAACATCCATCAATAGTGTACTAGTCCACAGAGATTAGATTATTCAACTAAATAAATAGTCAAATGAATCTTGATTGTGAATAATGAAGGAGAAAATAACATTACTAATTGAAAAAGTGTCAGAATAATTATTTTTTGAATTTTATCAAGATCAGTTGTATTTATATTTTTTTCCACAAAGATCTCTAAAAAAGGCACACAACACAACTAGAACAAAAGTTTCTTTTTTGGGTAATGTATTTCACATTTCCAATGACAGTAATTTATCTATCAGAATATGTGAGTCATGAATTTTCAATCCAATTAACTTTTGATGTTTTAAGAAACTCACCATGAAATGTTACTTGAATATCCATATGGAACTTTTACATTATTTAATTTCTGAAAAAACATATTTGTCATGTTTTTTATTATAGAGATTGTTGAATGATACTTTACATTCCCATTTGACGACAAACTATGCTTTATATTTATTTATTTGAAATCCTTAGAAGCATTAAAGTTATCCTTATATTTACCTGGTCATTGAGCAATGTAAAAATTACATTATCACATACATTCTTCTTAATATTCATTATATTAAGATTATGATGTATCAAATTAAACGCCCAATAAGGGTGTTCAAAAAATACACTAATTTTCTTCCACTGTTTTCTTTTAGCTGCTTTCGATACTATACCTCATAAAGATTTCCCACCTTCTTTAAACCGATTACATTTTCAAAATTCTATAGTGAAATTAATTAATTGTCCCAAGATTCATAAAATAGATAATAAATTCAGTGGATTTCTTAATTCAATATCTCCCCTAAATTTTATCTTGTTAATCTAAAATTTATGAGAATCATCAAGAAATCATCAACAACACATGAAACACCATTTTCTACTATGAGGTAATCATTAAGGTTCAAAATAAAAACTAAAAACTGGAAAATCCAAACCAATATGAGTGTTCCAACTAGATAAGTTTCCTAGTTCAAGAAATTCACTAATTTTCCACATTAAAGTGGCATGCATTTTGAATAGTTTTCTCATAGAAGCATCATATGCTTCCATGCCATCATCCAATAATTCTTGAATTTTTTTAATTAGAGACTGAAAGTATACATCAATGTCATTTATATGTATTTTATTTCATGGAATAATAATCAAAATAATGAAAGAAGTATTCTTCATACACATCCATGGAGGTAGGTTATAGGGGATAAAAATAGCTAGACAAATGCTATAATTAGTACTTAAAGTACCAAATGGGTTAAAAGCATCAGAATACAATTCCAAATGTACATTCCTAGGATGCAAAGAGATATATATATATATATATATAATGAATCAAAAACCTTCCATGATGTTGAATCATTTGGATGTATCATCAATCCATCAATGTTACTATCCCAGGCATGACACTTCATGCCATATATAGACTTAAACGACATGAATAAGCTTTTCTAGCATGGTATCAAAGGAAAGTAACACAATACCTTTATTGGAGTTTTATTATTCTGTTTCTTCCTGGGGTTTCATTGATGTTCACTCTCATTGTTTTTCATTGAATTCCATCTACTTGTATTAAATCTTATGCATTATTCTTTATCAGAATCCTATCCCCAGTAATGCATACAATTATTAGGGAATGCATGTGTCTTGGTATAATCAAGTCCATGTTTGTTGATGAATTTATTAATCTCATAGAATGATGTAGGGATTTTAGATTCACTAAACGCATCCTAAATAAATTCAAAAATCATGGAATTTTTTAGTAATTCCATAGAGACACATGATATGATACAAATTAAGTAGAAAAAAATCTTCAAATACTTGGAACAACCTTCATACAGTTCTTATTTTTAGTCTTCAACTAATTCCTAAAACTCATTTTTTGGGTCACTAAATTTCTATGAAATATTAACCTGTTCAATATCAAAAAACGTTTTCTTGATATATTAAAATCTTCTACATTGTATCCTAAAAATCCAAATGTTCCATTTATCAAATTTCAAACTAAATTATTCTCTGGAAGGTCACTTTGTGTTTTTTTAATAATATTTTCATTATTTTTATTCTCTATAACATTTTATTCACTATGAAAAATCCATCATACATATCAAGAAAGAAACTATTTAAATACCAAATTATCATATACTCTGTTTCAATTCAACCATCACTTGATTTTAAAGTCAGGACATGAACATTTTATTCTACCATCCCCTGACCGGTTTTCAATTTTATAATCTAAAAAATCATCCAAACCCTTGACATAAAGATTTTTTTGAGGTAAATTAATCCCAATTTTCTCCATCGGGATTGGATTTCCACTATTATCTCATTACATTTAGATGTAAAGATATAAATGTTTAATCAAACAAGTACAATCAAAATTAAACATAACCCAACATAATCATTCACAAGGGTAGGGTATTGATTCAAAATAACACAAATTAAAAAAAAAGATTCAAACCAAGACAAAAAAATAAAATAAATAAATAAATAAATATTTTCCCTCACAATAATATGGTTGGATGTCAAAGAATAAGTTCACTGAGCCGAAGAGAGAGGGAAATATACAATATGAATGTCAAGTTGATAAGACTAGTGAAGTCTAAATCATGGAAGGTCGTAGGTAGGGGTAATATAGTCAAGATAGAGGTAGGAGGAGGATGGGTCACGAATATAAGGGGTTAGGGTTGTTACTTCCATCAGTGGTCGCTTTCACTAGGTAAAGATGAAGAGGGATGGTCACCGTCGAGGAGTAGGGGGTCACTACGTGTAAAGACCTTAAAGTTCCATATAATTTTCTTTTAAATTATTTGGGATTATTACGATTCTACAAAAATTTATGGCGCTTGAGTCTGAGGCCCGGTGTGCCTGGAATGAGTTTTTGAACTTTTTTAAGGTACGTTCAGCATACACACGGGAGGAGTTTTCTATCTTTTGAAATGGTGCTCAGATTAAAAATATGAGGGCACCATTGAATATGTAGTGCCAGGATTCACTTAATGGAGGCTTAAATTTGACCATAGTAAGTTGAGTGAAAAAGTTAGTTTTACGAACTTTTAAAAGAATAATAAAATAACATAAAATTGTTAGTTTATTATTCTACCAACGGTTGAGTGGCGGTGGCGAGACCACTAAGTCATCAAGCCATTTAATGGATTAACTCTTTTTTTGTAACCACACCATTGAGAGATTAATAGGCTCATTAATTAATGAACCTCATTAATCTCTCATTGCGTTAATCACCATTTCCCCTCTATTTAAATGAGACTCAGGTTTGGGGTTTTGAGACGAAAGTGAGGAACGTCTGGCGAAGTTCCGTGACATATTCCACCAATGACGAATGGAGGTTTGAATGACATCGTTGGAGGAATCAATCTGAGATCTACGAACATTGGAGGATTCATAAAGCATGAATTCTTCTTCCACAACCGCGATGTCACTTCCGATTCCGAGGTAGGGGTTGTTAATATTTAAATTCATGATAATTGTTTGTTTTACATATTCTTGAAGCATGAAAAATCTCAAAAGTGTTGTATGGGATTTAACATTATTTTTACGTGATGTATTAATTACTCCCACTTGTTATAATTCTAACGCGAAGGTTTGGCCCAAACGAACAAGTCCTGGACTCTCAGCTACTTCAGTTTTGTAGTGTTCTTTGTGGGAGAATTTTGAAATTAACTAAAATTCTAATTCGGGAGCCAGGTAGTGACAGAAGCAACCTAGGAGGACTGTAGGCACATTCAGAAGGGAAAACAGACCACTAAATCTCACTTGGTGGCCCACAGAAGATTCGTCGGTGCGGCGGCCAACATCGGCCGACCGCGGGGGAAACAGGTGGTGCACCGTCGTGTGACATGGAGGGGAGTCACGACATCGAGACGTGACAATAGCATGGGCATTCGTCTCTCAACCGGCTGCGTTGGCAGAAAGTGGCATGTCGTCACGTGCTATAGTGAGGAGGTCGTGGCTTCGAAGCGACAACAGAGGCGAAGGGACCCGCGCCCCTCAGGTCTCACTGATAGAGAGGTAGGGCCACATGGCACCACCATTTTCATAAACCAAATGGCTGAAAAGATGTTTGGGAAGGGGGAGTGATCCCTCTGTGTGGGCCACCCAGCTGGGTGTCACGCCAGCTAGCGGGCCGGACCACCCAGCGGGCCACGCCCATCTGAGGTGGCCCGAGCCGGTCTACAGCCCAGCAACCGAGCCCGCAGCCCAGTCCACTTGGGTCAGACCTGCTGGTTCAGGTCGGGCCAGGTTTGACGTAGGTCAGACCTAGACCAGGTTGGGTTGACCCGAACTAGTCTGGGTCGGTCCGACTAGGTCAGATCGAACCCAGACCCTTTTCAGCCCAGTTATGCTTAAAAGGCCGTATCTCACAATCTAGACGTCCTTTTGATGAACCGTCTCTAGTGATAGAATACATGGAATGAGATGAACCTTTTGAGTTAATAAAAATGAGTTTTGGATAATGTTGGAGTACAACTAGGTTGAATCGAACCTGAATCCAACCATGCCGTCAGCAATAAAATGCTTATACCTCACAGAACAAGCGTCTGTTTGACGCGCCGTCTATCACGTTGGAACCCTTAATACCTAGAGGTCCTTTGAGTTACTCCTTTTTAAAACTTCATGGAATATGAGGAACAACTGATATCATGAGGATCAGATACTACGGAACTCAAGCGCACTAGGTGCAGATAATCTTCTGGATGATTGTCAATTTTAGAGTGACCCAGTGTGGATTAGCATTATAGTGACCCTATATGAATCACCATTATAGTGACCCTGTGTGAATCAACATTATTGAGACCCTATGTAGATCAACATTATAGCGACCCTATGTGGATCCTCATTATAGTGACCCTATGCGGATCAAAATTATAGAGACACTATGTGGATCAGCATTATAGCGACCTTGTGTGGATCACCATCATAGCGACCCTGTGGGGATCAACATTATAGTGACCAAGTGTGGATCATAATTCTAGAGACCCTGTGTGGATCAACAGTGTGCGACCCGAACAAGACCAGCCTTACAGCAGCCCGTCGTGGATCAACGACATATGACCCTGTGTGTATCGGCAATGTAACTAATTCTTCATGGTTCATTTGGGGAACATCCTAATGGAATAAAATGATATATCTTAAAACTAATCGTCTTTATTCCTAATCTCGGAGTTGTATACCTGTTCTGAGCTGATACTTTTAATTGTGCTTTGTAATTGAGATCCTGATTTGTGGTTTTTCCTTTGTGGAATTCTGAGAGACCTTCAGGGGTCTCGGGGTGCCTATTGCGTATTGTTATACTCACCCCTTCATGGGCTTCACCCGCAACTTGTTGTATCTTGTGCAGACGAAGAGCAGCTCGACTGAGACTTTAGGTGTCCGGACTAGGCGGTACGCAGAGGTGAATGGTTGATGTGGAGAGTTGTAGAGACGAGTTGTACCTACCCTTTAGGTAGGATCCGTGGCATACGATCTCATGAGCTTTTTTCTATTTTATATTGTATTATATATTTTAGTTGGTCTTGTATTATGGCCCCTTTACTTTCAGTACACACTTTTACTACTGTATTTTTACTTCGGTTTTGAATATTGTTATGTTCTTGGATTGTGTGTTTGTACGGTTTTAAAGTCAATTACTTCCCGTTTTAGGGATATGGATTTACAGTTCTAGTCTCTAACCCCTGGCTTATGGAAGGTAGGCTTGGGGTAGTCAAGACATGAGCCCTGAGGGACGGGTCAGGATAAATTGGTATCAAAGTTGTTAGTTCTACCAAAGAACTAGGAATCTAATATTTTCTCTGAAGCAATAGTGTTATGTTTTTTGAGTGTGGTTTTCAGTTCAGGGGGTCCAGTGTTAGCACGGTGGTCGGTGTATCCATACACAAGGACCCTAAATTCTGATTTTCAACTTAGTGCATTAAAAATCGATTACGTGTGTCTTGGAAATGTTTTACTTTTGATCTATTTTGAGTCAGCTCACTAAGTATAACTTATTAACCATAGTGAACCTATTTAATTTTAGGATGCCTCTACGTAGATAGACAACCTGGAATCCAGAGAGAGTTCACTGTGATGACCCACCGAGTGATGAGGCTTAGGCAAAAGGCCCTTTTACAGTGATAACACCATCAGGTGGTACACCAGTAGCACCACCACCCATTGGGAAGCAGTTTACACTAGCCCCACTAGCGGATGGTGCATGCCAATTGAGCGCGTTTCATGAGTTCCAGCAGTGGAGGCCTCTGAGGTTTTGAGGCGAGATAGATCCCTAGGCAGCTAAGGACTGGCTTAAGGCTGTGGCTAGAGTTTTCTACCTCGTTGGGACAGCAGCAAATCAGATGGTGATCTTAGCCTCTAGCTTATTCTGGGGAACATCAAGGAGATGGTGGAGCATGACACTCTAGTTACATGATGAGGAAACCCTCACCTAAATGGACTTCGATAGCCTCTTCATGGTGGAGTTTGTTTCAGCGACACTACACTCTGTACGTATTCAGGAGCTCCTACACTTACAACAGGTCATCTTGACAGTAGCCCAGTACTCAGCGAGATTCACTAACCTCTCACTCTACTCCACTGACATGGTATGGGACCCTTTATTCTAGGCTCAAACCTTTGAGCAGGGTCTTCGGCGGGAGATCAGAGTGTCGATAATATGACTTAATATCCTGATACAGGATGGAGAGCTCGAGCGAGCATTATTTGTGGAGACATTCTTACCTGAGCAGGAACCGATGATGATAGACACCACCAGAAGACAGGTATCCAAGTAATATGTAGAAAAAAGTAGGTAGATGATGTAGAGGACCAAGAAGGCCAGACCTTCTGGATGACAACCCTAGGATATAGGGTCAGATGTACAGAGCTCATGAGGTAGAGCAGGCTAGCAGAGGAGAAAGTTGTGCTTCACATGTGGTGGGAAGGGCCACATGGATCATGACTACCTGAACCATTGTACCAATGATCAGAATACAGTCGAGGGACCACTAAGGTAGAGGTAGGGATTTGAGAAGGGAGGCCTGCAGGGCAGTAGATGTGGAAGAGGAGCATATTGTGCAGCAGGCGGTGGGCATCGATTTGAGGTTCTGCCACCACCACTTCTAGGTGGTCCATGCTAACCTCAGGGAGAAGGAAGACATATATGATCTCAACTTCAGTCAGCTGAGGCCTATAACCATGGTGCTCTAAAGATGATTCGAGGTACGATCTGTGTCTACTCCACCCTAGCTATAGTACTTATAGACATAGGTGTCAATCAGTCTTTCATTGCCACAAATCTCATTCGGAGCTCAAATATTCCAGTAGATACATTGGATCGATCCTTACGTTTAGAGATTACTATGAGAGAGGATTTGACGATTACACAGTAGTGCTGGTAGTGTGAGATTATTCTAGGAGGCAAGAGTTTTGGTTGGGATCTCCTAGTAGCAGTGTCGAGGCCTTATGATGTCATCTTGGGTATGGACTGGGTATCCATAGTCTATGCTCAGATTGACTATTTAAGGCACAAAGTGCATTGTGTCCATGAGTATGAGATCATGTTTTCCTTCACCGGTGAGAAGGGAACATTTATATCACAAGATGGACTTACTTAGAGGAGGGTGTAGTCGATCACTCATCAGTTGGCCAGCCTTACCCTAGACGTAGTTGATGTGAGGAGTCAGAGTTATCCTATAGTGGTGAACCGGTATACTAATTTCTTTTCTGATGATGTTCTGCGAATACCTCCTTATAGATAGGTAGACTTCTACATCGACTTATACTCGAGGACGACATCGATATCTACACTAGCATATCGAAAGGATCCTGTGGAGCTTTGTGAGTTGCGGGTACAACTGGAGCACTTGCAGAGGAAGGGGTTCATAAGCCCCAATGTTTCTCCATGGGCATCCCCAATTTTGTTCACCAAGAAGGAATATGGGAGTCTGAGGCTTTGTGTGGACTATCGACACCTAAACCAGGTGACCATGAAGAACAACTATCCACTCTTGAGGATTGATGATCTCTTCGACTAGTTAAAGGTAGCTTGATGGTTTTCAAAGATAGACCTCAGATCTGGCTATCATCAGCTCAGGGTATGGGATGAGGACGTACCGGAGATAGACTTCAGATGTTAATATGGCCATTATGAGTTTTAGTGATTCACTTTGGCATAAACAACACTCTGGTAATGTTCATGGGGCTCATGAACAGGATCTTCCAACCCTACCTCGATTGCTTCATGGTAGTCTTAATTGATGACATCTTGATATACTCAGCGTTGGAGGAGGATCATGCCACACACCTATATATAGTTCTGGATACAGTCCGAGAGCACCAAATTTATGGAAAGATCTCGAATTTCCAGTTCTGGATATGGGAGGTCCACTTCCTGGGGAACGTTATCTCGGAGGCTGGAGTTGTAGTGGATCCGATGAAGATAGAGGTAGTGCTTTCTTAGGAGCCACCCAGGAGTGTGACTGAGGTGCAGAGTTTCCTGGGATTGGATGGGTACTACCAGAGATTCGTACCTGACTTTTCCAATGTAGCTACACCCTTGTCAGCTTTGACAAAGAAGGTACAACCCTTCATGTGGATGAAGAGATGAAAATAGAGTTTTCAAGAGCTGAGGTAGAGACTGAAAAGTGCCTCCATCCTGAGGCTACCAGAAGAGGGTGTTGGGTTTGTAGTTTACTACGACACATCAGGTACATGACTAGGTTGTGTCCTGATGCATGAGCAAGCAATGATCACCTATGACTCATGGAATTTGAGACAACATGAGTAGAACTATGCTACCCATGACATGGAGTTAGTAGCAGTGGTCTTTGCCCTGAATATGTGGCTACACAACTTGATGGGTGAATGTTTTATGGTCTAATCTGATCACAAGAGTCTCAGGTATATCTTCTCACAGAAGGACCTAAACCTGAGATAAAGACGATGGATAGAGTTCCTTCAGGACTACAACTTTGATAAATTATACACTACCAGGAAGGGGAATGTAGTAGAATACGCACTCAGCAAGAGGTATGGTATATATTTGCTGAGTGAGGCGATAGATAAGCTAGACACATTGCAATTATCCTACATGGATAGTGATGAAGTAGATTACCTACAGTCTATGACAGTTACTCCCCCACTCCTTCAACGAGTCAGGGAGGCACAACTTGGGAACGTTGACTGTGAGGCCCGACATGCTCAAATATCCTTAGGATAGGCTTCTGATAGATTTTATGAAGGTAGGGATCACATCGTCCTCTTTAGAGGACACACCAGGGTACTAGGGATACTATGAGAGGAGGTGTTGAGGGAGTTCCATACATCCCCTTTGTCAGTACCTCCTAGTGTGGAAAAGATGTTCCAGGACCTCCAACATTAGTACTGGTATCCAGGGATGAAGAAAGTGGTGGCAGAGTTCGTATCGCGATGCCTCACTTGTCAGAAAGTGAAGGTCAAGCATTAGGTACTAGCAGTCTTAGCTCAGCCACATGAGGTACTAGAGTGGAAGTGGTATGGTATATTAATGGACTTCGTGACTGGGATTCCATGTAAATCTAGGGGCAATGATTCCTTCTGGGTGATCATTAACCGTCTCACCAAGTCGTCCCACTTCCTACCCATCCAAGAGTAGGTATCATTAGAGTGATTGGGATGTCTCTACATATAGGAGATTGTATGGATTCACGGGGTGCCATCGATGATCATCTCAGATCACAACACTCGTTTTACATTCTGTTTTTAGATGGGATTACATGAGGTGTTTGGGACTCAGCTACACTTGAGCATCGCCTTCCATCCTCATACATATGGTCGGATGGAGTGGACCATTCAGACTCTCGATTTCATTCTTCATGCTTGTGTCTTTGATTTTGACCGCAGTTGAGAGGACCACCTTCCACTGGTGAAGTTCTCTTACAACAACAGTAATCACCCCACCATTGGCACGACTTCATTTGAGGCCCTCTACGGTCAACATTGTATAACACCACTATGCTGGACAAACCCAGGGGAGTCAGCAATTATGGATCAAGAGTTGGTATAGGCTACCACAGAGAAGGTGAAGATCATCCAGGAGAGGATGAAGACTACATAGAGCCAACCAGAGTCTTATGCCGATAGGAGATAGAGACCCTTGTATTTTGAGAAGGGAGACCAAAGTCTCACCTCGACGAGGATTATAGAGGTTTGTCCAGGGTGGTAAGCTATCTCTAAGGTTCATCAGACCTTTTCAGATCCTCAATAAAATAGGCAAGGTGGTGTATCGTCTAGATATTCCCCCATAGATGCATTGAGTTCATAAGGTTTTCCATGTGTTATAGATGAGGAGGTACGTTCATGATCTATCATAGGTTATCGATTGGGGAGAGCTAAACATTGATGATGGGGTGACGTTTAAGAAGTTTCTGGTGGAGATAGAGGATCGATAGGATAAGGTCATTCGTGGGTGGTTGATTCCTATGGTGTGAGATAGTTGGAAGCATGGGAACATCCAGGAGAGTACCTAGGAGAGGGAGGATCAGATACATGCTCAGTACCCCCATTTGTTCCCTTATTTTTTTATAGCTTCCACTGATGAAAAACCCTAAGGTGAGGAGAATGTAAAGACCTGGAAATTCCATATAATTTTTTTTAAATTATTTAGGATTATTATGAGTCTGTGAAAATTGACAACGCTTGATTCTGAAGTCCATTGTTCCCAGAATGGATTTTTGAACTATTTTTAAGGTACGTTCAGTAAATGCATGGGTGGTGTTTTCTATCTTTTGAACCGGTGCTCAGATTCAAAATCTGAGGGCACTGTCGAATCTATAGTGCTGAGATTCTCTTAAGGGAGGATTAAATTTGACCGTAGTAGGTTGGGTGAAAAAGTTAGTTTTTCGGACTTTTAAAAGAACAATAAAATAACATAAAATTGTTATTTTATTATTATACCAATGGTTGAGCGGCGGTGGCAGGACCGCAGAGTCGTCAATCCATTTAATGGCTTGACTCTTTGTTTTTGTAACCACACAATTGATAGATTAATAGGATCTTTCATTAATGAACCTCATTAATCTCTCATTGCATTAATCAACCTTTCCTCTCTATTTAAACGAGGCTCGGGTTTGGTTTTTTGAGATGATAGTGAGTAACCTCTGGAGAAGTACCGCGGCATCTTCGACCAACTAAGAAAAGAGGTTCAAATGACATCGTTGGAGGAATCGATGCGGGATCAACGAATGTTGTTGGCTTCATCAAGGGTGGATTACTCTTCCAAAACTGTTTCGTCACTTATGATTGTGAGGTAGGGGTTGTTTATATTTAAATTCATGATAATTTTTTCTTTCTAGCGTTCTTGAAGCATGACGAATTGTGGAAGTTTTTAATGGGTTTTAACATTATTTATACATGATGTATTAATTACTCCCACATGTTATAATGATAATGCAGAGGAAACATGCCCAACTAAAAAGGCCCAAACTCTCCACCACTTTGGTTTTGTCACTTTCTTTGTAGGAAATGTTTGAACTCAATGAAAATTTGAATCTGGGAGCCATGAAATGACGAGAACAACCCGGGAGGCTGGTAAGCGCATTTGGAAGAGAAAATGGACAACCAAAGCTCACTCGGTGGCCCGCAGAAGATTATCCAATGATCGGTGATGAAGACAACAACCAAAATCGACTGTGAACAGTGACAGCAGGTGGCGCGCCGTCATGAACCATGCAGTGGAGCTGCAGATGTAGCAGGGGTGGCTGACTCTCGACCGGCCACATTGGCAGAAAGCGGAACGCCGTCACGTGTTGTCGTGCACCGCAGTGAAGAGGCCGCAAATTTGAAGCCACAACTAAGGTGAAGGGACCCATGCCCTGAGGGTCTCACTAATAGGGAGGCAGCACCACGTGGTGCTACTGTTTTCAAAAAAATGAATGGCTAAAAATCCATTCAGGAAGGGGGAACGACCCCTCCGCACGGGCCACCTTTCAGGGTTCCGCTCTAGCTAGCAGGTCTGTGTGGATCAACATTATAGAGAACCTATGTAGATCAAAATTCTAGCAACCCTATGTGGATCTACAGTCCGTGACTTGACAAGGACTAGCCATAGAGTGGCACGTCATGGATCAGTGACATTCGACCCTGTGTGGGTCGAAAATGGAACAAATTCTTCTTGGTTCAGTTTTGGAACTTCCTAATGGAATAAAATGATATATCTTAAGACTAATCATCTTTATTCCTGATCTCTAAGTTTTATACCAGTTTTATTTGAGTCTTTTTCTTTGTTCTTTGTGATTGAGATCGTTCTTTGTGGGTTTTCCTTTGTGGAATTCTAAGAGACCTTCAGGGGTCTCGGGGTCCCTACTTGGCATTTTTATACTCAATAATTGTGTTGATGGTGGTTTTTAATATTTATCAAAAATAACATTTTTGGAATTTAGAAATGAAAAAATATTTTATGTTAATTTTTTTTATATTTTCCATAATTTTAAAAAAAGATTAATAATTGTATTTTTTCGGAAAAAGATATATGATTTTTTAAAATTTTATAAAAAATAGAAACATTTTATAAGGTTTATTAATTTTTTTAATTATTTTTATTCATTTTAAATAAAAATGAAATAATTTTTTAAGGTTTTAAAAAATTAAAATTATTTTACAAACATATAAATTAATTATTTATTTTATAACCATTAAAAATAAAATGTAAAATTTATTGAAATTTTACTAATCATCTAAAAAATAATATTTGTACAGATAAAAACATCATTAAAAATTTCAAGGGCTTGCTTCCCTATTAGACCTGACATAGTTTGTGATCATGTCAACTATTTGAATTTTAAAAACTATTGGTATATTTATATATCATTATTATAAATGGAAGAAGATTTTATTTTTCAACTAAATCAGTCAAAGGAAAACAAAATATTGATTCTGTAAACACTTCCCCTTTTTAAAACTATTCTTTGAATCCATCCAGACGAAGTGAGGGGAGTCCACACTCGTGCATCCTATATAAGGTGGAAGATGATTGAGAGGTGGGGCATATTGAAGGCAAAAATCCCAAACCTAAACGAGGTTCCCGACATCCAAGCTGTTGGTGATGATGATAGAGGTTCGTCAGAGCAGGGATGTAGTAAGAGTTCACAATCTCTTTCCCCCAACCCTTCACCATGTCTCACCGCTCCAGGTTCACCGGTGTCCCATGGGGTGCTGAAAACAGCACCAACAACACCTTGACATCGTTGGGGTTACCATTTCCATCTCGGAGGAGCATGAAGCATGCCTCCTCATGGTTGAAGAAGTCTAGCGATGCTGGATATTTCACGAGCATCGATAACCACCCTTGTCCCGCACTCAAATGCATCTTCGAAATCTTCTTATGGATCACCAGTACAACCTCCAATGACACACCACTGTGTCTCTCAATGTATTTCCTTAGGTCATTGGGCATGGGTGTCATCGGGGGTGGTTTTTATGAAAATGACATCTTTGGCCTTTCATGGGAAGTAATAATTGGGAAATGGAGATCACCATTGTGGTCAGGATCCTCCACTATGGAGACCTTCATCATGGGAGGGGGTTCTAGGCACTACAAACATAAGAAAATAGATCTATTAGGGTTATTTCATCTCTCACCATACATATAAAATAAACACTTTTACCAAAAAATATTGTTCAAAAAATAGCCACTGATGCCATGATCATCGCATTGAGTACCAACCTGTTCATCCACCCAAAAAAGCTTATGTACATTTAATGATGGTCGAGTTCTTTCACACCTGCACCACAAAATACCATCGCCTATAGAGGAAAACTGTTAACACACCATTTACACTATTGGACAATAAATAAAGGTTGAACAAAATCTTATGTTTACCATTATTTCTTAATTTTGATTATGCTTATATATATATTATTGATTAATCATCCATGCTATATATTTTTATTTTTTAGCATTAGTGTCTATAAATCACCATCTTCAATGAAATGATTTTATAAAAAATTAAAATTATTTTATTAATAATAAAATTTATCATTATTAATTAAAATAATAATAAAATTTATTAAGAATAATAATTGTAAAATTTATTGAATCCAAAAAAATTATTTTATGTAAAAAAATGCTACAAAAATTATGGAGTCCCCCCTAACACTAACGTAACAAAAAAATACATTTAATTAACCTAATTTATGCAACCAAGATTTAATATTCCCATAAACAAGACTAACATATCAATTGGGTGATACATTAGGAGATATTTTAAAATTAAAATGATTATATTAATAATATATTACTATTTTTTTAATTTTTTTATTTGTGGAAATGAACACACCAGATACAAGGACTCGACCCAGAAACCTCACAACAAAACCTGACCTCCCTTTTCCACCCCAACTCCATGAAGGGGGAAGGGGATGGAGTTTTGGTCATGAGTCAACTGGATACACTATACTGTCAGTTGTGCCCCTCCTTCCCAAACTAGGAAATGACATTGAATCATTGTGTTCATAATATGATTTGTGTCTGAGTGTGGAATACTTGAGCGTGTCCTTGAATCACCCTATTTAAAAACACAACTATAGAAAAGGATTTTAAAAACACAAGAAAAGTCTATCAATGGTGCTAAAAAATTATTGTTGATATAAGCCCTGTTAAAAGGGACCCCCTTTTATTAGAGTTAGAACTAGAGTTGATAAAGGTCATATTGCTAGAATTTATTATAGAAAATATAGGAATAAAATACAAAAATAAGTAGAAAAATAAAAGATATGGAAAATTAATAATTTAATTGAAATAAAAATTACCTAAAAATTTTAAAATATATATATTATAGAAATTTTAAATAGTGTTTTTTACAATTACATTAGTAAGTGAAATTTATCACAAACATTAAAAAACATCAATGGTGTCATTGTATTTGGAACCCGACCCCCTCTCAAAAAGTTAGATCATGGTATGAGTTGCCAAACAAACAACCCCAACTAGAGAAAAATATTCCACCTAAATAAGAAAACAATTATTTTGTTAATAATACTATAAAAAATAAATTAAACATAAATAAGAAATAATACATTGATAAAAATTTCATTTTTAAACTGATAGAGGACACTTTGTGTCTTACAAGACACACCATGAATTAGATTGATATGCGGTTTATTTCTATATGTCAAAAAGAATTATGGATCATTTTTATAAATTATCAAAACAATATGAATACATTTTATTGTTTTTGAGTGAGTCACTTGTCTTATTTACTAAAATGCCATTTAAAACAAAAAACAAAGACTTTGATTCATACTGGTCACATAATGTATTGGTTTGAGGTGAGACTAATTCCTACATGTCAAAAATGATTTATGAATAGTTCTGTTAAATCATGAAGATAATATGAGTTCAATTTCTCATTTTCAATGAGTGAAACACTTTTTGAACTAAAATGTAAATTTTAGACTGATAATGGACACTTTGAGTTATACCAGTCACACCATGCATCAGATTGAGTTGTTTCCAATTCCTACATGTCACAAATGACTTATGCATCATTTATATAAAGTATTCAAATAATCTGACTGCGTTTGATTAGTTTTGATTTTGTCACTTGTTTTTTTACTAAAATATCAATTTTAAATAAAATGACACACTTGGAGTAATATCGGTCATATTGTGCATCATATGGAGGTGTGGATAATTTCTACACATAAAAAATGATATATGGATCATTATATTAATGTATCAAAATAATCTGAATGTGGTTGCCCAGTTTTTAGTATGTTAGTTTTGTTTTTTTACTAAAATATCATTTTAAGCTGGAAACATCCACTTTGAGTCATACTGGTAAAATAATGTGTCAGTTTTATATGAGAATGATTACTACATGTCACAAATTACTTATTAATAATTTTAATAAATTATCAAGATAATCCAAGCATTTTTTCTTGGTTTTTAGTGAGTGACACATGTTTTGAACTAAATTGTCAATTTTCAACATATAATGGAAACTATGAGTGATATCGGGAAAACCATGTATTAGATTGAGGTGAGGCTAATTATTTCACATCAAAAATGAATAATGGATCATTTTCATAAATTATCAAAATAACCAAAATGAATTTTCTTGGTTTTGAGTATGTGGCATATTTTTTTCAACTAAAATGTTAATTTTAAATTGAAAACAAGAACTTTAAGTTATATTGGACACACCATGCATAATATTGAGGTTTAAATAAGTCCTACACATCAAAAATTACTTATGGATAATTCTACTAATGTATAAAAACAATCTTAATTCGTTTTATTTTTTTTAAGTATGTCACTTTTCTTTTTTACTAAAATGTAAATTTTAATTAAAAAGACACACTTGTAGTCATATCGGTCACACCATGCATCAGATGGAGGTGAAACTAATTCCTAAACATCCAAAATGACTTATGTATCATTATCCTAAGGTATTAAAACAATCCTAATTCATTTTCTCTATTTTGATTATGTCACTTTTGTTTTTTACTAAAATGTCATTTTAAACTGAAAACATGCACTTTAAGTCACACCCATCACACCATGTTCCATTTTGATGTTAGAATGATTCCTAAATGTCAAAATTGACTTATAAATCATTTTATAAAATTATAAAGACAATTATATCATGTTTTCTTTATATTTATTGAGTGAAACACATTTTGGAATAAAATATCAATTATAAAATGATAACAGACACATTGAGGCATACCAGGTACATCATGTATCGGATTAAGGAGCAAATAATTCCTACACATAAAAAATGAATTATGGATAATTTTAATATAGTATAAAAACTATTATATTTTTTTATTCATTTTGAGTATGTTATTTTTATTTTTTACTAAATTTTTTTAATAAAAAGACACACTTAGTGTCATACTGACCACACCATGTGTCAGATTTAGGTGTGGATAATTACTACATGTCACACATGAATTATGTATATTTTTCATAAAGTATCCAAATAATTGGAATGATTCTTCTTGATTTTGATTAGGTCACTTGTGTTTTATACTAAAATATAATTTTAAACTGAAAAAATTCACTTTGAGTCATATTGGTCCCATCATGTGTCAGTTTGACATGAGAGTAATTACTACAATAAAAAATTAGATATAGAGATTTTAAATTCAAGGATAGGTGATTATATCAATATTATCCATTTCTTGATGATGAGTACTAGTTACAATAAACAAAATTATTTAACTAATGATTAGATAATGCTTTGATGGAGTTATTTTTAGAGGTTTCTATTATCCAAAAAAATCTTGTTATTGCATTATTATAGTGTTATACAACTGTTTTCAAAGAAGGTCCATATTAATAATATGTTATTCTTCCATATCATGAAGAATAAGACAACCAAACTGATCACCTAGATGTGATATAAGTGAATTTTTATAACCAGAAAGTGTCAAATTATAGAAGAGATAGATAAAATAGTGATGATGAGGAGGAAGCTAAATGAGTTGGGGAAGAATTTTTAATAATTAAATAGCTTTGAATTAGTCTTGACACACAATAAATCATTCAACAATCTTTTAATATTTTTCAAAAGATATAAAATGTTTTCTAGAATCTAAATAAAATATTATCACACCTATAATTGAGTTTCCTAGAGTTATAGGGGATATATTTGGTCAAATGGGAAAACATTATATGTTAAAAGATATTTTTACAAGAAACAATTCCATGAAAAATATAATAAAACGATTTCATATTGAGTGAAACTGTAAAAAAAAATTTAGGAGTCAAACCATAAAAAATAGATTATAAATATTGAGAAATACACTGATGATTATAGATTCCACTTGAGGGGGATTCCTGATATTTCTTTTGGATGGTAGAGAATTATTATATTGAGGCATTTCATACTTATGTGTATCATAACCTTACAGAAGATTATACATCCTTGGATGATGAAATTATGTCATATATTAGTGTTGAGAAGATCATGAACTACCATGATATGCTTGTATCCCTTGTACTGGAGAGGATAGAACAAATTATTGGTTATAAGATTTTATATGGATATGCATGTATGGTGAAACAGAAAGTAATTGTGAAGGTTTATAGTGATTGGGATGAATCATATTAGGTGTTTCCATAATTTTAATTAGTACCGAGTAAAAAAATTCTTCCACCTTAATAAAAATAGACATGTACCTAAAGATATCTGACTTGATGCTTCTCATGTAAAATTCCATTGGTTTTTATAGGGAATCATTCCTTGTATTTTTTCATTTCATTTATATAGAAATTTTATACAGATTGCAGGTATATTTATATATGGAAAGTAAATGGGATATTTATGATTCCAAAAACTCAAGATGGTAACCATACACCCTCCCACTAGGATTTTTCATAGCAGATGAATCTTGGGGTTTGTTTTTGCAATTTTTTAATAGCAATTTCACCCAAATTCATGGTGTGTGTATGATATTTTATCATCATTGGGAAATCAATGAGGTAATCAATTCAGATCATGTTATTTAAATATCCTCAAATTGACATCATTGATACCAAATTAGAAATATTTCCAATAATGTGTGAAATCATTTTCATTATGAAGCTTTAAAGAAAGATGAATCTTAGTATAAAATATAATTATTTGTATTTATATTTTTTCAACATAGTGATAAAATTAATTTATGTGTAATATGATCGCCTTCTTATAGAATATGAGTCATATTAGAGAAGGTTTGATTAGAAATTAAAATAAATTCATAGGGCTAATATGAAAGTGTATGATTACATGATATGGATTTCAAAAGAGAAATGGACATTGGAATATAATGGGAAAAGAGGTATGAAAAAAATACTTAAAACATTATGGAGTGAATCAATGGAATCTTTAAGGGGATTCCCAAGTTACCTATAGTTGGACTAGTTAAGGAGGAATATTATCATTGTGTAATGTACTTTGTAGAAATAGGAAGTCAAACTACTTATGGGATTCATCAAGCGTTATAGTATGGATGAAGTGAGAGATTGATAGGAACATTGATGAAGCTTCTGTTGAAAGTGAGTGCCCTAGACCCAACTTGTTTTGTACTTTGATTACTGTTACATGTATTCAGTTTGTTATTATACATGTGTTTATCTTTTCATGATAGTGTAGATACTTCTGCATCCATTTTATTAATGGAAATGTCCTTAGATTACCCGTCACATCAAATGGTTATAGCAGGTCCCAGGCTATAATGAGAACCATGAGATGCCATGACAGTAATCTTAAAGTAACGTCCTATGGTCTAGTTACATCATTCTGAAAGGAGACAGATTATGTGTGACGAGCAGGTGTTGGGGGCTGATAAGCATTGAGACTTATTCTCATGAAGTTCTCACTTGATGATCTCTAGCTATTGAGATCCTGAGGACAGACCTGCTTAATAGGAACACCACATGTTTATGGTGTCATTGGTTGTTCCTATCTACGGATATGTGTAATGGTCTCCTGACTTGAGATCATTATCAATGAATGTCATTTAATTACGTAAATTTGATTTAAGGTGAAAACCATGGAGACAAGTCGTGGTGAGGTAGTTTATATTGGGTACGTCATTAATGGAATGGCATTGATTGAATGATCGAGAAAGGATTTGTCTCTTCCGAGTTTAGTAAGAGATATCTCGGGCCTGGTTGATTAGGATGGTTGCACCTTCATTAAATCCATGGCCATGGTAGTGGAAGGTAAGACTGTCCGGACAAATAAACAAACAAAATAAATCAAATAAAGAATGATGACACTAAGTATGCATTCTAATTTATTGAGATATCAATGATGAAGAGATTAGATTACACGGACCGTGTGCGTAGGAAGGCAGTCTTTGCTTTGAATTTTCCTTATCTATATAGGGGCCTCTATGGGTTGCCATAACCCACTCTAGGTTGGTGATATTATTCAATGCTATTGAGATAAGGGCCTAGAGGGTCACACACAACAGCGCTTTGAGAATCTTCCCTATTTTGATGAATAGGATTATAGGACTTGGTGGGCCCCACCATGGGGTCCAGGTATTATCCAAGTCCTATGGATCACCATGTAATAAATAAATTCTTTTATTATTCAAGTTTGGAATAATTCGTTGAATTTATTTATAACATGTATTTATGAGTGATTAAGTAAATACATAGATAAATATTAATCAGACAGATATTTATATCTTGTGTTCATTTAATATTATCTGGAGGTTCTAGTCGAGTTAGACTCATGTTTATTACATAATATATATATTTATATATATTGTAGTTTAGTGATAAAAAATTAAATATTATTTATGGCATAATTTAATTTGTCATAAATAATTATTTATAATATATATATATATAGTGAATGTTTAATACATGGGGGTCAGGAACCCTTACTGTGTATATTAGATATTCCATATATATAGTAAGAGAGAGGATCTCCCCTGTGGACTATTCATCTATTGGAACTGAGAGCCTCTCTCTCCTCCTGAGTTCTAGAGAGATACTCTCTGAAACTAGCAAGTTCTTCAAGTTCCGCCTTCACGGATCGAAGATGCTAGTTTGTGGTGATCATCACTGTGTCGAAGTGTGCGTCAAAGATCCGCGCTAGCACCCGGATCTTGATGAATGGTGCGTGAGAAGTTTTGCGAGGCATGTGTGGACAATCTAGAGGGCTTCAACATCGGAGTCTTCGATCAATGATCACCAGCATCCTGCACATCAATTCTGAACAAGGTAAATGTTCAAGTTTAATTTTTGTGCTCCTTAAGAACCTTGCGAGATCCTCAGACCAAGCCGGGACAAGATCACTGGAGTTGATAGGGTTATGTCACTCTGGTGAAGCAGAAAAAATTTAAAATCCCGACCCACCGGCTTCCGCTGCGTAGTCTCGGTACTCAACAGCTTCAACTTGTTGAGCGTGATTTTTCAGCTGAGAAGAAAGTCAATTCAAATTGATAGAGTGATAAGACCCCATTGCAGGTATTATTGGTTGAGTGATGGTGTTAATACTAGATGAAAGGAATTGTGAATGAGGAAATATCCTGGCATTTTGGTTTCCATGTGAATACACCATTATGACATGTTCCTATGGGAACATCCCATGGGAACCATATTTTGATATAGTGTACTCACTTGAAAAAATTTCTAACTGCTATAGTACACCATGGATGTCTATTGGTGAGTTTTGACATTCTCAAATGCTTGAAGACTATCCCACTTTAATACTTGACATCAATAGGTTTCAACCAAGTGGGATACTAAAATCCAGCAGTATTTAGAATAAGATGGACTAACCTCATGAATAAGGAAAACATATGAGATGTAGTATATGTCATAGGGATGGTCATAATAGGAATATATTCTATAACATTAATAGAATGAGTTATTAATCTCAAAAATGATTATGTATTTCCTAAAAATAGTGTAATTTACTAAGTATTTAAAAATTGGATTAGGGTCACACTTTGGTTTGGACTTTTGGACGGTTTTTTAAAAGTTCCATTGATTGAAAATCTACCTTTATAAAATATATTACATATTAATTTAGAAACTAACCTTCTAAAAATACCAAATCAACTCCAATGATTGTTCAAGTCTACTAAACATGTTTCTTACAATTCTTCTAGTGATTATTTATAATACTCCAATTTTGATAAAAGTGATGATCAAACATGAAGAGTGTTTAAAAGGAATCATGAAGTAGATCAATAGAAAATTATAAAACCAAGTATTCATGAATAATGATGATGTAATTATATATAATACACTCTATAATGAAAAATATCAATCCATGTTATCAACTAATGAAATAGAAAGGGAGTTAACATAACTATTATATCCTATATTATTCAAATCATAACATTATAGTAACCATAGATTTATATTTACATTTTAAACTTAATAGATATTTAATTTTTAAATGTTGATATGGATGATAGTTTATAAGTGTATTTCATGCTTACATTTTATTATATTTTAATGATTTAATTTATATATTTAAATTAATAATATTTATAAATGTTAGAAAATTTTAATTGTGTTATATTTTATGGTAGAAAACAATGAATATTTTAAAAATGAATGAAAAGGGGTTAATAATAGAGCTTAAATACACTTCGAACCATGAGCGAAGCGAAGAGTCATGACACCATATTTTTGAGGAAGTTTGAATCTGGAAAACATGAGAAGAACGATTACACATCGTGTAACTTTTGAATTCAACTGCTTCCACCATAATAAGTCATGAAAAGACTATATTACATGAAATTTAGTTACATGTTGTGAGTACTAGTTACACATCATGAAAGGAGTCAAAGTTCCAAATCTACAAATTAGATTCATGTAAGATTCGTGCAGATTCAAAAATCACTGAGGTGACCTCGTATTGGGATTAAAAAACATGTAAACACATTAAAAGTCATTAAAAGTGTTAGGTAAATTTCATCTTGAGCCTATAAATAATAGTTAAAGGCTCCACTCAAGGGATTCATTCAGATCCACCACTTCATGGATCAAAGACTGTCGCCACTGTGATAAATAGAATATGATCTTTATTTTCCTACCCCCTTGTGGCTAGCATAAGGGGTAGAACTTGTGAGAATAAATTATAACAAAGTGGTATTGATTTTATTAAGGTATTTTATTTTTTAATTGCAATTATTTTTCTTCTTTTGTCACAAACCTATATTCTCAAATTCTATTCCTCTCTTTTTCATTCATGACCATTGCGTGATTAGTGAGGGAGTGATTATTTTAATGCATTTGACTAGATAATGTTTCAAACCATACCCATTAGGTGGATTTTACACTATTTAAAAATGGTTCTGAGTTATCATTTAAATGAATACCAGAAGTAACATGACCATTGTGAAAAGGTAACTTCATTGATTTTGGGGAATTGTCTACCATGACCATTGGATTCACCATAACTCAATTCCAACACCATATGACTGCTAATTAATTATATTATACCCTAATCAATCATGATCCTAGATTTTAAATTGCTAAGAATGTTTTTTCACTTTCTTAAAAATCAAATCAATCACCATCTATCCATTCAATCATACTGTTTAAATTTATTTTTTTAAATAGTTTAGGTTTATCTTATTTAATTAATAT
This sequence comes from Viscum album, assembly GCA_963277665.1. Lineage (NCBI taxonomy): Eukaryota > Viridiplantae > Streptophyta > Magnoliopsida > Santalales > Viscaceae > Viscum > Viscum album. The sequence continues at coordinate 509,503,892 of OY728137.1, read as the reverse complement.
TTTCTCCAACCCTATCTCTATGGGTTTGACCTCATACTTGAAATTCCTATACTATGCTATAGTTTAGTGGTTTTTTTGTTTCATGTTATAAATTTATAAATTTAGTAACCCTGTGGGAATTAACAATTCCCATGGGGATATCAGTATTAATTTACTCGATAAGTAGTATAGGCATGTTTCACATGCGGTTTTAGTAGGCCGTGAGGTTCGATGGGTTAGGGTGTGTAGTGTACACAATTATAATCACATTACGACTCCTTATACTATTATACAATTCCTAAGATGTGATGGATTCTATTCATCTCAATATTATATTATACTTTTTTTATCACTACATTTTTACAACCCTCACCAAAAGATAAATAGTTAAGAATCACACATTCCACTTGCCCGAGGGAGAGATGACCATCACCCTAGAGGATGTTGTAGATATTATTAGTCTTCCTATATAGGGTACTGTAGTTATAAGACCCAAATGTAGGGACTATCCTGAGTATGTACAAAAAATTCTAGGCTTTTAAATTGTGGGGGATGATAATGCTACATATATTAGTCCTATATCTATGAGATAGCTGGACATTCACTTCACACATTTTCCCAACGATGCTAACAAGAATGATCTCATGGGTCATTCCCTTTCATATATATTGTGAATTATTGGTGGGGAAGCATACACTAATCACACCAGTATGCAAGTCTACCTGATGTATTCGAGGATAATATAGGAATTTAATCATGCTGGGAGATACAGCAGGGCATCTACATTCTTGACATAAATGTACAAATAATTATGCACTACATTCCATTTAGACTGTAAGGATATTATAGGATGTTTCATCCTTATTTATATGTGGTCATAGGAGTGTATCCCTACCCTATCACCTATTATTTCTAGTCCATAGCTTGATATAGATTTGTTGTGTGATGATCTACATGGACATTGGTGTGATCACTCTTCTTTATTGTTTTTAGGACACTAAGACATAATTTGGGTTCATATCATCTCTTATTGGATAGTTTACTACCCGCTGATGTAATTATATAAATTATTATATTGATTAACCAATTCATAATATTATTGTTTCGGTGCGGATGTGCGTCGGGTTTCCGTTCCAACGCTGTTCCGCCAGGACGCGTTCGCGCGTGTGCCCGTCGACCCGAGGGGATGGACGCGCGGCTTGTGGTCCCGCAGTCCCGCTTTCCAAAGGCGGGCGGCGTCCGTCCCTTATTCAGGGACGTCTTCCCCTTGATCGAAACTGGGATGATGGGATGTCGGCTCCTCCTTCCGTGGACGTCTCCTCGGAACTCGTCGCCTAATCCGGGTCTCCCTCAGAGATTTAAGAATGTTCGTAAATCTCGTTCCCGGCGCCATGTCTCCATGGACACCGGTTAATTATGCTGCTTCTGCCCGGACGCTCCAAGGAGTCCAGTCGGGGCAGCAACCTGCGGTGAGGAGACCGGGTAGCTCTGGGTGTTGGGGGCGTGTCTTAACACTGCGGCTCTGCATGTATATCTTCCGTCCCTAATAGGGCTTCTCGAAGGCGTGATGGCCTGAGGCATCCTGCGCTGGGTACGGGGAACTGCGTTACCTGAGGTTTTCCTCAGCTTCCCATGTTTAACACGGGGTATGCCGCGAGTTTAACGTCCAGCGGGGACGGCATCGGACTGATCAACACGAGGAGTGGATCAGATGACAGAACCCCTTGCGGGGAACCTCCGACGCTGGGGCCAGCACATGGGCGGCTTCCCGAGTGAAGTGGAATGGAATGGAATGGCATGACCCCACCGGGATGTGGTGGCCCGGGTAAGGATCAGGATGGATGATGAAGTGAAGAGCTTGGACCTCGTAGAGGCTTCCTACGTACAACGCGTTAGCGCAGATCAAAGTCAGCGTAGTTCGGATATACAGTTTAACGTCATGCTGGACGTTGGGAAGCCGACTCACACGGAGGTCGAGGCTGCCGGGCGGAGGATTGAACCGAACCACCTCGCACAGAGGGGGATGGGATGGCTGGGTGGATCACAGTTTCACGTCATGCTGGACGTTGGCAAGCCGACTCACGAGGAGGTCGAGGCTGCCAGGCGGAGGGTTGAACCGAACCACCTCGCACAGAGGGGGATGGGACGGACGGGTGGATCACAGTTTCACGTCATGCTGGACATTGGCAAGCCGACTCACGAGGAGGTCGAGGCCGCCAGGCGGAGGGTTGAACCGAACCACCTCACACAGAGGGGGATGGAATGGCCAGGTGGATCACAGTTTCACGTCATGCTGGACGTTGGCAAGCTGACTCACGAGGAGGTCGAGGCTGCCAGGCGGAGGGTTGAACCGAACCACCTCGCACAGAGGGGGATGGAATGGCCGGGTGGATCACAGTTTCACGTCATGCTGGACGTTGGCAAGCCGACTCACGAGGAGGTCGAGGCTGCCAGGCGGAGGGTTGAACCGAACCACCTCGCACAGAGGGGGATGGAACGGCCGGGTGGATCACAGTTTCACGTCATGCTGGACGTTGGCAAGCCGACTCACGAGGAGGTCGAGGCTGCCAGGCGGAGGGTTGAACCGAACCACCTCGCACAGAGGGGGATGGGACGACCGGGTGGATCACTGTTTCACGTCATGCTGGACGTTGGCAAGCCGACTCACGGGGAGGTCGAGGCTGCCAGGCGGAGGGTTGAACCGAACCACCTCGCACAGAGGGGGATGGAACGGCCGGGTGGATCACAGTTTCACGTCATGCTGGACGTTGGCAAGCCGACTCACTAGGAGGTCGAGGATGCCAGGCGGAGGGTTGAACCGAACCACCTCGCACAGAGGGGGATGGAACGGCCAGGTGGATCACAGTTTCACGTCATGCTGGACGTTGGTGTTTGGGGATTACACTCTAAGGAGGCCCATATGTGGAAAAGCTCAGTTGGAGAGGGACTTGGTCCGAAGGTAAGAGACACCTCGATCCCTGTCACGCCCTCTACTAGCTTCGGCAGTGGAGAAGCACAATGGATGTACACATGTGCAGTCCCCCACAAGGGCGGATTCATAGGTGAATCGATGTGAATGTGAACCCAGGAGGGGTCCACTGATGGACGAAACGACGTGAATACGACCGGGACGACCAGGTGGTGGGCTTGAACCTCAGGGAGGCTTCCTACGTACCCTGTTTAGGAGACATGGATCAAAGTCCACGTAGTTCGTTCTGTCAGGACTTACGCACTGAGGCAACCTGAGTGCGGCAAAGCTCAGTTGAAGAGGGACTTGGGCCAAAGGTGAGAGACACCTCGATCCCCGTCACACCCTCTACTGGATTCGGCAGTGGGGAAGCACAATGGAGATACACACGTGCAGTCCCCCACAAGAAACTAGGGGTTTGTAATACCCTACCCCCGTGGGTGAAGGCCACTCCAATAAATCATCCCTAAAGAGGGGCAATCCCGACATCCCTGCAGAGACGAGCGGGTGGGGGCCACATCCAAACTGGGGGGGACCCTGCGTACGAGGCACGGGATCGGGTGATGCAGACGGTTTAACGTCTTGCCGGACGAAGTACAGTTTAACGTCGTTTGTTGAGGACGGAGCAGACGGTTTAACGTCTTGCCGGATGAAGTACAGTTTAACGTCATGTTGGATGAAGATGCTTGGAAGTTTAACGTCTTGTCGCACGGACGTAGATGCTTGGCAGTTTAACGTCTTGTCGCGCGGACGTGGTGCGGTTTAGCGTCATGCAGGACGAATGCTGAACAGTTTAACGTCTTGTAGCTCGGACGTAGATGCTTGGCAGTTTAACGTCTTGTCGCGCGGACGTGGTGCAGTTTAGCGTCATGCAGGATGAATGCTGAACAGTTTAACGTCTTGTAGCTCGGACGAGGTGGTGCCGCCAATGGGTCTGTGTCACTTCGTGCGAACCTGGAGGGCCGCATAGGAAGACAACGCATGGTGCGAGCACCCGGGATGAAGATCATCGGGTGCCACGCAGGCGGGTACCCTCAGGGGGTCAAAGGGGGCGACCCTGGCGGTTTGCGCGCAAAAGGGGAGCTTGGCGCGCAATACCGCGGGTCGGCGCGCAATTGGGCGGGCTGGCGCGCAATTGGGCCAGCCCTTTGCGCGCGGGTGATTGAGATTGCGCGCACCGGGCTTCGGATAGCGCACGGGGGCAACGGCTCATTCTTTAACGAATGGCCACTTAGCAAAAAAGGGGGTGCGCGCAATCAGGCTGGATTGCGCGCACCCGGGGGCAATTGCGCGCAAGAGACTTCTTTTGTGCGCGGAAGGCTTCGGGTCAGGGATTGGTCGAAGGAAAGAAGCCAAAGGGTTGCGCGCAAAGGCGAACCCCGAGGCCTGATTGCGCGAAAGAAAGGAGGTTACCTGAAGATCGGCATTGCGCGCGGAGGGGGTTGGATTGCGCGCACGAGCGACCTTTCGAATTCCGGCAACCCTCAAAACGTCGGGGGTCGCCTTATATTTATAGGCAACCCCGGGCGCGGAATCCGGTTCGCGGGCGCGCAATTTCCTTCGCAGGCGCGGAATCGGGGCCTGGCGCGCAATTTCCTTCGTGGGCGCGGAATCGGGGCTCGGCGTGCATGGGAGTTGCGCGGGCCACGGGCGCGCAAATTTGCGCGCCAGCCCGGCGCATTGCGCGCATCCCGGGAGGCTTGCGCGCCGTACTTTAACTTTGCGCGCGGGCCTCCAAAATTCCACGCAAGGCCTCCGGGCCCTCCGAAACGTGCTTCTGACTCCAAATATGACCTCGCTTTCCGCATCCGGAGCTTCGTTTTGGGAACAACGGACTTTTCCGGCGTCTACAAAAGCCCCCCCTCGGAATCTGATCGGCGAGAGGTCGCAACGATCGGGTTCCGAGGGAGACGCCGGAATGCCGAAGTCCTGGGCGGCGCGGGACTTGGGCACGCAAAAATGGCGCCGGGCGCGAAATTCGCTTCCTCGGTCGCGCAACGCGCTTTCCGCGCGGCACAGACACCCGGGCTCGCCTATAAATAGGGGCCATGGGTCCCCCGTACCGTACAAAGGCTTTCCGCGTGATAAGCTTCCAAGCTCTCGTGCGCGAAATTTCCCTCTTCGGCGTGAAATCCACCCGTTCAGCGCGCAAACCCATTCGAATTTCGGCTTGATTTTGCATGAACTCTCGGGGTTTTACGTGACAGACTTCCCAATTGCGCGCTGTCCGCTAGGATTGCGCGCCAACACTCAAATGTCTCTACCAGCCTCTTCCGATTCCGCACGCCTCATCCCTTAACCCACACGACTCCCGGAGCTTCTGAGATGGCCGCGAATCAAAGGAATGAGGGGGATGCCGCCATTCGCAGAGCTGAGATGGCGGCGAACGGGGAGGTCTACGGAGCCAAGGAGATTGTTTCCAACAATCAATCCTTGTTCGACTTGCTGACGCCGGCCTAGAAGACATATCCGCTGTCGGACAACCTGCCGCTCTGGAACTATGGAATCCTGGATGAGGTTCCGTTGCCAGGGTTCGAGGTTGATGCGCCACGGACCTGGGTGACTCGGGAGGACGAGCTGCCCCGCTATAACATCACCAACAATGGGCATCCTGCCAGGGAGACCAGGCACTTAGACGTCTATGTCCTGAACCCAAGGACGCGAACCATTGCCGGGAGTGAGCCTACTGCGGAGAACTCTCCAGCCCTCTATTCGAGCACATACCGCCAGAGCGTCACTGACGACACCAAGGGCTGGCTGAAGGACTGGGACTTACGGTCTGGGGGCAATTTCACCAGTGAGTGGGTCTGGGCATTCTGGGTACGCCATACCTGCGATCACTTTGCGGAGGAACTGCGGTACATCGGCCTGTTTGAGGCGGTGTGGACGTCGCAGTTCAACTTCTACCAGTAGTCCGAGCTCGGGCTGGAGCTGTTCACTCACTGGTCCCCAGATACCAACACCTTCCATCTTCATCATGGGGAGGTCAGCATCGGTCTCTGGGACATCCACTGCATCGGAGGTATCCCGCTGGAGGGTTACCAATACGATGAGTTCCTGCCTCCGAAGAACACCTGGGAAGACAGGTCACGGACTCCCATTCTGACATGGCATCTACTGGACCTGGCTACGCAGCGGCTTGGGGTCAAGGACTTCTACAAGGACATAGCTTACAAGGAGTGGTTCGACCAGTTCTTGGAGCATGACCCAGCGGTCAGGATGCCAGGCAGGGGGAAGCGGTGCCCGACCGCGGCTCAGAGGAGCCGGAACGGGTCGTACTGGCGAGTCCTGGAGACGGGCGACTACCGCTCATGGGGGTACCGCGTCATCGAGGCCCGGGACCCAAATGTCCGGTACGCGGCGTTCCTGGCCGCCTTTCTGAGTGGGTGGCTCCTGCCAATGCGGGATGCGAGGATGGGCGTCCGCCCGGCGACACTGGTGATGGCGGGCGCCATGGCAGCCAACAAGAGATACAACCTCGGGGTCCCAGTGCTGGCTAAGCTGTACGCCATCCTGGGACGCATCTCACGAGGGGGGTCGCCACGAAGGATCTGTGGGCCCTTTCAATTCTTCCACGGCTGGGTGGCTGCTCACCTCGGTGGGTACACGTTTCCAAACGCCGTCATTCCTCCGGGCAACGGCCTGCGACCCTCCCTGCTGAACATCGCGGGGGTCGCTCCGATGACCCTAAATGAGGACGGCGTGAGGATTCGGATAGGAAATCATTCCAATTTCAACTTCGGCCCATTCCACACTCCCGTTGGCCAGATGATCGACAATGGGCAGGGTCTGCTGGAGCAGCACGAATACTTCCTGAGCATGCGGGGTGGGGTGCTCGTGACTCGGATCGACGGGAAGGTGATCTGCGAGCCGTACGTGCCAACCCGGTTTGCCAGGCAGTTTGGGTGCCTTCAACGGATGCCGAAGAGGGTATTCACTGCCATCCGGGAGGAGACAAACCCTTGAGTCCTTCGCCAGATGTGGCTAATGTTTTCCGCTTTTGTCTCTGGCGACGTCATCACTCTCCCTCCTACCGGGGTCGACGCAGGCTTGGAAACCGAGTACGCCGAACACTGGGCCATCACGTACCCCAAGGGGCTTCTACGGAAGCCAGTTCGGCGGCTCGAGGTCACCCGTGCGGAGACCGGGCGTCAAGGAAGGAGGCGAGGTGCCGTCATGCGGGGGAGAACGGAGGCGCGCCAAGCAGCGGAGCCGGTGCGGGCAGGGACTTCGGCGGCGGGCACATCGCAGGCTGCCGCCACGACTTCAGCGCCCAGAGAGGGGGCACATGCGACGGTCGGGGAGCGGCCCGGGAAGCAGGTAAGGCGTCTGCTCGAACCCTCCCACGATGCAGTCTTCCCGGCGCTGTGGTCGGCCTGGATGACCCTGCGGCAGTCGCTGGGGACCGAAATCATCTGGCAGAAGATAACCAGCGAAGGGATCCATCTGCCAGAGGTCGGGCGCCTCCAGGTCGCCGACAGGGTGAACTTCCACCGGCGGTACGCGTATCTGACGGCCATGGACGAGTACGCGCGCCAACGTGGTCAGCGTGAGGAGCCATCCCTTCTGGTGAAGGTGATGCTCGGTCTAGAGCCTGCTCCAGAACAGATGCCGCCGGAGGAAGGTGATAGTAATGAGGGCTCCGAGGAAGAGGAGGAGACGGGAGAGGATGAAGGCTCTGATGGAAGGTCCCATCCGGGGAGCCCGTGGGAGAGCGGCGAGGTGGCCGGCTCTGACAATATTGATATCACTGAGCTCCTCGAGGTCCGCTTCTATCCCTACTCAAACCGCTTCATCCATTCTCTTGTGCAGCTTCTAACCCATTTCTTCATCTTCCTCAGGAGTGCACGAACGCTGGTCAGGCATCCTCAGCAGGAGTAGGAGAGGTGCCAGCAGGACAGGGCGGGGGCCAGACACCTATCATTGAATTGATAAGCGCCGAGGGGTCCCCTGCTGCAACTGCTCCTGCGGCGGTCGGGACAGCGAAAGACGACGCTCTGGACTCCCGTAAGTCTCCTTACTTTACTGTTGGTGCTTGTCGTTGATGATCCGTGACTAACCACGGCATGCCCTGCGCAGTGATCTCAATACTGGAGGCTCGTCGGGCTGTCGAACCCGGGCCATCCACGAGTGGACCAGTGGCAGACATACCGCCTCCTCCGGAACAGGCTTCTCACACCGAGTCGGCCCCACCAACTGCTGATCAGGGGGCAACGGACGCCGGCGGTGCTGCCATCGGAGAGAGGTCGGGGGCTGACGAGGGTGTCAACGCCGCTGGGGCGAGAGAAGAAGGTCGCCCAGATGTTGGGGAACCTATCCCCTGTGAGGACATCCCAGGGGCGGACCCTACAGCAGACCTGCTGGCTGCCTTCCCTGCCTACCGGCCTGCCGACCCCGAGGAGATGGAAGACTCGGACACGGAGGCGGTCGAGGAGAGCTGGATAACACGTCGTAGGGGGTGGAAGTGCATCCAGCGCTTCCTCAAGAGACCCTCATCGGAGTGGCTGGGGCGCATGGGATCGCTTCAAACCTGGCTGCGCTTCCTATGTGCCGGGGGAGCTGATGCTCAACGCCTCTATCTGAAGGTCCATGATTTCATGGCCGAAAAGATGCGCGAGAACCGCCGGCGTGCCGACTTCGCACAGTGTCGGGACATGTCGGAGAGCACGCGGGCGCTTCTCGTGGCGGAGCAGGATGTCCGGCGCCTCGAAGGGAAGGCGGAAGAGAAGGAGGCCTTCATCGCAGCGTGCACTGAGCTTGTGGAGCAACTAACGGCCCAGTTGGATGACGCCCAGGTACAGCTGATGGAGGCGGGCCAATAGATGGTCACACTTCAAGTCGAGCGGGAGCGTGCACAAGCCAGGATCGACGAGCTGCGTGCTGCGACCGCCGACGAAGAGAGGGGATGCAGAGAGCGAGAAGCAGCCCTGGAGGCCGCCAGCCAAAGGGTAGCGGCATTGGAAAGACTCATTCAGCACGTTAATCCCTAGGGGATTTGTTTTTGGCATTTCCAGAACATTTTGCTTCCGCTACTCAATACTTCGATCCATTTGTATGAATCGCCATATTTATCTGCATCTTTTGGATTAACGTGCTCAATCACAATTCATTGTCTTGCGGGAGCGTTAACCAAGCTTCAGGCATCCACAATTGGGCGTGGATTTCTAAGGAAAAGAGGGAGGTCATTCCTAGGAAAGGAGACCTCAGACCTAATCAATGTACCATCCCCCCAACTTGTTCCGACACACGAGCAGGACAATGCTAGGGGCGTTGAGATTTCATCCGAACATAGGGAAATGAGAAAGGGTGAATCGCGTGTCCCGAATTCAGAAATCCACAACGGTCGGCCTTCCAGGAAATGCCCAAGACGGTAAGAGGACAATGGATCAATCGACCATACTACTGAAATAGACGGACCGAAGGTCATCATTCATATTGCAGGAGACGGATCACATGTCATCATCAATGCCGCTTTGGGGGTTCCTTCAGGCACAAGGGTGGAAATCCGGATCAACAGGGCATGCGAAGCGTGGGGCGAAGTGATGATTTGTTCGAAAAGAATCTAACACTCCCAAAATTGCGCCACCGTGGGGAAAGCGTATTAGGCGGATGCACTAATCTGGCCGTGAATCACCCCAATTCTCAGACAGAACCTCTTTGACGAGGGAACTGTCACTTCCCATCATTGCAATGGGGCATCCTGAGCTGAATCAGGGAGAATACCACAACCGAACCACTCTACCAGAAGCCAGGCCAAACGGCCGGCGACGAGGAGGGCCGTGATTTAGCGATCCCTGAGGCTGGACCCGAGTCGAGATGCCCGGGCGTTCCTACATACTCCATCAGGCTGGAGATCAAGCCACACATAGTTCTGGGAGTGCAGTTTTAACGTAATGCGGGACGTAGAACCCCGTTTGGGGAGATCGTAGTTTAGGGTCGTAGAGCTCGGACCATAGGGGCAGATCTTAGTTTAAGGTCTTAGAGATCGGACCATAAGAACCTCAAAGTACGCCACATCGTGGTACTATCCCTTGGATATGCGAAGATGCACTGAGGGATAGTGTCAAGAGTGTCAAGGTTTCGCCTGGTCAGAATGGGAGGTGGAAAATCGTAATGTGAATCATGCGGCCATTCACTCAAGGACTGGGGGCACCGGCGTAACGATATGGGAGTACTGCCGACCGTGGCGGAAAAGCAGCATCAATATCACACTAACCGTTGATGGAATGAGGTAGTAAACGAGCATCAACCGCTCAAGAGCAGGATTCATATCGATTTGTTGCCCAAGGCCCTTGGGGGTACCAGCCCGGATCGGTGGGAGAGCACTGAGGCATTATATCCAGACCGTTCACGGGGGTTCCACCCAGGGCGGAGGTGATGGGTCCGAAAGAAGGGGAGCATGAAGCCTGAAAGGTGGAAGGAACCTGACCAAGCTGAACCTGACCATCCTGGAAATAAACCAGAGTACTCTTGACACCGGTGGACCACTGCAAGGGGTCAAGGGACACGCCTTGAGGGTGACCCGAAAGCGGCGGATTCCCAAGGGAAGAGGGAATCTTTAAGAGGTGGGGGGCTGGACCCGAAGTTTCAAACATCCGGGCGTTCCTACGTATCCCATAAGGATGGGAATCAAGCTACACGTAGTTCTTGAAGCGCGGCGCAACACAATCGGGCACCAGCGTGGGGAGGGGTGCGGGTCTAGCCCTCGCACCCAGAAGAAGCGGCATTTGATATTTCTTGTTTGTCCTTAAAAGTGGATGGTTTTTCTTTGTACAGCGACAAGCCTGTGATTAAGAAATCCCTAGCGTCGCCACAATAATCAAGCCATGAAAGGCATTGATAAATGGCGTGGTTATTAACCAACGCCCAACGTGAGTGTCCCCCGAGGAGAACATCACGATGCAGTGCCGTTTCTCGTCGGGCGGCCAAGACGATCACAGTTTACGGTCGTGTGGTAAGACCAGGCAACACAGTTTCAGGTCGTGTGGTTCGGACCATGGAGGAATCCGCTTATTGCGATACGGCGGACCCAGCAGAGGTGGGGACACATCCCAGCCCTGCGGTCACGCACGATTCCAGGAGAAGGATCCTGGGATAGGGGCCTGCGTATGTCCATCACCCGAGGGGGCGGAGATGCTAGCCTCCAGCTATACTGGGCCCAGAACGCGATTGTTCGGGCGACTCCTTCCTCCTTATGGGGACGAGGGTCCAGCTACACATGGCCCTTAGGGAGGACATCAGCATATATCTTTGGTGCTCAGATCGTGGGAGTCTCGAAAGACACTATTACCCTGGTTGGCCTGCCTAACATGTAGAGGTGTACTGAAGGTCAGTATGAATAGAGTGTCGAGATTCCACTACAACGCACAAAGGCGGAGTGTGATAAGGACTGCGCAACCAACGTTCAGAGCCTGAAAGAGCCGACATGGCGATCAAGGATGTCGCTGACCATATTCGCAACACAACATCCGATCGCGTCAGCCTAGGATGAGGCAAGAAAATGAGCATCAACCGCTCAAGCGCAGGATTCATATCGATTTGCGGCCCAGGACCCACCGGTAAATCGACCCGGAGCGGCAGGAGAGCACTGAGGCATCGTACCCAAACCGCTAACGAGGATCCCTTTGAGTGAAGGCTCGAACAGGAGGAAGCGCGAGGCCCGACAAGCAACACTGGGCTTGTCGGGATTGAATCTGACACTACGGGTCATAGACCGGAGTACCCAAAACATGTTAAAAGATCACCGGAAAGGGTCGGAGGACTCACCCGAAGAGCAACCAAAAGACGGCAGATCCCCGTGATCAACCAAGAGACGGGGCTGGACCTGGAACACAAGCGTCCAGGCGGTCCTACGTATCCCATAAAGATGGGAATCAAGCCGTACGTAGTTCTTGAGAGGTAGTTTAACGTCATGCAGGACGATGAGGGGTGTGAGGTAGTCCCACACACGGGAGAGGCGCACGGCGCGGCCAGTAGACCGACGTGGATGAGGGCATAATCCCCCGCTCACGCGTTACGCCTCGCACAAAAAGGAGGGGACCTTGGGCCAGAGGCCCAACACGGGATAAAGATTCCCGGGAAATGGGGCTGGGCCTGAAACATGAATGTTCAGGCGGTCCTACGTATCCCATAAGGATGGGAATCAAGCCACACATAGTTCTTAAAGTGCAGTTTAACGTCATGCAGGACGAATGCTGAACAGTTTAACGTCTTGTAGCTTGGACGAGGTGCAGTTTAGCGTCATGCAGGATGAATGCTGAACAGTTTAACGTCTTGTAGCTTGGACAAGGTGCACACTCAGGCAAAGTACTGCTTGAGGAACCTAGCGTTGGTGGGAGGAGTGACACGCTCACCATCCATAGTCGCTAGGGAGTACGCACCATTGGGATAGACCTTGTGGACGACAAAGGGTCCCTCCCACTTGGGCTCCAACTTGGGCGGCTTCCTGACAGGGATCATTGGTGCTCTCAGGGCCAGTACTAGGTCACCCTGCAGGAAGGAGCGGAGGCGAACCTTCTTATTGAAAGCTCGATCCATCCTGCTTTGATGCCTCTCCAAGTTGTGCAAGGCGCGAAGCCTATTCTCATCCAGTGCTTCCAACTCGACCAGACGGGCTTCAGCAGCTCTGTCCGACACTTGCTGGTCATAGACTGCAGTGCGCAAGGACGGTAACTGGATCTCGATGGGCAGGACGACCTCAGCTCCATACACCAGGGAATAAGGGGTCATCTGGGTGGAATTGTGAGTCGTCGTCCGGTAAGCCTAGAGGGCGTTGGAGAGCTTGTCCGGCCAACTCTTCTTGTTCTGACCAACCATCTTTTGTAGGATGTTAGAGAGCGTTTTGTTAAACGCCTCAATCTGTCCATTTGCCTGCGCATGATAGCGAGATGTATGGTTCGAGCGAATGTTGTACTTGGCGTACAACTTCTTCAACTCGGCTGCTCGGAAATTGGCTCCGTTATCCGTGAGGATAGCGTGAGGCACCCCAAATCGATAAATGATGTTGGAGGTCACGAAGTCAGCGATAGAACAGGATTTGACCTCTCTGAGTGGAATCGCCTCTGCCCATTTGGAGAAGAAGTCTGTGGCGGTCAGAATGAACCGGCACTGGCGAGCTGTCGCCGGCAGGTAAGGTCCCACAACGTCCAGTCCCCAGACTGCAAAGGGCCAAGAATACCTGGTGGTATGGAGGGGCTCCGGCGGCCGATGCACAAAGTTCGCATGAACCTGGCACGCATGGCACCTCCTGGAATACTCGATGCAGTCATGGATCATGGAGGGCCAGAAGTATCCCAACCTCCGAATCTGGTGGGACAGCTTCGGCCCAGTCTGGTGGGCGCCGCATGAACCAGCATGAACCTCTTGCATGACTCATGGGATCTCAACTCCTTGAAGGCAACGAAGGAGAACACCATCAAATCCGTGTCTATAGAGGATCTGCTCCAGGACGGGACTTCTCTGGAGGACAAACTGCGATGCGCGGCGTCGAACTCGCTCGCGCTCGGCTCGATCCGACGGGAGAATTCCATGTTGGAGGTACTCAACCAAAGGTGTCCTCCAATCAGGGGCTGGTTCGACTGCCATATCTGTGGTACTCGGGGCTCCGGGCACAGGGGCAACCGTGGTGAGATTACTTACCGACGGGCCTCGATCTCCCTCCGGGATAACGGGAGCAATGAGCCTGCAGTGCGTCACGCGGATGATCAGGTTGTCCTGTTCAGGCTCTGCAAGCGACGCAGCAAGGCTGGCCAAAGTATCTGCTTTACCGTTATGCGACCGGGGAATATGGACAATTTCTGGCCGAGAAGGGAACTGGGCCATCAGGAGGAGGGTGCACTCCAGCAATGGCACAAGTTCTGGCTTCCTGACAACATAGTCGCCATTGATCTGCCTAACGACCAGCTCGGAGTCCCCTTTCACACATAGATGGGGAACGTCGATCTCGAGAGCTAACTCGAGGCCAGTGATGAGGGCATGGTATTCCGCCTCATTGTTGGTACAGCCCTCTGACAACAGGAAAGAGTATGGCAGCATGGCTCGCTCCGGGGTAATGAAGACGATACCCAAGCCCACTTTGTTGAGCTTAGGATTATCAAGTCTTTTATCGGTGGGGCTCCGGGAGGCACCGTTAAAGTGCATCTGCCAGCATGGATCGACATGATCGACCGAGAGAATGGCCTCATCAGGAAAGCCTAGATCCAGCGGCTGATCCGCGGAGGTTGGGTGAGCAGCCAGAAAGTCCGCCAACGCTTGCCCTTTGATGGCCTTCTGAGACACATACCTAATGTCGAACTGCTGGAGGATAACAGCCCACCGCGCTAGACGGCCAGTCAACATAGGTCGGCTCAGGATATATTTCAACAGGCCTACCCAAGAAACCAACTGTACCTCATGGTGCTGCAAGTAGTGCCGTAATTTCTGTACGGCAAATACGAGCGCCAGGCAGCTCTTCTCGATGGGGGAATACCTCACTTCCGCATCGAGGAGCATGCGACTGAGGTAATAGAGGCTATTCTCTGTTCCCTCGTTGTTCTTCTGGGCAAGAAGGTCACCAAGGTACCGTTCCAGGGCGGTCACATAAAGGACCAGCGGCTTTCCGGATATGGGCGGCATCAGAACCGGAGGTTGAAGTAGGTACTGCTTGATTTCCTCGAAAGCGGTCTGACACTCCTTATCCCATACATAGGTGGCACCTTTCTTCATGAGCTGAGAAAAGGGATTACACTTGCCGGCCAGATTCGCGATGAATCGGCGTATATAGGCTAAGTGGCCTTGGAACCCTTGTAGTTCTCGAATGTTACCTGGGGGAGGCATCTGGCTAATCGCCCTGATCTTCTCTGGGTCGATCTCAATACCCCGGTATCTTACCACAAAGCCAAGAAACTTCCCGGAGGTGACCCCGAAGGCCCACTTCAACGGGTTCATCTTCAGGCGGCGAGACCGGAGGAAGCCGAACACTTTCTCAAGATCTTTGAGATGGTCCTGACGCTGGCGTGATTTGACCACCAAGTCGTCGACGTAGCATTCAACCAGTGTGCCGAGGATTGGCTTGAATATGCGGTGCATCGCCCGTTGATAGGTGGCACCTGCATTCTTCAGGCCGAAGGGCATGACCTGGTAACAAAAGGTACCTTGGTGGGCCCTGAAGGCAGTGAACTCCTCATCCTCAGGGGCCATCCGGATTTGGTTGTATCCGGAGTATCCATCCATGAAGGGGAGGGCTTGGAATCCTGCCGTGGAGTCAATCAACAGCTTTGTCACCGGGAGGGGAAATTCATCCTTTGGACAGTGGCGGTTGAGATCGCGGAAGTCGATACAGACTCTGATCTTCTCGTTCTTCTTCCTGACCGGCACAATGTTGGCCAGCCATCTGGGGTACTGAACTTCCCTCACGAAGTTGGCTTTGAAAAGCTTGTCAACTTCGGCCTCAACCATGGCACCGTGGGATGGGTGCATCTTCCTGGGAGGCTGCTTAAACCCGCGATGGTTCGCCAGGAGACCAAGGCGGTGGACGACTACCTGAGGATCTAGCCCCGACATCTCGTCATAGCCCCAAGCGAACACATCACGGTGCTGCCTGAGAAAGTCCACGTACTGCTGCCGCTCCTCAGAGGGCTTGGCGGCGCTGACCAATGTGGGTCTTGGATCTGCCTCGGTTCCAAGGTTCACCTGTACTAACTCATCGACCGTGGCGGAGACGCCCTCCCCAAAGGCTGGGGGTGCATCTTCCACGTCCTCTCCACTTGGAGAGGGATCGTCCACGGGAGAGACTGCGTTGGAAACTGCATTGGGGCTACCAGATCCTGCTGGGCCGCTGGTGCTGGCATGGGCGGTCACGGTCATCTCATCAGGAGACTCACAAGCCGTCGAGACCATGGCTACGTCCAACCGATGGATCAGGAGGACGTAAGCGTCATCCAAACTTGCCCATGGATCACTTGCAACAGCGACAGGCTCAACCTCACCTGCCAGGACCTGCTTATCCTTGCTCTTGTAATAGTCCGCGTCCAGATAGCGGGCTTCACATGAGGCAAAAGGAGAGGCGTCTCCCTGAAGCATGCCTACTCGACCATTAAGGGAGCACTTAAGGCATTGGTGGTATGATGAGGGAACCGCCGCATGAAGGTGGAGCCATGGCCTGCCCATCAATGCGTTATACGCAGTGTCCTGAGAGACTACCATTAATTCGGTGTTGGCAACCAAGTCACCGAACTGGGTCTTCAAACGTATCTTGCCGACCGAAGTTTGCTCGGTGCGGTCATACCCCTGGATCCTGAGGTCGGAGGGAATCAAGTCATCCTCTGACAACCCCAATCTCCAGAGCGTCCGAGTTGGAATCAAGTTAATCCCAGACCCTGTGTCGACAAGACAGCGCCGGACTTCAAGGCCATTGAACTGGCCAGTGACATACAGCGGATGAATGTGCCCCTGTATAGGAGGGTCTTCATCCTTACCAGAGAACGAGCTAACCGCCTGACATTCGGCGTCCTCAATCGCTTCGGCGTGAAAGGCCTCTGCAGCCGCAACCTCCGTCTCAAACTGGAGGGGGCTCTTCAAGGCTTCAGCGAGCGCCTCGTGCATCTCAGGTGACAGGCGCAAAGCCTCAAGGATGGAGAGCCTTGTTGGGATGTCGGCCAAGTGCTTCAGGACATCATACTTTTTGGCCAAGCGCGAGCCCCTGGTTGCAGGAGGTTGCTCTGCGGTTGGAGGCATGACGGGCCTTGCCGATTGGACCGGCAGCCGACTGGTGCTTGGCGCATCTCGCTGTTCACTGGTTGAAGCCTGGGAAGTGGTCACCATACTGGGGCCAGGAGACCAGGATGGACTCGTGGAAGGACGGAGCTGGTCGCGGCGCGGCCGTGGCGGTTCTGCCTGGTCCCACACCACAAACAGTGGCGGAGGCGAATCCATCATCCCCGGATGGGGGGGCTGCGCGCGCTGAGCTCGGTTTTGGGCCTGCTGCCTAGTCTCAGTAGCGTGCACGGCCTGGCTAGAGGTACCAACTGCCGTGCCCCAGCGACTTTTGTTGGTGCGGTTCCTCGGACGGTGGCGACGACCGGGGACACTAGGAAGGTCCACCTGGTGTTCTTCAATGTCGGGAACTGAAAAGGGATTTACCAGCTCGACGGTATTAACCGAAGCGTACCCAACACTGTCATCGGACGAATCATGCATCACCAGGTGGATCCGAGGAGGGACCCCCATCTCCAGGGGCATGAAATCGCTGAGAGTGCGGGATAGTGGCGGAACTGGCGGGGCACGCTCTTCCTTCTTGCGCCGCCGCCGTTTGCTCTTCTCGGAAGAGGCAGGCTGGGATGACGATGCCGAAGCAGCACCCGCAGATTCTAGGGGCTCAGGCTGATTCAAGCGCGCATGGATGATTCCATGGGCGCGAATGATCATCTTGCGGGCCATCCAGTTATTATACTTCTGGGATCCGCGGTCGGAGACCAGCTGCCATTCGTCCTCGTTGCCACTATCGTCATCTGATCCCATGAACACACCCGCCACTTGTGCTGGAGCTGGGCCCAACCTGATTACATTGTTGTTAATCTGGTCTTGGAGCCAGTCCTTGAACACGTAGCACTGCCGGATGGTGTGCCCCAGGGCCCGATGGTAAGGGAAGTAGTGGGGGTTATCCGTGAGATGCGCCTCCTCTGGCCTCCAACACTCAGGCAGTCGCACAATCCTCTGCTCCAGGGAACTCCAGAAATAACCGGGGACCTGATCCTCGTGGAATGAGTAAGTCAGGTATCGCGGGCCCCTGGGAGCGTGGTCTTAACGAGGGGCTGGAGGGGCCTGCTGAGGAGGTGGACCCTGATTATCTCGCCTGGGTTGTGGCGGTACATTACGCGGAGGGGACGGCCGGTTCTGGGGCTGCCGCTGCTGGGCCGGGAACTGAGCCTGTGGAGGTGGATTCCTGTGAGGCTATGGAGCTGGCCTCACCGGCAGTAGCTCCAACTGCCTGGGGGCCTCTATCTGGGCAACAACAGCGGGCTCAGCCCTACTGACTCTCCTTGCAGGGATCATAGGAGGCAGCGGGTGCGCCTGACTGGCCTGTTGCAGGGTTTCCTCAAGACGTTGAGCTTTGTCTGAGAAGTCCCTGAACCCTCTGGGGTAATTCTGAGTGATCAAGGAAGGGACCAGCTCGGTCTTGAAGTTCCCGACGCACATTGTCAGCAACTGCTCCTGAGTCAATGGCATGTCAAGGGAATACGTGAGACCCTTCCATCGGGCGACGAAATCCGCAACTCGCTCATCAGGCCTCTGCTTGCACTTGAAGAGGTCTACAATACTCGTCTCCCGGGTCGTGGAACTGAACTGATAGAGGAACTGTCTACGAAGGTCCTCCCAGCTAGTTATTGACCCGACGGGGAGCTGGCTGTACCAGACAAATGCTGGCCCTTCCAGTGTCTGGAAAAAGCAGCGAAGCTTAGCGGCCTCCTACTGCGCCGGAGTTCCCAACATAGGCCCGCACCTCGAGTTGAAATGGGCCAAATGCCGTGGCGGATCTCCAGTCCCGTTGAAGGGGCGAAAGTGGGATTACCGAATCCCAGAGGTGCCGGCATGTCATCCACCCATGATGGGTATGGCTTGCCGTCCGGTGAGATCACCACTTGCCGAGTCTCCAAGGCTTCCAAGCGGGCGATGAGTGCCGCCATCGGATCGTCCGGACATGGGTTCCAGTCCTGGCGAGGATCTCTAACCACGAGCGTATTACATGGCTCTTCAATCGGGTCGTTGACCGGGTCGTCGAACTCGGCAGCTCGTGGGATGGCGGGCGGAGCGGCCCTTGGGGCAGCGGGAGGAATCCGAGCGGGGTCTCTCAGGTAGTCGCGCCGCTCGGGAGGGTGTGGTGAAACGTACCGCGCCCTCTTGCCATAGGCAACGGCCTCTCCCCTGTCGGCAAACACGGCACAATCACGGTTGCCCGGGAGAGTCTCGTCGAGGAGTGGTTGTTCCTGTCCCTGCTGTCCTGGCCTAGGATCACCGTAGTCAGGCCGCCGCTCTGCAGCGCGCTCGGCGAGGAGCTGGTCAACTAGCTTCTTCTGCTCAGCGAGCTGTTGACATAGCGTGGCTTTCTCGGGATCCTCATCTGCCCTCTGCATGGAGGCAGATGGGTCGGCGGTCTTTATATCCCCGCCGTGCTCTTTACCTTTGCTGACGTTTCGGCTCAACGTCAGTGCTTCAGTGGGCGTGGGGAGACCCAGGAGGTTCCTCTGGTGACGAGTAACTCTCACTGAAGGATCCAACGACGGCTTGTCTTCAGGGGGAGAGCCCCCGCCGAGAAGTTCCAAGTCGTTCCCCTCTCCCGACAGGTCAGCCATATTGACCATTTCCGTCCCTGGGGATGTACCCTCAGGGTCGCCCAGTGAATCGGGCTGTCGGCGAATCGCACTGAAGCGTAGGGCAGCGTACTGGCCCCATCCACGGATATACATGTGGGGGGTGGCTTCCTCGATAACCTTGAGGAGTACTTGAAAACACTCAACGCATCGTTGTTGGAGGGCTTCGTGGTGCCCAAATGACCCGGGGTGCCGAACCGCGGGGAGCGTGGCCAGGTCAATCTGACGGCACTGCTCACCAGTATCCTCCAGGTGCACTTGACTCCCGGGATATGGCATTTGTAGGCGGTGAAGACGAGAGTGAGTCTCCCAGAGAGTTCGGCGGAAGCATTCGAACTCATCCGGGGTGAGTGATTCGGGTGCATCAAAGTCCGGTCCTGCGACTGGCCAAAACTTCTCAGGGAAGTGGCCCTCTGCAAGGACGGTCCAGAAGCTCCACGACTCAAACTCGGGACCCAGGTCTTGTTGGTCCCCTTCAGCGACTGGGAACAGACGGGGAGCCGGCAGTGGTGCTGAGGCAGGCCGCTGGGCCGGCGGGCTGGCCGACGGTGAATACGGCGAGCAGGCCGATTGGCCTCCATATACCGGGCCGCCCTCTGAGGGTTGCGGTGCCCCAGCTACCACGTCACGATAGGACGGGCCGGCGAGCGAACATCCTGCCGTAGCGTCGGTGCTCCCCGAGGGAGCACTAGATCATGGCTCAACCGTCGGTCCCCAGAAAAGGTCTCCGGCTTCTCCGATCGAGGCAGAAGGCGCCTCCGGAGGGGCCGGTACCAACCGCAAGCTTGATCCTTGGGGGTCTACCAGGCCCTCGCTACTCCGGATATACCTTCGGAGAGAAGCGGGGATCACATCGATCTCGCTCTCGGGGAGTACGAGGCTGACGTGCCGCATTCCTACCCCTGCCCCTGACTGGCGGGATCGGGGGGAGGGCTCCGTCACCGAATCATACTCCACCTCTGTATCAGAGAAACGAACCGGTCAGATCTCTATCTGGAATTCCCTAACATTCATCCCTCGACGTCGACGCCTCGCCCTCCTGCCCCTGGGTGGTTCTTCAGGGCATGGCTGATCTCTGTCCTGGCGTCCTCCGGCCGCGCCGGTGCTGGGGCCAAGAGGACTGGAAACCAAGGTGCGAGGAGCACCGGGACAGATATCAAAGGGGACGTGGGGAGAGGTGATTCCGAGAAGGCCTCCGGGCCGGGATCGGAAGGTGGGATGACCCATGCCTCTTGGATCGGCCACACGGAGTAGATCCTGCTGGTGAATAGCGCTACCGCGAGATGGTCCGCGGTGGCTATTGCTTGTGCCAGCAACCGGGAGAGCCGACCCAACCTGCCTTTGGGGCGGTCGGGGCCTCGATCCAGGTCGGGCATAGAAGTGTCCCTGCTCAGGATGTGCAGGGGCCTGGTGACTAGAACCAGCAGTGGCTTGGGCCAACGCGGCCGCTGTTGCTAGGGCCCCAAGGTGGGCATCCTCTTCCGCTCGTGCCCGACGTTGGCGTCGAGACAGACGAGTCGGGATCAGCGGTGCGGGCATGTGGACAGCCCGCTCTTCGACTTGAGAAGCCTGGCGGCGGTGTCGACGTGGCCTGGCAGGAGCCCTTATCGTGGATCCCTGGAGAGGATCTTGGATAGGGTAGTCCCGGACATCCTCCACCTCATCCGCATAGGGGAGGGAGTTGTCGGAGCATTCTGGGGATAAACTCCCGAAGCGGTTGGACGTCGAGGTAGGCAGCGGTGCCTCCCTGCGCAGCCCTCGGGGGCGGCGTCGGTGGCGAGGTGCAGCTTCCTCGAGGTCTAGGCGAGCCATGTCCCTGGTGGGGATGACTCCCTCTTCCTCGTATCTCCGCATCAAGTTGTTGATCACCCTTCTCTGGATGACCTCCGAGGGGGAGAGAGGGCGTAGTTGTCCTGCAGTTTCGGCTGCTGGGACGGCTGTGGAATGGGTGGGACCGCGCGGGGTAGCCGCGTCGGTGTTTCCCCTACCCCTGCGCCAGTGGGCGGGCGACGATCATGCACTGGACTGGGCGACCTGATTCCTGAAGACAGGGAGAAGAACCCATTAATACTAACAGGAAAAGGAATCTATAACCAACCGTTAGTGCCACGACGCATTCCGTGGGGGGGACCCAGGCCATCGACGTCGTGAGACGGAGTGCCCGATTTCCCTTCCCCAGCCCCTGGCAGGTAAAAACTGAATGCTCGACCGGGCAACATGCTGGTCTTACAACACCTCTGAAAGCCATCGGTCTTCATATTGAGGAGAAGAGATTCACGTTGGGTTCACCATTTTTCTGTTTCGGTGCGGATGTGCGTCGGGTTTCCGTTCCAACGCTGTTCCGCCAGGACGCGTTCCCGCATACGCCCGTCGACCCGAGGGGATGGACGCGCGGCTTGTGGTCCCGCAGTCCCTCTTTCCAAAGGCGGGCGGCGTCCGTCCCTTATTTAGGGACGTCTGCTCCTTGATCGAAACCGGGATGATGGGATGTCGGCTCCTCCTTCCGTGGACGTCTCCTCGGAACTCGTCGCCTAATCCGGGTCTCCCTTATAGATTTAAGAATGTTCGTGAATATCGTTCCCGGAACCATGTCTCCATGGACACCGGTTAATTATGTTGCTTCCGCCAGGACACTCCAAGGAGTCCGGTCGGGGTAGCAACCTGCGGTGAGGAGACCGGGTAGCTCTGGGTGTTGGGGGCGTGTCTTAACACTGCGGCTCTGCATGTCTATCTTCCGTCCCTAATAGGGCTTCTCAAAGGCGTGATGGCCTGAGGCATCCTGCGATGGGTACGGGGAACTGCGTTACCTGAGGTTTTCCTCAGCTTCCCATGTTTAACACGGGGTATGCCGCGAGTTTAACGTCCAGCGGGGACGACATCGGACTGATCAACACGAGGAGTGGATCAGATGACAGAACCCCTTGCGGGGAACCTCCGACACTGGGGCTAGCACATGGGCGGCTTCCCGAGTGAAGTGGAATGGAATGGAATGGCATGACCCCACCGGGATGTGGCGGCCCGGGTAAGGATCAGGATGGATGATGAAGTGAAGATCTTGGACCTCGTAGAGGCTTCCTACGTACCGCGCATTAGCGCAGATCAAAGTCAGCGTAGTTCGGATATACAGTTTAACGTCATGCTGGACGTTGGCAAGCCGACTCACACGGAGGTCGAGGCTGCCGGGCGGAGGACTGAACCGAACCACCTCGCACAGAGGGGGATGGGACGACCGGGTGGATCACAGTTTCACGTCATACTGGACGTTGGAAAGCCGACTCACGAGGAGGTCGAGGCTGCCAGGCGGAGGGTTGAAATAAACCACCTCGCACAGAGGGGGATGGGACGGCTGGGTGGATCGCAGTTTCACGTCATGCTGGACATTGGAAAGCCGACTCACGAGGAGGTCGAGGCTGCCAGGCGGAGGGTTGAACCGAACCACCTCGCACAGAGGGGGATGGAACGGCCAGGTGGATCACAGTTTCACGTCATGCTGGACGTTGGCAAGCCGACTCACGAGGAGGTCGAGGCTGCCAGGCGGAGGGTTGAACCGAACCACCTCGCAAAGAGGGGGATGGAACGGCCGGGTGGATCATAGTTTCACGTCATGCTGGACGTTGGCAAGCCGACTCACGAGGAGGTCGAGGCTGCCAGGCGGAGGGTTGAACCGAACCACCTCGCACAGAGGGGGATGGAACGGCCGGGTGGATCACAGTTTCACGTCATGCTGGACGTTGGCAAGCCGACTCACGAGGAGGTCGAGGCTTCCAGGCGGAGGGTTGAACCGAACCACCTCGCACAGAGGGGGATGGGACGGCCAGGTGGATCACAGTTTCACGTCATGCTGGACGTTGGCAAGCCGACTCACGAGGAGGTCGAGGCTGCCAGGCAGAGGGTTGAACCGAACCACCTCGCACAGAGGGGGATGGAACGGTCGGGTGGATCACAGTTTCACGTCATGCTGGACGTTGGCAAGCCGACTCACGAGGAGGTCGAGGCTGCCAGGTGGAGGGTTGAACCGAACCACCTCGCACAGAGGGGGATGGAACGGCCAGGTGGATCACAGTTTCACGTCATGCTGGACGATGGTGTTTGGGGCTTACACTCTAAGGAGGCCCATATGCGGCAAAGCTCAGTTGGAGAGGGACTTGGGCCGAAGGTAAGAGACACCTCGATCCCTGTCACGCCCTTTACTGGCTTCGGCAGTGGGGAAGCACAATGAATATACACATGTGTAGTCCCCCACAAGGGCGGATTCATAGGTGAATCGACGCGAATGTGAACCCAAGAGGGGTCCACTGATGGACGAACCGACGTGAATACGACCGGGACGACTAGGTGGTGGGCTTGAACCTCAGGGAGGCTTCCTACGTACCCTGTTTAGGAGACAGGGATCAAAGTCCACGTAGTTCGTTCTGTCAGGACTTACACACTGAGGCAACCTGAGTGCGGCAAAGCTCAGTTGAAGAGGGACTTGGGCCAAAGGTGAGAGACACCTCGATCCCCGTCACACCCTCTACTGGCTTCGGCAGTGGGGAAGCACAATGGAGATACACACGTGCAGTCCCCCACAAGAAACTAGGGGTTTGTAATACCCTACCCCCGTGGGCGAAGGCCACTCCAATAAATCGTCCCTAAAGAGGGGCAATCCCGACATCCCTGCAGAGATGAGCGGGTGGGGGCCACATCCAAACCGGGGGGGACCCTGTGTGCGAGGCACAGGATCGGGTGATGCGGACAGTTTAACGTCTTGCCGGACGAAGTACAGTTTAACGTCGTGTGTTGAGGATGGAGCGGACGGTTTAACGTCTTGCCGGACGAAGTACAGTTTAACGTCATGTTGGACGAAGATGCTTGGCAGTTTAACGTCTTGTCGCGCGGACGTAGATGCTTGGAAGTTTAACGTCTCGTCGCGCAGACGTGGTGCGGTTTAGCGTCATGCAGGACGAATGCTGAACAGTTTAACGTCTTGTAGCTCGGACGTAGATGCTTGGCAGTTTAACGTCTTGTCGCGCGGACGTGGTGCAGTTTAGCGTCATGCAGGACGAATGCTGAACAGTTTAACGTCTTGTAGCTCGGACGAGGTGGTGCCGCCAATGGGTCCATGTCACTTCGTGCGAACCTGGAGGGCCGCACGGGAATACAACGCACGGTGCGAGCACCCGGGATGAAGATCATCGGGTGCCACGCAGGCGGGTACCCTCAGGGGCTCAAAGGGGGCGACCCTAGCGGTTTGCGCGCAAAAGGGGAGCCTGGTGTGCAATACCGCGGGTCGGCGCGCAATTGGGCGGGCTGGCGCGCAATTGGGCCAGCCCTTTGCGCGCGGGTGATTGAGATTGCACGCACCGGGCTTCGGATAGCGCACGGGGGCAACAGCTCATTCTTTAACGAATGGCCACTTAGCAAAAAAGGGGGGTGCGCGCAATCAGGCTGGATTGCGCGCACCCGGGGGGCAATTGCACGCAAGAGGCTTCATTTGCGCGCGGAAGGCTTCGGGTCAGGGATTGGTCGAAGGAAAGAAGCCAAAGGGTTGCGCGCAAAGGCGAACCCTGAGGCCTGATTGCGCGAAAGAAAGGAGGTTACCTGAAGATCGGCATTGCGCGCGGAGGGGGTTGGATTGCGCGCACGAGCGACCTTTCAAATTCCGGCAACCCTCAGAACATCGGGGGTCGCCTTATATTTATAGGCAACCCCGGGCGCGGAATCCGGTTCGCGGGCGCGCAATTTCCTTCGCAGGCGCGGAATCGGGGCCCGGCACACAATTTCCTTCGCGGGCGCGGAATCGGGGCCCGACGCGCAAGGGAGTCGCGCGGGCCACGGGCGCGCAAATTTGCGCGCCGGCCCGGCGCATTGCGCGCATCCCGGGAGGCTTGCGCGCCGTACTTCAACTTTGCGCGCGGGCCTCCAAAATTCCGCGCAAGGCCTCCAGGCCCTCCGAAACGTGCTTCTGACTCCAAATTTGACCTCGCTTTCCGCATCCGGAGCTTCGTTTTTGGAACAACGGACTTTTCCGGCGTTTACAAATATCATTTTTGGAAATTAGTAACAAAATATTTTACAAATGCCACATGTAATTTCATATTTCATGGATGCCATATTAGGCTATATTAGCCCAATTTCTTGACTAGTTCACTATTGGGATTTATGATTCCATGGTTGTACTGCCTATCATAAATTTTATATCATTGAGTGTCACCAAAATAATAGATTCATAAAAAGTTTTTGATTTTTTTGGCATATTCTATTTCCACTTATACATCCAACAATACTTCATTCCCTAAAGTTGTAAAGGAGGTAGCATTTCGATTGGAAATGAAAAAATGCACAATATCTCAATATTTGGGATAAACGTGCATCATTTCATATCAAGGGAATGTGTACCATGCAGTTTCATCTATCACTACAACTCGAGTATGCTCCATGGTATAGAATGAAGTGTATACTGCATCTTACACCACATGATAGAGGGATTCAAGATCAGGTAAGTCAATAATTTTACATTATATTGTTTTTTGTACATTTTTTAACAGACATTGAATCTCTTTATAGAATACTCAAATACAAAATATTATTCACATGTTTGATCTAAAGGAGTGCGGGGTATTTAGTCAAGCATTATACCATGCTACTGTGTAAGACACGATTCCGTCATATCATGTTATATATGATAGTATCTTCGATAATACACCTTATGGAGATGATGTTCGGACTCAAGGAGAGGAGGATACGATTTATGAACCTCCTCCAGCAGCCTCTAATGTTGATGAGTAGTGATAATTGTGATTTAGACCACATTTAGCTTCACCTGAGGCCTCAACTATTCCATATGAAGAGGTGACACCTCAAATAGATGAGCCATAGCTGATTGTGGCATGTAACATCAGATATGGGATCCATTTTTATTTTCAGTATATCCAGAGTTATCACTGGGTATAGCTGATCCGAGCTCATATTGAGATTCATTTACCACACATCCATATTTTATGACCGAGCCTTTATAGGCCTCATGGTTCCCTTATTAGAGGGAATTTCTTAACAATTCCATTGTGAGAGAAATATTTGGTGCACATCTTGATATCCTAATGGAAAAACCTTTTGATGATTAATAGATAGAAAAATACAATGTCAAGGTTCCTACACCTAAGGAAGACCCCCTCCATCTCATCACACTCCACCCAAGCACAAAGGCCAAAAATCTTGATATGGGAATCCCATTCAAACACTAGATAATGGGATGAGAACTCATTATAGACATTGATTGTACTCATTAATTTATATATTTTCTATTAATTTATAGGATTTTAGATTACATTGACGACTTTATTTTATTGATAATGTAAAGTTATTATACAAACATTATTTAACTAATTAAAAGTCATAAACAAATTTCAAAAAATATCACTTCCAGAGAATATTAAAATAATAATAATAATAATTATTAATTTAAATATTTATACATTCCCTTTTACTATAAATTTTTAATCAAATTATTTATTTATAAGTTTTTTTTAATACATATGAATAAAATTATCAGGTTTTATAATTACTGTAATTATTTTGAAATTAGATATTTTTAAAATAATTTTCAAGTAATAGTTATTAATTAATAAAGATTAAGAATAATTATTAATTAATTTATTAAATTTTTCTGTAATTATCGAGTCATTAATTATTAGTAAATGAATAAAATTGATTAAAAATAATTTTAATAATCATAGTTATTATGTATTTATAAAGAGTATTAATGAATTTTAATTATATAATAATAATAAAACTATATTATTAATTAGTTAACAATACTTATTAATAAATATTTAAAATTTAAGTTATAATTAACAATTATTTATTTATTTATTAAGTGTTAATTTTAATTAATAATTATAAATAATTACTAATTAAATATTTATAATTTATGGTAATGAGAAATAAGTAATTTGTTTGTAATTATTATTACATTTTAAAATTTCTATTAATATATATTACTTTTCTGAATTCATTATTTATCACTATGAAATTATAAAATAATTATTAACATTATTCATTTTTAAATTATTATAATATTTTTTTCTGAAGAAATATTTATCCTGGTATATATATGTTGAAAAATAAAAAATCAATATATATTTACTAATATTTTATTATTTATTTATAATTAATTCAAAATAAAAAATATTAACTACTAAAAATTATTTCTAAATAATTTATTTATGAAAAATGATTTTTTTCATTTGGATTTAAAGGAATTAAATTTTTATTTTTTATTTTTTTGGTTTGGGAAAAGTTGTTAAGGGCTCTAACACCTTTGTTTAAAGATTCACGAAAAAGGCATTAAGGGCCTGAATGCCTGTGGCCTCTACTAAAGGAGGACAAAAGTTTCACGACCCTTAATGATTTTTTAACTTAGATTTGAAAATATTTTAAACCTAGGTTTATTTTCTTAATTTATTTTTTTTCAAAAACTTATAAAAACCATTATATGTGTGAATATGCGTTCTATATGTATGTATATGCACTTATATATGTATGTATATGTGTTTCTATGTATTATATGTTCATGTAAGTGTGTATATATGTATGTATATATGTTGATATATGTTTATATATGTGTATATGTAGAATATGTGTATATATGTATATATGTGTAGATATTTGTATGTATGTGTATGTATGCGTATCTCTATATCTGGGTTTTTGGTTCTGTGTATATATATGTGTATGTGTTTGTGTTTGTGTTTTTGTATGTGTATATGTATGTGTATGTGTATGTGTATGTGTATGTGTATGTGTATGTGTATGTGTATGTGTATGTGTATGTGTATGTGTATGTGTATGTGTATGTGTATGTGTATGTGTATGTGTATATATATGTGTATGTGTATGTGTTGGTATGTATATATATGTTAACAATTATGCGTATGTTTATGTATGTGTATGTATATGTATTTCTGCGTATGTTTTTGTATGTATTTGAATGTATGTGTATGTGTATGTGTGTATACGTACATGTATGTGTATGTGCATGTGTACATGTTTTTATGTGCATATGAATGTATGTGTATGCATGCGTGAGTGTATGTATGTGTATGTGTATTTGTACATGTATGTGTATGTGTTTGGGTATGTATATGTATATGTGTATGTGTATGTATGTTTATATATTTGTATCTATGTGTACATGTATATGTGTATGTAATTATATGTATGTGTATATTGTGGGAGTTTGTGCCCTAGAACCAATTAACATTGTACTTTAGATTACCTTTACATATTTGAAAATGACCCACGGTGGGGGGGAAATACAAAAAAAAACATACATTACCAACAATAAAGAACTTGGTGAGACTTGAACCCAAGACCTCACCGAGACCCTAAATGTAACACCCCAAGCTTCCACGGTACGTTTCCCTTCGAATAATGCAATAGCATGTGTTGTACGCAACCTCGAGCTCTAACACACACCACAACGAATTAAGCTAGCCGTTGTGAATAGTAATACCTACTTTTTGAAAATTTATAAATTTTATTTATCAAAATGGACTTCATTTTTGAATTCGGAATATCAATTATAGCTTAGGGTGAAATTTTGGCCTTATTCTGAAAAACTTCAATTTTTGATGAATAGTGAAACCACTAAGTGGTTGTTAGAAACTGATTTTTCGTTAAAATGAAATATTACCACTTATGTGATTTGATTTTCAAAAATCTGACATACATGGTTGTCATTAAGAAGTAAAATGTGGTTCAATGAGATTAAAATAATTTTTGGTGAATAGTAACTTTTAAGTTCTTAATCGCGATTAGAGGTAATTAGTGTAGTTTAAGGTAAAAATAATGTATTAATAATATGAGATGATCTTGACACTTGTTCTACTCTTATTGGATGAGTCATGGCCGACCAAGACAACCCATGGGTCAACTTGGGGACCCCATGGAGCCACTTTGGTTGGAAAATGACATTAATATATATTTATTTAATGTTAAAATTAAATTGACACAAAGATGTGTTGTTTTACTAAAACAGTTTTTAAGTGCGGTTACACATGTCCAAAGTTTGATTATAAATATTAATTAGAAATCTAAAAAGATTTCCTACATCATAGAATTTTTTTTATAATTTTTATACCTTAAATAAATTAAATTATTTATGACATCATTATGATGCAGCGATGACCTCATTATTTAACTATTTTAATAAAATGAAAAGATAATGTAAAATACAAGTCTTACACTTGTCCAAAGACTATTGGATGGGTATATTTAGAACCCTTATCAACTTATCCACGAATTATATAAGTGTGGGACCTTTAGAATCCGAAAATCATTGTGTAATAATGTAACATTTCAATCTTTCCAAAAGAGCCCCTCCTCTCCTCTTATAAAAGTCCCCCACCTCTACCACCTTATTCACACTTTCAAGCCCTTTTGTTCGGCCAAACTCTACCCAAATACTCTCCCAACTCCTCTCCCTTCATCATAGAATCTTTACTTTAATCAGAAATCCATCCTAAAGAGTCCTTTTGATCAAATCAAAAGGAAGAACCCGAAGAAGAGGTAACGTTTTCACCACCCTCGTTCAAGTTTCTTTCTTCTTCCACTCCCTCTTTGTTCATTATTTCAATTCTAAAATTATAACTCCAGTATATTATATATACTGTGATGTTATTATAAATATGGAACAACCATATTTAGTATTCTACCCATCATTTGAATTACATGTCACCATACGTGCGTACGTACGGCTTACCGTCTCCACGTCGTGGTGTAATTGTTATTCAATTTATTATTATTTAGATGGGTATAAAAATGACATGTAATTCATGTAAATAATAAATATAACATGATAATGATTCTGTATATATGATATACTATCCAATTATATATTATTTTAATATCAAAAGAATGATATTGTCGCACGTGCGTACGTACGGACTACCGTCTCCACGAACGCGATGAGATTCATTCTCCATCATATCCATTCAAGTATAGTTATCATTTGATGATTTAAAAATGATGTTTAAGGACTTGATATCATTCTGGATATGAATAATATACAACCTAACCATTAAAAACATGGCTTACATAACAAAACATATAAAAGAAAACAAGTAAGTTCACACCCGAAACAACGATAATACAAAGATATTATTATCAAATCAATATTAAAAGATCATATATGATATCATATTAATGTATATGATTCTTGTATAATTTAATAACAATTATTTCACCATTATACAGGATGTTAACCTACCCCAACCAAGGAAAAATGCAAGGTAAGGGCTATTTCAAAATCTCTTCATTATCTGAGGTTGTTTATACGTAATAATCAACTGGGATCTCGTTATCATCCACATCCATGTTTCTTCAAAATTTATTTCAAAACATTTTTACAAGAATATGGGTTAAAGTCATTTATACCCTTTTTTGACTTTTTATAAGAGGAATCTTTCCGTCGTTGTCAAAACAAGGTTCTTTTTAACCTTTTCGACAAAATTAAGGTAAGAATGTTTTTCACTTATATGGCGGGTGCGGTTATTTTCTGCCGTTATAAAATATTCAAAGCATTCCTTACAAGCTTATAAGAATATTTTCAAGAAAATGTTTTATTTTATATGGCTCTTAAATGATTTCAAAAGTAGAAGGAGATATTTCTCTAAAAAGTGTTTTGATTTCATCTATGTCAACATCCTTTGATGGATTTTACGTTTACTTGAAGTTGATTTATTATGATACAAAACTTCTATATTGTATTGAAGGTTTTGTCATATGTTTGACTGTGGATGTGCTATTTTTATACCATTCATAGTTTATGGTGAAATTATTGACATTTCGTATGCTAGTTTTAATACGAGTGTTTATGTTAAGTTTAAACCTTTTCATATGGGAATGCATTGGACTTAATATGTGACGGGTGGAGCCCGCTATAGCTCCTCGATGCATCGGTAGGTCTCATGAGACAAACTAGTGTCTTGGCACAAGGCCTTGACAAAATCTTATTTGTATTCTTGTCACGAGGCCTTGTCTATGTGGTTATGATAGTCTGGCATTATGCATTCCAACATTATGAAATTGGTTATTGATTTTTGCATGTGATTATTCGATTAGTAGAATATCCATGTGGATAAGTAAATGGAATTATTTCATTTTATTTATGCCATACCATGTTGAAAGTTCATGTTTGAAAGGCTTTTGTTTTAATTATACTTTGCCTTAAATGTTTATTCTTATTTATGAAAGTTTCCGCTATATTGTTATCCTTACTGGGCATTTTAGCTCACCCCTTTTCTATGTTTTATTTTTCCCAGGAAGTGAAGAATTAAATTATGAATGACCTGCAGGGATATTATGTAGGGTTATGAGTGTGGATTATGGAGACATTATGTTGTTGTAGTAGTTTTTCATTTTATGATGTAATGTAAAACTTATGAATATATCTAGTGTTTCCAAGGCTACTAAACCAATCGGTCTTTCGAGATTTGATCTTTCTTGTGATCATGCCAATGTTATGTAATAATGCACCAACTCTGGGTAACTAGGGTCGGGGCGTTACAGTTGGTATCAGCGGAAGTTTAGTACAAACCTTGGAAGCTAGATTTAGATAAACTCTGATTAGAGCACGTAGACCTAAGATGAACTTTGAGGATTAGTATAGAATAACTTCCTAGAATTTTGTTATTATAGATATTTTGTGAGTTTTCCGAGAAATACATCCTTGTCTGGATACGAGCAGGTAGAGGCGGCTCTGGCACAGATGTACCTAGGGGTAAAACTCGAAAACACCGCTTTGAGCTAGACTCGAACGAGAACTGGTGCACGACAATGGGTCTTGCTGCACTCTTGGTTACGACACTCCCGAGGGATATGCTTAGGATAACTCTCATTTTCTTTAAAAATCATTATGAAGGGTTTATGAGTATATACTTCCTCAAAGAAAACATTTTTATGATTATGGATTATATCCATAAATAGTTCAATTTATGTTAAGTGTTTTATAAGTATGGGATTATGTATTTTGATTCATAAACTGATCTAGTTTATGCCATTGTTTAGAAATGGTTCCTAGTGGGAGAAATTGAAACCGTATCAATGCATGCACTCCATGTAGGGATTTCCCTCCTGCTCAAGATAATTATAGTGGGGCTGGTGATGCAACTAGTTCCGATCAGCTAATCACCATACTGGGACAACTTACTCAGGTTATGAATAATAACCTTACCCGTATGGAGCACCCTGATCCACAGTGTGGAGGATCAATGTTAGATCGATTCATGAGGCAACAACCACCAACGTTTAATGGGAGTACAAATCCCTTAGTATCTGAGCAATGGATAAATTCCCTAGAGAAAATATTTCTGGCTTTGGGGAGCAGTGAAAGGGAAAATGTTATCATGGCAGTGTACCGCCTCACTGGAGATGCTGATCAATGGTGGTCATTGATTCAAAACATGAAGGAAGATGATGAAGTATAAAATATGGAATGGAGGGAGTTCAAAGATCTGTTTTTAGAAAAATACTTTCCTCACGACCATCGAGCAGATATGGAAAGGCAATTTCTGAGTCTGAGACAAAAGGAGGATGAGAATGTCACAAAGTATGAGGCTAACTTTACAAGGTTAGTGAGGTATGCTGGAGATTATATTCGCAACCCAAGAAGTAAGATTGATCGTTTCTTTTATGGGTTAAAACCATTTCTTCATCGATCATTAGTCTCACAATCCTTTTCGTCGTACGAAGACATTGTCTCATGTGCTATCAAGGCCGAAAAGGAATTCTCTAAGTCTTATGACTTTAAAGCAAATAAAGAGAAGAAGATACCTGCTGATCAATCTAGGAATGGAAATAAGGGGAAGAAGGGAAAGGTTGAATATCCATATTGTGGTAAATGTGGGAAGAAACACCCTGGTACTTGCTTGAAGGGAATGTGAGTCTGTTACAAGTGTGGTGAAAAAGGCCACCAAGCTCGTGATTGCAAGGGGAAGAAGGAAGCTACCAACATTTAGTGCTACAATTGCAGGGAGATGGGGCATTATGCAAATGAATGTCCTAAGCATCAAGAGAACTTACCTCAGAAAAGGCCAAGGGATCAAGGCCAGGCTTATGCTATCACTACTGCTGAGGTAGAAGCTCCGAAAGACGTGGTGGCAGGTAATTTAATGGTTTCCTCAAGTTTAGAAAATGCATTATTTGACTCTGGATCATCGCATTGTTTCATATCTTCCCAGTTTGCTAAGAAAATTAGATATTTCCAATTTGATTTAATAAGGGAGTTGTCAGTTAAAACTCCTAAGGGAAGTATCATTGCAACAAAGTTTTGTGAATCAGTCCCCATTAGAGCACATAAATTTTCTTTATCTGCTGATCTCATCGTCATACCTATGATTGAGTTTGATATAATCCTCGGTATGGACTGGCTTTCAGACTATGATGCGAAGATTTATTGTAAGAAGAAAGAGGTTACGATTCTTGATGATAATGATAAGGAACACCTTATCTTTAGAGCAGAATCGTCACCACCTAATTCTTATTTAGATCCACCCCCAGTAGCTCAACTTAATTCAATTATTGGGGAGGAAGAGAATGAAATAACTGTCGGCGGGGAAAGGAATGTTCAAATAGAGGATGTACCTGTTGTGAAAGAATTTGTAGATGTATTTCCGGAAGATTTACCTGGACATCCTCCAGAACGAGAAGTTGAGTTTTCCATTGATTTGATTCCTGGATCAAGGCCTATATCGAAGACCCCTTATAGAATGGCCACTGTAGAGTTAGTCGAACAAAATAAACAACTAGAGGAATTGAGTAATAAGGGATTTATTCGCCCTAGTGTTTCTCCATGGGGTGCCCCTGTTCTTTTTGTTAAAAAGAAAGATGGATCTATGAGGTTATGTATCGACTATAGGGAGATCAATTCTATAATAATAAAGAACAAGTATCCCCTACCTCGCATTGATGATTTGTTTGACCAACTGCATGGAGCTCAATACTTTTCAAAGATTGACCTTCGGTCTGGATACCATCAGCTGTGTGTGAAGAAGGAAGACGTTCCAAAGACAGCATTTCGAACAAGGTACGGGCATTACGAGTTTACAGTAATGCCTTTTGGATTGACTAATGCACCCTCTGTTTTCATGGATCTAATGAATAGAGTTTTCAAGGAATATCTTGATGACTTTTTAGTGGTATTTATTGATGATATCTTGGTATACTACAAAAGCCATGAAGATCATGAAAATCACTTACGCATTATCCTGAAGACTCTTAGAAGACATGAATTATATGGGAAATTTAGCAAGTGTGAATTATGGCTTCAGAAGATTTCTTTTCTTGGACATATTGTCTCTAAGGATGGAATTTCCATTGATCCTTCTAAAACCAAGGCAATCCAAGAATGGCCAGCACCGACAAGTATAACTGAGGTACGCAGTTTTATTGGTTTAGCAGGTTATTATCGACGTTTCGTCCAGAATTTTTCCAGATTGGCTAACCCATTGACAAAGCTCACATGTAAAGGGATTAAATTTGTCTAGAAAAAAGAGTTTGAAGAATTTTTTGAAGAACTGAAGAGAAGATTAGTCAACGCCCCTGTATTGACTCTACCATTGGGGAATGATGGGTTTGTTATTTATAGTGATTCATCGAAGAAAGGAATTGGTCGTGTCCTTATGCAGAATGATAAGGTTATTGCCTATGCATCACGACAGCTAAAAATTCATGAGAAAAACTATCCTACTCATGATCTTGAGTTAGAAGCTGTGATATTTACTTTAATGATATGGAGACATTACCTCTATGGTGAAAAATGTGAGATTTATACTGATCACAAGAGTTTGAAGTATATTTTCTCACAAAAAGAACTCAACATGAGGCAAAGGCGATGACTTGAACTACTCAAGGATTATGATTGCACGATACATTACCACACAGGGAAGGCAAACAAGGTGGCAGACGCTTTGAGTAGAAAAGACCATGGAGTTTTGAATGTGATGAGAATTGAAAGGGATCCGATTTTCATGCATCTAGTGAAGATGGACATGAGAATAACTAGGGAAGGTGAAACATCAATGCTTTTTCAAATGATTACCAAACCATCATTACTAGAAAGGATTAAGAGTTCTCAGACCAATGATGAAGAATTTCAGAAGAAGATTAAAGATGTGAATGATGGAAGATTGAGGGAATTTGTGTATAAGGATGGAATTTTGAAATTCGGGAAGAGACTTTGTGTTCCCAATATACCTGATCTAAAAAGGGAATTGTTGGATGATGCTCATAGTTCCAATTTCTCTATACACCCTAGGAGCACCAAAATGTATAGAGATTTGAAGGAACATTTTTGGTGGGACAATATGAAGAGGGAGATTGCCGATTTTGTGTCGAGGTGTATGGTTTGTCAACAAGTGAAAGCTGGAAGGCAACATCCTGGTGGAGTATTGCAACCTCTTCCCATACCTGAGTGGAAATAGGATAATATTACGATGGACTTTTTCATGGGACTACCAAAGACTCCTAGAAGGAATGATGCAATATGGGTCATTGTTGATCGTCTTACTAAGTCAGCACATTTCCTGGCTATACGGGAGGATCTACCACTTGAACGTCTAGCAAGACTATATATTAATGAAGTTGTAAAACTTCATAGAGTACTCCTATCGATTGTTTCTGATCGTGATCCTCGTTTTACTTCAAGATTTTGGAAAAGTCTTCAAAAGGCCTTGGATAATGAACTTCGTTTGAGTACTGCCTATCACCCTCAAATAGATGGACAATCAGAACGGACTATTCAAACCTTAGAAGACATGTTGAGATCATGCTCTCTTTACTTTCAGGGTATGTGGGATCAATATTTACCACTGGTAGATTTTTCCTATAACAATAGCTTCCATTCAAGCATTCAGATGGCACCTTATGAAGCGTTATATGGAAAGAGATGTCGTACACCAACCTGTTGGGATGAAGTTGGTGAAAGAAAACTTGTGGGACCAGAACTGGTGGAAGAAACAATGGAAAAGGTGAAGGTAATCCAAAACCACATCAAATCAGCTCAAAGTAGGCAGAAGAGCTATGCCGATAACAGAAGAAAGGTTTTGGAATTTCAGGTTGGAGATCATGTTTTCCTAAAGGTATCTCCATGGAAGGGAGTTATACGTTTTGGTAAGAAGGGTAAGTTGAGTCCCAGGTACATCGGACCTTTTGAAATTCTAGATCGTATTGGGGCTGTAGCTTATCGTTTGGCGATGCCGCCAAATCTCTCCAAAGTTCACGATGCTTTCCACATATCGCTATTGAGAAAATACATGCCCGACCCAACACATGTACTTATGAGGAATTAGAAATGGAACCCGATCTATCTTATTGCGAAGAGCCCATCAGAATTCTTGATGTGAGGGAGCAGGTGCTGAGAAACCGGACGACTCGTCTGGTAAAGGTTTTGTGGAGAAATCATAAAATGGAAGAGGCAACGTGGGAACCTGAGGAACTTATGATGAAGAACCACCCAAGTCTTTTTATGCAGTAATACCCTAGAAATTTCGAGGACACAATTATTTGAAGAAGGGGAGAATGTAACACCCCAAGCTTCCACGGTACGTTTCCCTTCGAATAATGCAATAGCGTGTGTTGTACGCAACCTCGAGCTCTAACACACACCACAACGAATTAAACTAGCCGTTGTGAATAGTAATACCTACTTTTTGAAATTTTATAAATTTTATTTATCAAAATGGACTTCATTTTTGGATTCGGAATATCGAAATTAGCCTATGTTAAATTTTTGGTATTTTTCTGAGAACTTCTAATTTTTTTATGAATAGTGAAAAATACTTAAAAACAACTTTTTTAATCAAAATAATTTATAGTGATAAATTATACTATTTAGTGGTTTTAAAGTATAATTAGAATATATTTTTACCATTTTATCCAATAGTGGTCATTAGAATTAATTTAACATTGAAATTAGACATAAACAATTGTCAATCTTTTGATATAAATTATTTCTTAAAAACAAGCTATTTGTTGTAACAACAGGAATTAATTATAAAATTAATTAATGCAACTTATATGTTTGGAATTTTGTAAAATAGACATCATTTTTGAATTCGGAATATCAATTATAGCTTAGGGTGAAATTTTGGCCTTATTCTGAAAAACTTCAATTTTTGATGAATAGTGAAACCACTAAGTGGTTGTTAGAAACTGATTTTTCGTTAAAATGAAATATTACCACTTCTGTGATTTGATTTTCAAAAATCTGACATACATGGTTGTCATTAATAAGTAAAATTTGGTTCAATGAGATTAAAATAATTTTTGGTGAATAGTAACTTTTAAGTTCTTAATCGCGATTAGAGGTAATTAGTGTAGTTTAAGGTAAAAATAATGTATTAATAATATGAGATGAGCTTGACACTTGTACTAATCCTATTGGATGAGTCATGGCCGACCAAGACAACCCATGGGTCAACTTGGGGACCCCATGGATCCACTTTGGTTGGAAAATGACATTAATATATATTTATTTAATGTTAAAATTAAATTGACACAAACATGAGTTGTTTTACTAAAACAGTTTTTAAGTGGGGTTACACAAGTCCAAATTTTGACTATAAATATTAATTAGAAATCTAAAAAGATTTCCTACATAATAGTATTTTTTTTATAATTTTTAGACCTTAAATAAATTAAATTATTTATGACATCATTATGATGCAGCGATGACCTCATTATTTAACTATTTTAATAAAATGAAAAGATAATGTAAACTCCAAGGCTTACACTTGTCAAAAGACAATTGGATGGGTAGATTTTGAACCCTTATCACCTTATCCACGAATTATATAAGTTTGGGACCTTTAGAATCCGAAACGCATTGTGTAATAATGTAACATTTCAATCTTTCTAAAAGAGCCCCTCCTCTCCTCTTATAAAAGGCCCCCACCTCTACCACCTTATTCACACTTTCAAGCCTTTTGGTTCGGCCAACCTCTGCCCAAATACTCTCCCAAATCCTCTCCCTTCATCCTAGAAGCTTTAATTTAGTCAGAAATCCATCCTAAAGAGTCCTTTTGATCAAATCAAAAGGAAGAACCCGAAGAAGAGGTAACGTTTTCACCACCCTCGTTCAAGTTTCATTCTTCTTCCACTCCCTCTTTGTTCATTATTTCAATTCTAAAATTATAACTCCAGTATCTTCTATATACTTTGATGTTATTATAAATATGTAACAACCATATTCAGTATTCTACCCATCATTTGAATGACATGTCACCATACATGCGTACGTACGGCTTACCGTCTCCACGTCGTGGTGTAATTGTTATTCAATTTATTATTATTTAGATGGGTATAAAAATGACATGTAATTCATGTAAATAATAAATATAACATGATAATTATTCTGTATATATGATATAATATCCAATTATATATTATTTTAATATCAAAAGAATGATATTGTCGCTCGTGCGTACGTACGGACTACCGTCTCCACGAACGCGATGAGATTCATTCTCCATCGTATCCATTCAAGTATAATTATCATTTGATGATTTAAAAATGATGTTTAAGGACTTGATATCATTCTAGATATGAATAATATACAACCTATCCATTACAAACATGGCTTACATAACAAAACATATAAAAGAAAACAAGTAAGTTCACACCCGAAACAACGATA
This sequence comes from Viscum album, assembly GCA_963277665.1. Classification (NCBI taxonomy): domain Eukaryota; kingdom Viridiplantae; phylum Streptophyta; class Magnoliopsida; order Santalales; family Viscaceae; genus Viscum; species Viscum album. The sequence continues at coordinate 509,464,927 of OY728137.1, read as the reverse complement.
ATACTAAGATATTATTATCAAATCAATATTAAAAGATCATATATGATATCATATTAATGTATATGATTATTGTATAATTTAATAACAATTATTTCACCATTATACAGGAGGTTAACCTACCCCAACCAAGGAAAAGTGCAAGGTAAGGGTTATTTCACAATCTCTTCATTATCCGAGGTTGTTTATACGTAATAATCAACTGGGATCTCGTTATCATCCACATCCATGTTTCTTCAAAATTTATTTCAAAACATTTTTACAAGAATATGGTTAAAGTCATTTATACCCTTTTTTGACTTTTTATAAGAGGAATCTTTTCGTCGTTGTCAAAACAAGGTTCTTTTTAACCTTTTCGACAAAATTAAGGTAAGTATGTTTTTAACTTATATGGAGGGTGCAGTTATTTTCCGCCGTTATAAAATATTCAAAGCTTTCCTTACAATCTTATAAGAATATTTTCAAGAAAATGTTTTATTTTATTTGGCTCTTAAATGATTTCAAAAGTAGAAGGAGATATTTCTCTAAAAAGTGTTTTGATTTCATCTATGTCAACATCCTTTGATGGATTTTACGTTTACTTGAAGTTGATTTATTATGATACAAAACTTCTATATTATATTGAAGGTTTTGTCATATGTTTGACTATGGATGTGCTATTTTTATACCATTCATAGTTTATGGTGAAATTATTGACATTTCGTATGCTAGTTTTAATACGAGTGTTTATGTTAAGTTTAAACCTTTTCATATGGGAATGCATTGGACTTAATATGTGACGGGTGGAGCCCGCTATAGCTCCTCGATGCATCGGTAGGTCTCATGAGACAAACTAGTGTCTTGACACAAGGCCTTGACAAAATCTTATTTGTAGTCTTGGCACGAGGCCTTGGCTATGTGGTTATGATAGTCTGGCATTATCCATTCCAACATTATGAAATTGGTTATTGATTTTTGCATGTGATTATTCGATTAGTAGAATATCCATGTGAATAAGTAAATGGAATTATTTCATTTTATTTATGCCATACCATGTTGAAAGTTCATGTTTGAAAGGCTTTTGTTTTAGTTATACTTTGCCTTAAATGTTTATTCTTATTTATGAAAGTTTCTGCTATATTGTTATCCTTACTGGGCATTTGAGCTAACCCTTTTTCTATGTTTTATTTTTCCCAGGAAGTGAAGAAGTAAATTATGATTGACCTGCAGGGATATTATGTGGGGTTATGAGTGTGGATTATGGAGACATTATGTTGTTGTAGTAGTTTTTCATTTTATGATGTAATGTAAAACTTATGAATATATCTAGTGTTTCCAAGGCTACTAAACCAATCGGTCTTTCGAGATTTGATCTTTCTTGTGATCATGCCAATGTTATGTAATAATGCACCGACTCTGGGTAACTAGGGTCGGGGCGTTACACTAAAGGGGTTCCTACATGTGTATATTTAAATATGTGAATATTAAATGTATTTTTTATCACCTAATTATTAAAATATTTTTCATTACATCTATGTGATAATGTCCTTGAGATATTGGTCACATCGAAAGGACATAACAAATCCCCGCTATGATGAGATCCTCGATGTGCAATGATATAACTCTAAGATTTAGTCCTACGGTTAGGATTCAATTATATGATGTGACACATAGTATATTGACTGTCAGGTGCTAGTAAACAGAAGTGGATGAAACTATATCTCCTATAGTTATCATTTGGTAATCTATAATATGGGAGATTATAAGGAGAAACCCGCTTGTTAGAATTCAATATTTTTTCATGTCATTAGATTTTCCATTCTGCAAACATATGTAATGATCCTTTGACATTATGATTATTTTTTATACAAATCCTGAGTTGTACACTTTAATGTACTTCCCCAAAACATGTCATCATATGCTCGTGGTGAAGTATGATATATATATATATATGTTTGTGTGTGTGTCTTTGTAGGTAGTTGTGTATGCAAGTATCTATATATATATATATATGTTTGTCTATGTATGTATATTTGTTGTGTATTTATGTATGTTTATATGTATATGTGTGTATCTGTATGTATATGTGCATGTATGTGTGTGTATATGTATGTATATGTGTATGTATGTATATAGGTATATGTGTATGTATGTGTAAATATGCATGTATATGTATATATTTATATGTATGTGTATGCATCTGTATGTATGTGTATGTGTATATATTTGTATGTATGTGTAAACATGTGTATGTATGTGTATATCATACCCACCGTTGATGAGTGATAATGATCATTCTAGATCACCTTGGGTTGACAACTACTACCAGAGTCTCAGAACATAATCATTGGGAATGATTTTACCCTTGATAAGACAAACAGATCAATGATACCATAACCACATCCAAGTAATCCGCAAAAATAAAAGGAGATGAATGGAGACTAAATAAATGGAAATGAAGGATTCCATACTTAAGAACATGGAATATAAATGAATAAACATTACCTTATCAATGCATAAAAGCTAAAAAATCCAATACATAAACAACCCAAAGAGGAAAACAAAATAATACTGCTGCTCAAAAATTCCAAGTGACCTATGGTCACCCTCCACATCCCAAGATGACCATATTGAAAAACATGCCCCCTAATACAATGGAGACAAAAGACAAGTCACCTGAAATAAAATCATAAGATTTTCATACACCAAGTAGTGTAGGAAGGGTGTGAGAGAAACTAAGTTGGCTAGAAAAGAATCATAGAGTTTGTTCAGTTTCTTCAAAATAACTATCCATTGATTGCTAGAGTGAAAATACAATTGAAAATAGGTTTCTAGTCTACAAGTATAAAAAATTAAAATCATACTCTTACATGAAAACCATTACTTTAAAACCATTTTTGGGCCTTTACCCCCTTTAAACGAAACTCTCCCACATCTTTTAAGACAAAGAAGGGTGGATTGAAAACCTTTTTCCAAACATTCATAAATCACCAAAAGTGTTCCATTTGTTAGAAACCATGTAACAAACCAAAACCCATTTTATCCTCTTCCAAATTTTTTAAATATTCAATTTAGGTAACACAACATTCATTTCAAATCCACTTTCCAAATCATTTCAACAAACCAATTTGAAAAAGACCCAAAAACCATACTCACACAAGATTGAATAACATTGCATTGAAGATAAATTAAAAAATCCAAACAATACTAAAACAACTAGGCTTAGAAACGGTTTTCCCCTACCAGTAGTTTAAAACGCTGTGAAAAAGATTAAAAGTGGTTATATAAACTACCACACATTCCACGGTCGACAATCAATTAGCAGAGGATTTAGTTTATTTAGTGGTGGATTTCATATGTGTAATTTTTTCCACTTTTTTATGGTGGTTTGTTATCCATTTAGATGTGATTTCATTCGATAAATTATATATTTAATATATTGGGGAAAAATAAATTAATTTCCACTATATTGTTTAGTAGAGGTTTTTTTTTGGCAGTTTACATAAACCTATGCAAAAAAGATAAGTAGAAAAAATAAAATTTTATAGAAGAACCAATGCTGTTTTTTTAGTCGTGGTTGATTTTTGAGGTGGTTTACAGAAACCACTGCTAAAATTTTCAAATAATTTTTTTTAATATAATGTAACTAAATATTAATTAATTTAATATATATATATAATAAATTCACTAAAACATCCATCATTCATAAATACATCATTCATATATACTCAACCATTAGTCATATATCTCTAGTCAATCCATCGATCATAAGCTCAGTAATCATATACATATAGATTGGGTCCAATATCCACTATCAACCCATAATCTTCACATCCCTCTATCAACGTCCACTACATCTGACCACCTATATAGCTAGAGTCACCATATGTGGAATTGAACACATTACCTTCATATCAATTACAACAAAATAGGTTGAAATCAGAATAGCTGGACATAATAAATATTAATTATAGTAGAATCAATGATCACGTTTAACCATACCCCAAAAACTATAAGCCATCACAAATTCCTTCTGAAAAATTTCATGGATTAGAATGATCAAAATCCTGCCTAATACCATCATCTATAATAGATCATTTATGAAAAAAAACATTAAACAATATAGGAACATAATATTTTTTGAATTTTGTACATAAAAATCATTATTTTATTAATAAAACATACAAAATTTCAATACATAAAAATAATATATCAGTTAAAAATATTTTGAAAAATTAAAATTTCCTAGTTAAGTTATGAATAAACTCATGTAAATAAAAATGAATAAGTATATAACAATCTAAGTATTTTTTAAACAGACATGCGATCAAACTATCTCAGTAGATTTTAGAGACTTTCATATCTATTAATGCTACTTATTTAGTCCACTGGAGAACAGTTCATGTAAAATTGAAGTTTATTCTACTAATAAATGTTACAAATGATTCAAAAACATTTTCCTTATGATTCCACTCCAATTTAGGGACTTTTTATATGGTTTTAACAATTACATGCATGTTTTAGTGTTTTAAAACACTAAAAATGAATTTATGAATCCCTCAAGAAAATAACCACTTGTATTAACATGGAATAAATTACTAAATTTCAAAAATAAATATATGGTATTTTTCATATGTTTTTAAGTCACCTTGAGGTCATTTTCTTGGTTTTTATCCTCTGACATGGGATTTTAAAAACATTTATATCTATTAAAACTAATTATTGATTCATTTTGAGCACATTGCATGCAGTATTGATGCAATTTATTCTCATATACATAAAAAAAATTATTCAAGGAAGGGTTTATTATGATTTCATTCCAATATGATGTTGTTTTCTATGGTTTTGACCATTACATCCATGTTTTAGAGTTTAAAAATACTAAAAATGTGTTTACTGACATCTCAGAAAAACTATCACTCAAATTAATGTGGTTTTTTTACATTTACAAAATAAATTTATGGTCATTATCCTATGATTTCATAGAGACATAATCTCGTTTTCCTAGTTGTGAACCCCCAAAGAATGCTTTTAAAGACTTTGATATCTATTAAAATTTCTTATGGATTCATTTTGATTATACTTCAGGTTGTTTTGGACATTACATATAATTTTACATATAAAAAACAATTCAATGATTGTTTTAATATGAATTAATGAAAATACAAGGTGTTTTCAGTGATTTTGATAGTTACATGCTTGTTTTAGAGTTTTAAAACACTATAAATGTGTTTATATAAATATCAAAAATACCGCCACTAAAAATGATGTTATATTAGTTACTAAAATATAAAAATAAATTTATGATCATTTTACTATTATTTTATGAGAATATGATCTCATTTATTTGGTTTTCACCCCTAGAACATGTTTTAAAAGAATTTTATATCTATTAAAACTACGTATTGAGTCATTTTTAGAACATTTCATGTTATATTGAAATTCTATCTACCTGTTCAAGTAAAAAATAATTCAAAAATGGTGTTTATATGATTACAGGACACTTTGAGTTTTTTCTATGATTGTGAAAGTTACATGCTTGTTCTAGTGTTTTTAAACACTAAAAATGCATCTATAGATATCCTAGGAAAACTAAAACTTTGGTTGATGTGGACTCAATTATTACATTACAAAAATAAATATATGGTAAAATTTATATGATTTCACGTCACTTAAATCTCTTTTTCTTGTTTTTGACACCCATCACACATTTTAAAAGACTTTCATATCTATTAAAGTTGCTTATTAAGTAATTATGAGCACACCACATATCAAATTGAATTTATATTTACGTATAAAAATAAAAAATGATTAAAATATATTTTCCTATGATTTTATGACTATACTAGGTTGTTTTCTATGATTTTTACAGTTACATGCATGTTTTTGAGTTTTAAAACACAAAAAATGTGTTTATGGATATCCCTAGAAAAACACCACTCATATTGATCTTGAGTCAGTTATTATATTTCCAAAATAAATCTATAGATGTTTTCTTATGATTTCATTTAACTAAAAGATTTTTTTTATTTTTTTGACCCCCTTTGGCATGTTTCTGAAAAAAATTATATTTCTTAAAATTTTTAATTGATTCATTTTGATGAAACTGCATATCAGAATAACTTGTCATCTTATTGTACATGTCAACAGAGATTCAATGATTGGTTTTCTATAATTTCATGAAAATACTAGTGTAAAACCCTAAATTTTGTTCCTTTAATGAAAATCCTTATCCCTCCTTTTATTTTGAGTTGAGATCATGTTCAGATAAAGGATGAGGGCTTTAGGATATTTTTATAGGCTTATGGATGTTTTTGAAAAGTTTTATTCCAAAACATGAGGTTCCATGCCATAGAGAATAGGACCATGCTACAGAGGAGTTTTTTGCACTATTTTTAATATGGATGCAATATAGGGACACTATGGATCTAAGGACACATCATAGGGAATGAGGTTGCATTGTGGTGATGGTAATTGGTGGTGGCAGCATCATCAAATTTTCCATGGAGTAATTGATCATAGAGACTACACTGTAGTGACTTAAACCATGCCTTAGGGCCTTCTCCATGCCGTTTTCATATAGCTAGTGTAGCTGGTGATAGTCTTTATGGGATTTGGTTTTAAAGATCCATTTCAGAATTAATTTGGGGAATTTGTTTTAGAATTGAAGAGGATACACTGATGGATTATTAAGGAGTCATAAATAAACCTATTTTGAGATATAAAAATACTTGATCCCTATCCTTACATCCCCTCTTTCAAGAACTCTAAAGGGTTTCCAAACAAGTTCCACACTACAGTGATCATCCCTACACTACAGCGGGTCGACTCTCTGAATCATTATGCACTATAGACCACTAATTTTCCCTATAGTGGTTCCTCCAAATGAAGCTATACACCATGGAGGCAAACACCACATAATGGTTACTTCTTATAGTTTACCCATGCACCATTTTTTACAACCCTACATCATGGAAGACTTCTTCCAAAATTCCTCCAAATCGCATCACACTCCTTGCATTGTGGAGACCCTTATTTTCCATAAGCTCTTCAGAAAGGATTAGAATTTATAACTAGTTTGACATCAGGTAAGAATTTATTCTAACCCCTTATGTTCTTATCCTTACATTAATCTAGAACCCATGACATGTTTATTTGGAACTCATTCTAGGATCCATTGGTGTGCGAGCATGTTTTGGTCTGTGTGCAGACATGGGGTAGTGAAGATAGCTCCAACAAACCTTGATGTTCATATTGAAAAACTAATAGAGATAATATTTTCATAATTTTTAATTTATTTTTAAATTATTTAATCCCTAAAATTAATCAATGTGTTCTTATTTTTATCATTTTATGACTTTTGGTGATTTTTGACATTAAGTGTAAAAATTGGTTAATTCTGGACATTTCACAATTTTCTATAGCCTCTGTATTTTAAGAATAACTCCTACAATTGTGATCCAATTCATGTGATTATTTTTTTATTATTTATATGTTCGTGGGAAAAAAATTATCCTTCAAGAAGAAGATCCAATTCGAATTCCCACATTCCCAAATTATTCAACTAAGTTGAAGACTTATTTTGTTAGAAAAAATGGATCATACCTCATTCAAAGAGGCATATCTCTATATACTGACCGAAAAATGGGATGATTACAAATTTTTTCTATATACTAATCAAAGTGAAAGTTCCAAATTAAATTTCATAAATAAATTATTTTATTAAGGCCTCCCTTGAACCAGTCAAAGTAGGTCGGTGGAATAGTGATTGGAAAGCAGAAAACATTAGGTCTAGTAATTCTCCCGTAACTCATTCAAAACGTCTCGAAATGCTCTGAAATTTATAGTGTGGATGAAAAACTCCAATTCTCACATCTTATAAGTAGATAACCTAGCATTATTCAGAGATATGTGTGTAAAATTAAATCGAACTTCTGGAAGATAGATTCTTGACGATTATTTTTCTATTCTTTGTTTTATTTCTTTTGTTCTTATAAGTTTTGTAATTCTTTATTATTCCCCATTATTCTCAATTACCCTTACCTTGGTGGGTTAAATATTTTGAATTATTGGGTAAGGTTAGGTTTTATCTTTTGTAATGTTTGAGTTCTTGCATTTGATTGAATAAAAACACTCTCTCTTCTGTGATGTTGGTTTCAAATTCTAAAAACGGTTTTTATTATCTTGCGGGATTGTAGTTGATTTTTGATTATATTATTATTGTTTTGGTAAATGTTCATAATATCCCTCCAATAGGTTCTGTTCTATATACTATAGAATAGATCAGGTCTTAGTGGTGAAGTACATAGTGATCGTTAGTACATGTGGCAGGAGTATTGAATATTCTTAATTTTTTGGGATAAACAATAACTGATCAGAAATTACCTAACTTAATTGAGGTTATTTTATATATATATATTTCACATAGGAAGAATAGTATAATGATATGAGACGTTTTTAAGGTTTAATATCACTATCATCATTTACTAAGGGAGTGATAGGAAGAAATCGTGAAATATCACTTAAACTGACTTATTAGAAGAGGATTGAATAAAATTAGAACTATGAAAACATTAAAATTAAAAAATAAACCCTAAAATGATCACCCATTTATTATAACTATTTTTAATCTTATCATTTTCAATTTTGTTTTAAATATTTTACTTTATTTCTTTCTTTTGTTTCATCACTTTTTTTTCAAAACCAAACCAATTCAAAAACAAAACCCACTTCTTTCTCAAATTTAATGTGGAAAACATGATTTTTGTGTGATCCTCTCTAGATAAAACATAGGTTAACCACTATGATATATTTTAACTTAGTAAATAATTATTTTTTCCAAACCCCATTACAGATATGTGTCAAAACTTGGTGTCGTTGTTGGGGAGGCAGTGCCAATAATCTAATTGAAAATATTTGACTCTTTTCAAATTAAAATAAAATGTAAAAAAATATTTTGCGATGATTTTTTCAAATGATTAATTCTTTAATTCATGGAAACAATACCCACATGTGGAACAGGCAGATGAAGCTTGTTATTATATATTTCAGATTCATGAACTTCAAAAATACATAGAACAACTCGAGAGAAAAGTATAACTAGAATTTGAATATGCTTGTACATTTATGGAGAAACCAGAAACTAAGCACGAACTTGAGGAATCCATGATGGAAGAATTTACTACTGAGATACAGATGGAAGATCAAAAAGATATGGATGGATTCTTGAATTAGTTTGAATAACTACTTGATCCCCCTATTCCTTACAAATTAGAAGATCTAAAACCATTGAAGGAAGACACCACGAAAGTGGTGGAATTTGAAGAAAATATGGAGTGGGCTGACTACCTACTTCTATCTTGTAAAATTAAACTAAAAGAGGCACCTACTACTAAAGAATAAATTAAAGCCGAAAAAACTTAGGGAGATAATATTTTCTTATAATCTTTTTATTCTAATTTTATTAAATCTGAATTAAGTATTACCTCCTCTTGTTATAAATTTTCAAATTTGTACAATAATTTTATTATCTTGGTGGATGAGGAAGAAAAAGAAGATGCACATCATAAGGAACATATGGAGCTCCCTAAACTTGATGAACAATTATTGAAGGTATTTAAAGAGGAGATCCAAGTGGGGTTTCTTGAGGAAAAAAAGACACAATATTCTTAATTTTAAAGGGAAGAATTTGATATTAATTCATCATGTTTTAATTTTATTCAAATATTATTACTCTCTAATTCTCCCATTGATTGTTATTTTGATGTAGTATACCTTGAGAAACCACTAGAGAATGAATAATTGGTTGTGAAAGTAGTAACTATGAAAGAGGAGGAATCATTCTTTGTCTTAATCACACTATTATAGATGAATCCCATTTTAATAGGGGTGGATTTGGAATACAATATCCATGAAGTACTCAAAAAAAAGACGTTCATAATGAAAGAAAGAAGTTTTGGTGGTTCATATTAAAGAAACTTCACCCACCCTCAGATTTGGGATAACCAATAAGAACTGCCCATCTAAAGGTAGTCAAAACCCAGGGCTCACTTGACAGATTAAACCAAGATCTATCCTTGTTTTCACACTTTATTTATATTTTAATTTTATTTTAATAAATTTCGTATGTTATTTTCTCTACTTTTGGTTGTAGGTTTTCATGTGTGTTTCAATTAAGAGCTTAACTCAACGTTGCACTTCCAATAAGTCCAGTTGTACCTATCCTTAACAATTTCTTTCTTGATGTGGTTTAATTTCAAATATAATTACATGTCAAATCCACTTGAATGTATTTTGGACACCACATCATTTAATTATGAGGGAGGGAACCTTTATTGTTTAAGAATTTCAAATCTCTATTTTTTCAAAATAAATGTGTGTTTTTCAATTTTATTTTGTTTTTTTAAAACTTTTGAGCTTAAATGATTATCATTTCCATTTTTGAAACTCATTTCCATGAGAAAAATAAGTTATCCCAAGAAACTGAGCTGAAATGATTGCTGAAAATGAATTTGTTTCAAGTTTAAACCTTTATTAATTTCATGAAAAGTACTCTGATTTTTGAATCCCATGACACATTTCGCTATCTTTATCATTGAATTCACTTTACTATGAGGCTTATAAACCTAATTTTCAAATTCTTTTCATTCACCACACTTCTTGATATAACAAAATCATGCTTGATTTAACCATAATTTAATTTCTTCGTATCAAAATTTGAGGGTTTGAGGTAATTTTGTTTTAAATTATTGAGGAATTTATTTTTTTTAAATCCCCTATTTAATAATAATCCTTTTTATAATGGCCTACCTTGAACATTTAATCCTAGTAACCCTTATAATCAATGAACAACCTGTTTGGTTAGCCACATTACAATACAAGTTTCTCTATCCATCCTTCTCTTGAAGTGAAATTGCATGATCTAGTTGGACTTAAGTACGGGGGAAGATATATTTTATTGTGCTACCTCATTTGGAGATAATTTGGGTAAAAATAAAATGTTTAAGAAATTTTCTTACTACTGAAAAAAATCATTATGTTGAAAGCTATGCCTTTTTTTGGAGCTTTCATGATAAGTGAAGCATTCCTTTCTAGAGATTCTAATGGAGAAGAAAATTGTGAATATTCTAGAGCATTCAAGAAAAATTATGTTTAAGAATATTGAAATGTTTGCTGCTAAAATGCTGAAATATTTGAGCATTTCTTGAGTTTTCATGATGATAGATTTGATTTTCTACTAAGGGGTGTGAAGAGGAGACCATAATTGAGTAAAAATTTGAATATTTCAATTTTGATTCAAAAAGAGTAATGCTCTCCTAATTTAGCCTCAAAATTTTTTACATTAAAATCCTAACACCTAAATCCATAGAACAACCTTGAAAATTATTCATGATAAACATATGTCCTTGACTCACATCGGGTGGTGATGTAGGAATTTATCAAGCCTATATTGACCCTTGTATGAGTTTGGATTAAAAATGAATTGTTGTGCATGGGAGGATAAATGAAGTGGAAATAAGTTTAATGATATAGATTGATAACTTTTAATAATGTTTTTTGATGAGGCATGATATCTTTTGTTTCTTGGTTTGAATGTGTTGGATCTCATGGTCATGTGTTTTAAAATTTTCTTTGATTTTATTTTATTGTTTACTTGCATAGAAGTCTAAGTGCTAAGTGTGGAAGAATTGATAGAGATAATATATTTATAATTATTAATATGTCTTTAAATGAATTAATCCCCAAAAATTAATCAATGTGTTCTTATTTGTATCATTTTATGATTTTTGGTGAGTTTTGACCTTAAGTGTCAAAATTGGTTAATTATGGACATTTCACAGTTTTCTGTTGCCTCTGTATTTCAAGCATAACTTCTAAAATTTTGATCTAATTCATGTTATTACTTTTTTAGGATTTTTATGTTTTTGGGATACAAATTATTCTTCAGTAATAAGATCCAATTCTAATTTACACATGTCCAAATAATTCAACTAAGTTGAAGACTTATTTTGGTCAGAAGAATGGACCATACCTCATTCAAAGAGGCATATCTTGGGATATCAAACATAAAATGAGATGATTATAGATAGTTTATACATATTAATCAAAAGTAAAGATTAAATTTAAATTTCATTAATAAAGTCTTTAATTAATTCCACCCTTGAACCAGTCAAAGTAGGGTTGGTGAAATAGTGATTCACAACCAGAAAAAGTCAGGTCTAGTAATTCTCCCATAACTCATTCAACATGACTCCAAATGCTTTGAAATTTATAGGGTTGATGGAAAACTCCATTACTAACATATTATATGTATATAACCCGACATAATTCAGAGATATGTGAGTGTAACTGAATCTAGATTCTAGAATATAGATTCTAGAGAATTGTTTTTTTTTTCTTCTTTATTTTCTTTATTTTGTTTTTCTTAGTTTTGTAATGACTTATTCTTCACCATTATTCTCAATTAACCTTAACATGGTAGGGTACGTCTTTTTAGTGATTTGGGAAGGTTAGGTTTTAAATTTTGTAATTTTTGAGTTCTTAAATTTTATTGAGTACAAACTCTCTCTCTCTTCTGTGGTGTTGGTCTCAAATTCTAAAAATGGTTTTTATTATCTTATGTGATTGTATTTGTTTTTTGATTCTGTTATTATTATTACTTTTTAAAATTTTCATAATCTCCCTTTAATAGGTTTTTGTCTATATGCTATGTAATAGATCAGGTATTATTGGTGAAGAACTCGGTGATTGTCAGTATGTATGGAAGGGGTATTGAATATTCTTAATTATTTGGAATAAACAAGACCTGATCGGGAATTGCCTAACTCAATTGATGGTATTCGCTACATCTATTTATCACAAAGGAAGGATAGTATACCTATATGATATATTGTTAAGGTTTACTCTCACCATTATCATTTACCAATGGAGTGATAGGAAGCAATCATAAAATATCACTTAAACTGACTTAGTAGAAGAGGATTGAATAAAATTGAAACTATGATAACATTGTAATTGAAAAAACAACCCCAAACTAATCACCCAATTATTATAACTATTTTTAATTGAATTATTTTTCAATTTGTTTTAAATATTGAACTTTATTTCTTTATTTTGTTTCATATCTTTGTTTTCAAAACCAAACCAATTCAAAAACAACCTCCACTTCTTTCTCAAATTTAAAGTGTCAAACATGATTGTTGTGAACTCCTATCTGGAGAAAACCTAGGTTAACTACTATACTATATTTTAACTTAGTAAATAATTGTTTTTTACACACCCCACTATAGTCACGTTTCACAACCATGGAGTATGAAATTAGTTTCCTTCTTGGGATATTATTTACACATGTTTCCAAATTATAAATTTTTAGCCTAATTATTAACCATACTTGATTGTGTTTTCATGTGGATGATTTTGCAGCCCGTGAGCCCAATTATGAAATTTTTTCCATGAGAATGGTTAGAATAGTTGGATTATATGTTTTATTTTGATTTGGATATTGAATTTGTGTTATTATTTATCTCATGATTTCAATTTGTTTATCCTGATTTACCCTATGATATGTAATACTATTACCTTGGAGGTTGTGTTTAGTGCTCGAGATAGGTGGACCATTGTGAAAAGTGAATCCCTTAGAGGGAGAGTGTGCTGGACTTACAACATTTTTGATGAGGGGCCTGAGCATAGGGTAGAGATATAATGATTCCATGGATATTTTACTATCGATACACTTGAGATAACTTAGTTTACATCACGGGCCATGTGCTTGATGTAGTCTGGTGGATAACTAGAAGATGTCATGTATCATGATACACTTGATGGCTAAAGTATGTTAGGTATCATGAATTAATAATACCTTGAGGTAGTCTAGATCCTGATTCACTGGCATATGGCTAGTTGGGTTACTATTGAAACCTCTCTTTATCATTTCACCATAGAGCTGAAGCAGGTACAACCGAGGATTTTTAGCGGCTTGGTTAGCGCATGACTACTCAGTTATGGATTGTGTGTTTATGATAATTACACAATTATTATTATTATGGAATTAACTTGTTATAATTGATCACTCAAGATTGATTCCACATTGGTTGTGTCTTACTGAGTGTTGTACTCACACCCAACTTGAGTATTTCTTGGAATTTTTAGACTACATGGAAAGAGATCCAGTTAATATTAAGAGATCTATGGTGGAAATTTGTGTAGAGGATCATGGAGTTGGAGCAACCCAAGATAGATTTTGGAGGACCCATAATTGTTTATTTATTTAATTATTTATCTAATGCTTATGATCTCAATAGTCTTACCACTTTGGGATCTACCTTTAATATATGACATATATTTCATTCTTTCAGTTTCCGTATGATTACTCTAATTATTTATTATATTGATTATGATCTATTATCAATACCTTGGAATGATATAGAGGTTATAATATCCTAAATGATGGAATTAGACCCTTTATTATAGTTGGAAGCCTCCTACATATGAGGAGGCATACATGAGGTCAATTGGCACTTCAGCTCATAACCAGTGGTTCATGTTGGGATGATACAAAAGGAAATTAGTGGATAAAAATTCACTAAATTTAATTTTCTATTTTCTTGGAATTGAGATAGGATAGATAGAAGATATGATTATTTGGAATCAGTCAGGGGATATATGGTAGTTCATGGCCATCACTGCATAGTGAAGCTATGAGTTACTATAAAGTGGGGAAATTATGTTTTGTTGTTACCATTTATTAAATTCATATTGGGAGTTTCACATGATATTGATATATAATTTTTGATATTTTGGGTCTGTTTATGAATTGTGACTAGGAATATAGGTTCACATGCTATATATATGCCTATTTTTGTGTTTTATAGTAGTTATTTAATTAAATGACTCAATTTATGACATCTGTTTAGGATAGTCCTCTTTGTGTGATATATATTTTTTACCATGATATTGTGATATATAATTACTAGAATTAATTTTATGAGCTAAGAATGTTGTTTTGTTAATATATATATGACAATGGATAGTAAAAAGTAGGGATAGAGACAAGGGTCAGTTCTTTGGCAGTAATACCTTGAGTTGAGGGAAGACTCCTAAGAGAACCTTATGTAATCCAATATATTGTTTAGGATTTTTTTGTTCTTAATTTCCATTCTATTATATTAGATTCCACCTCATAGACGTTTTTTGGGACCTCAAGCTATGTTGGGTTCTACAGTGCATGTTCCCGCACCTACCAAATGGTGCAGGTTGTGGTCATATTCCATCTACCACCAAGATCCATGGTTGACTATGCCATGGATTTAAAACTCTAGTATCCCCTAACAGTTTAGGTTATTGGTGGATCATAGGATACCAAATACTTGATGGAAATCATAGAGGGAATATTATATCTCATTGAGACACCGACAGAAAGGAAGGTGAATATCATAGACTTCATGTTGTAGGTACCTAATAGGCATTTGTGTGGATTAATGGGTCAAGATATATGATGAGAGAGACTCTCATGGGAGGCCTTCAAGGATAGGTTTTTTGGTGATTTATTCACTAACACACTATATCTCAACCACACATTAGGGTTCATAGAGATGTAGCAATTCTCCGGGACAGTATATTCCTACTCCACATGTTTTAATGAGATTCTCTAATTTTCTCTATTTCTATCTGGTAATGAGGATTATATATTTATAAAGTTTGAGATCAAAATTCAACTCGATATTAGAAAACATGTATGGAGATTTGAGCTATAATTAGACCCATAGGTTCTATGAAATTCTATGACTATCAAGAAGATCATAAAGGAGGGTCAGGTGGTTGGTCTTCACCTATCCTTTAGTGCTCAGCTGAGCAGGTATCCCACTAATACTATGAGTACCTCTTTTGATGGTAGGAAGAGGAATAATAGGGATGCATGATAGAGAGAAAGTATGCAAGTGAAGTATAATATGGATTATTCAACCCCACCTAGATATGACCCATAATTCTTAAAATATGGAAAGTGCATACATCACAGTTAGTTATTCCCAGTACCACAAAGGCAATGCCTATACTGTAGAATGACTAAAAATCTCCAGCAGTCTTGTTCTGGATCTTTGGCTAGGATTTTGAGACACACATGACCAAGGATCCAATTTTCTAACCAAGGTTCTTAGTAGTAGAATCAGACTAGCCATACACCTTAGGGATATATTCACAGAGATAAGATAAGTTGTGTATAAATTGTGTACCAAGTTCTAGAAGATGATGTATTGGGGACATATACCATTGGAGGTATATTTTTTATCACATATACATTATCTTCCTACTTGTTTGATACTGATGCTTCCCGTTCTTTCATAACTTCTCATGTAGAAGATAGAATTGACCTACCGATCATGTTATCCTATAAGATATCCTCCCTTGATACACCTTTTGGACAAAAATCAAAAAATATTTAATAATACCTATACATTAATATAATCATCATTATTTATGGGAATCTATGATAATTCATGATTCTTGTGATGATGACATTTGATTTGATTCTTGGAAAGGACTGTATTACTCTCTTCCAGGATCACATCAATTTCTATCATAGATGAGTGTCCTTTACATCACCAATGGGAGAAAGATATGTGATGATCAGGGAGTGGGAATTAAGATCAGGAGGTTTTGGGTCATATTTGGGTCATATTAGGATGATTACAACATATATGAGAGGATTGGATATTTTGACAGGATTTGTGACAACCCCCTTTAACTTTCCTCAGGCTATGGAACTCCCTTAGTACATACTTCTGGATGACTTCATAGGACTTACCCCTAATAAAGGAGTTGACTTTTAGATTGATATCATAGTAGGTGCACAACCCATTTCGATTCCCTCGTATCATTTGGTGCTAACCAAGATGTAGGTGCTCAAGGTTTAGCTCAAGGACTTGGATCATAAGGGATTTATTAGGATGATTAACTCACCTTTGGGAAAATTTTTATTATTCTGTAAGAAGGTAGATAGTAGTATTCAACCCTACATCTATTATAAGAAATTTTAACTAGGAGACTGTGAAGAACCGATGGCCCTTTCTGAGGATCGATGATATTTTTGATCAATTACAGTGAGTCTAGTGGTTCTCCAAGATTGTTATTTGATCAGGATATCACCAGCTGTAAATTAGAGAAGATGAAATTCTAAAGATGGTTTTTTAGTAGGTATGGGTTGTATGATAACTTTGTGATGTCTCTTAGGTGAAAGAACACACCAGAAGTATTTGTGGGCCTCATGAACAATATATTTAACCCATATCTAGACTCATTAATTATATTATTTTTTGATGAAATACTCATACACTCACCAACACTGGAGAAACATGCTAGTCATCAAGAGATTGTTCTGATTTTACTATGATCACATCATATTTACACCAAGCTACTGAAGTGTGACTTATTGATTCAGAAGGTAAAGTTACTTGGGAATGTGGTGTCTGAAACAAGTATATCCATGGATCTAGATAAATTTGAAGTAGTCATGACCTAGAAACATCCTCAGAACATGTTTGAGATTAGGAGATTTCTGGGTTTAACAGGATTGGTGGTTTGTCTAGTACTACTCTTAAATATCAACACACATGATATAAATGATAAAAAATAGAGTAAATTTCTAGTTTATGAACTCATTTCATGAGACATTATATTATTTAAAGATAAGGTTGAATAAAAAAATCAACTTTTGATACTCCCTGAGCCAGATATTGGTTTTGAAGTGTATTATGACACATCAGGTATTGGTCTAGGAGGAGTGATAATGAAGAGAGATAAGGTAGTATCCTATAGTTCATGTCATCTTGGACCCCCCCCCCCCCTTAGTGGAACTATCCTACTAATGAATTGGATATTGAAGTCTTGGTTCATGATCTGATGTGTTGGAAATACTATATCTCAAGTGAGAGAGTTATTGTTTATACAGACCATAAGATCCTTTTCTATATCTTCACATAAAGGGATAAGAACCTAAGACAAAGGAACTGGGTAGATTATCTATGAATATTTGACTTCTATATGATGTATACACCTGGAATTTTTAATGTTGTTTTAGATTATCTTAGCTATAAGAAACGGGCTGAGCAGGAGCTTGGTTAGAGGACTTTAGAGGAGCAGTGGAGCTTGGTGAGAATATTTGTTGACTATAGGATTGATTCCATCATGGATCATGGATTGATGACTTGTGATCCCTTTCTAGTCACATCCTTTTTGGTAGACTGGGTAAATGTATGAAAATATTCATACCTAGATTTTTATGTAATGTGGGAACAACTTGATGGAGGTGAACAGATACATGGATGGGGTTTAGGATATGACAATGTGATCATGGTATATAGAAGTTTAGTATTATATGGTTACATTAGAGATGAGTTTATGAGATATTACCATACCTCTATATGGGTATTAACCCCAGTAGCAATGAATATGTTCCATGACTTGAAGTGACAGTTCTGGGTGCTGGGGATAAAGAGGGACAACACTAGATTCATATCCAAATTCTTTACATGTTAGAGGGTTAAGGATGAGCACCAATGTGATGGTGGTTTGCTTTAGCCACTTCCAGCCCCCATTTTTAAGTGGGAGTAAATCATGATGATATTTTTTATGGGGTTACCTAAGACCCCAAGGATTCTTGATTCAATCTAGGTGGTTGTTGATCAACAGAAGAAAGTTACAAATTTTTTACTAATCTAAGAGAAAATAATGTAGAGGAGTAGAAATATATATATATATATATATATATATATATATATATATATGATACCATACAATTAAATAGAGTAACCTTGATAATTATTTTAGAAAGAGGTGAACATTTTACATCTCGGATTTGGTAGGGATTATAGAAGGCCCTAGGGGTGCACCTGAGATTGAGAAAAACATGCCATATTTAGATAGATGGATAGTCCAATATGACTATATTCATATTGGAGGATATGATTAAAGATTATATCCCATAATTTGATGGATATTGGTATGATAACATTTCTTTGGTTGACTTAATATACAAAAATAGTTACCTGGATTCGATTCATATGAAACATTTATGAGGCTTTGTATGGGAGGTCATTACATTCACTAACCTATTTCCATGAGGTGGGTGGGGTAGTAGTTGTGGGGTACAATATGTTTTAGGAGACCTTTGAGGGATTGTATATGATTTAGAATATGATAACCATTACTCAGAGATGACATAGATCATTTACTAACCATAGGAGGGGACCTTTGAAGTTCACTATGGGTGATATAGTTTTCTTGAGAGTGACTCCTCAGTTAGGGAACCTATGTTTGAGGAATCATGGAAATCTAGAACCATTTTTTTTGGACCCTTGGAGATCACAGAGTGGGTAGGGGTAGTGGAATACTAAGAGGATCTTCCTTATTTATATTGAGGTATGCATGATGTGTTTCATGCATCATTACTTTGGAGGTACATGGCTAATCCTGTGTATGTTTTAAACTATGAGAACATTGATTGGGAACCTAATTAATCTTATAAAGAGCATCCAAATTAAATTTTATACCAGATAAATAAATTACTAGGAGATAATATGTTACCACTAGTCTATATTTAGTGGTAGCATGGGAAGATCCAATAGGATACATGGGAAAAAGAGGCTAGAATTTGAGTTTAGTGGCCTAGGTTATTCAAGTATGAAACCTAGAGACACTTCTCAAGGATGATAAGTCATTAAGGGGGAGAATCATAAAACCCTGAAATTTTGTTCCTTTAATGAAAATCCTTGTCCATCTATTTGTTTTGAGTTGAGATCATGTTTGGATAAAGGTCTAAGGGATTCATGATGTTTTTGGTGGATGAAGGGTTTTTAAGAAAGTTTTATAGCAAAGAAATAAGTACCATGTCATATCACACATGACCATGCAATAGAGGAGTCTTATGTTCCATGGTGAATATGGTTTCACCATAGGGGTACTATGGATATGACACCACACCATAGGGAATGATGATATATTGTGCTGATATGGCTGTCTATGGCTACACACCATCCTTCTCTATGGAGTATCCATTCATAGAGATTGTATTTTGGTGCCTTAGACAATGTTGTAGGGCCTTCTTCGCATCAGTTTCAAATAGCTGGTGTAGATGGTGATGATCTTTGGGGTTTTGGTTTTAAAGATCCATTTCAAAATTAATTCAAGGAATACATTTTAGAATGTAATAGGACCTTCTGTAAGATTCTTAATAAGTCTTAAATAAACCTGGGTTGATACCTCTAAATTCTTTATCCCCATACCCACATTTCATCTACTGATAACTCTAAACATATTATTAACTAGCTCCATGAAGTAGTGATTTTCCTCATGCCACAATGGACCGACTCCCAGACAGCTTCTATACTGCATCCCACCTCTTTGTTCAATGGTGGTTATTCCTGGTGAACCTCTGAACCATGGCGATTAACCCTACCTCATGGTGACATATTCAAGTATAGCCCTTCACTATGGTGTACAACCCTATTTTTTGGAAGTATTTTTCCGATACACCTCCACACCAGAGCATACTTTTTTTCATCGTGAAGCCTCACTATTTTCTAGATTATATTATAGAAGAAATTTTAATTTCTAAAAGGGTTGAACACATGTAATAATCTATTCTATACCCTTGGTTTTTTATACTCACCTTACTCTAGAACCCATGATGTATTGATTTGGAACTAATTTTAGGAGAAGTTGGTGTGTGAGTATGTTCCAGTTTGTGTGTGGATGTGGTGAAGTGATAAAACCTCTAAAAATACTTAAAGTTTACATAAAACACCATATAGTAGGAATTTACTCACCTTATAGGGATCATTTTTACACATGTTTTATTATTATTAGTTTTTTGTAATAATTATTAACCATTCTTGATTGTGTATCCCATGAGCCCCATTATGATATTATTTTCATAGGTCTTGTTAAAATAGATGGATTCCATGTTTTATGTTGATTCACATGTTGAATTGATGATATTATTTATCTCATGATTTCATGTTTGTTATCATTCTTTACCCTGGGATTTATGTTACAATTTACATGGAGGTTTTGTTTGGTACTCAAAAAATGTAGACATTTATGTGATGTGCATCCCTTATAGGGGGAGTGCAGTTGAATTGAAAGATTAGAGATAAGGGACCTATGAATATGGTAGAGATGCGATGATTTCATGTTGATTATGCTATGGATGCACTCAAGGTAGCCTAGTATACATCATGTTCCATGCACTTGAGGTAGCCTGGCAGATAACTTGAAGACGCCAGGTAGAATGATATAGTTGATAGATAGAGGACACCGAGTATCATGTAAGCATGAAATTATGAGGTGGTTGAGCTCCCGATTCATTAGCATGTGGCTAGTTGGGTTACTATTGAAACCCCCCTTTATCCTTCTAGATTAGAGATGAAGAAAGTATGGTCGGGTTTTTATGGTGTTCTGGTTAATGAATGACCCCTCATTTTTTTATTTTTTGTTTATAATAATTATACATTTATTATTATTATAGAATACACTTGTTATAATTGATAATTATAGGTTTAGGATACATTTTTGGCATCATACTGAGTCTTGTACTAACACCCTACCCATGAATTTTAGTGAACATATAGATTTCATGGTTAGAGATCTAGAGAAGGGTAAGGGACCAATCGTGGATGGTTGAGCATAGGAGAAAAAAGCTCGAGTGGACCGAGATAAACTCCGAAGGACCCATTGCTATTTATTTTCTATTTATACTTTGGATAGGATTAACACTTTAGGAGATACCTTTATTATATGAAATATATTCCATCCTTTTAGTTTCTGCATGATTACTCTGATTATTTATTTATTATATTACTTATAATCTATTATCAATCCTATGAAATGATAAATAGGGTATAGTATCCCCATTAATAGACTCAAACCCTTGCTATTATTTGGAAGACCCTTACGTATGGAGAGGCACACATGTGGTCATGCAGCTCTTAATCTTGTACCTTGTGGTTCAGGTTGAGATGTTTCACTGATGTTGTTTACTATGGATTTTACTATTATACACTTGTTTTAGAGTTCTAAAACATTGAAAATGCATTTATAGACATCCTAGGAAAACCACAACTCAAATTAATTTTGATTAAGTTATGAATTTTCCAATATAAATTTACAGTCATTTTCCAATAATTTCACAACTCTTTAAGGTCATTTTCTTAGGTTTGACCCCATAAGGCTTGTTTTTAGACATTAATATCTGTTAAAAATACTTATTGAGTCATTCCAATCACACCACATGTCAAATTGATGTGTCATATACTCATAAAAATCAAAAATAATTTACCATGGGTTTACTATGATTTAATTCCAATCATAGGTTGTTCTCCATGGTTTTTACTATTACATTCTTGCTTTATAGTTTTAAAACACGAAAAATTAATTTACGGGCATCTTAGGAAAAAAATTTGGATTGATGTGGTGTCAATTAATATATTAATAAAATGAATCTATGGTTTTTTTCCTATGATTTTATAGTTCTCTAATATCATTTTCTTGTATTTGACCCCTTGATACATTTTTTAAATACTCTGATATCTATTAAAACTTCTTATTGAGTCATTCTGAGAAACTACGCATTAGATTGATGTGACATATACTTATACAGATAAAAAATTATTCAAAGATATTTTTCCTATGATTTCACTCCAATATGAGGTTTTATATTATTTTTTAGTTATACTCATTATTTTTATTTTTAAAACAGTAAAATTGTGTTTATAGATATCTTGGGAAAACCATAACTTGGATTGATATGGAGTCAGTTTCTATATTACCAAAATAAATTTATGGTCATTATGCTATGATTTCATAGCATTTTGAGGTCATTTTCTTGGTTTTTTAATCCATATGACATGTTTCTAAATGCTTTTTCATCCATTAAAACCGAAAATTGAGTCAATATGATCTCACCACATGTCATACTGATGTGTCTTATGCTCATACATGCCCCGAATGATTCAATGAAGGTTTTCTTATGATTTCACACCAATACCAACCCAAGTAATTCAAAGAGAAAACTTATATCAAATTAAACCAACTTCCCCTCATATAATCAACCCCAACAGGATACAATATCATCATAAAAATAATGAAAATACCCATTTGAAATTTTCATGGATTGAGTTTATAAATTACCTCTATAGAATACACTATGAGACTATAAATTCCCTCAATGAATATGCCCTTTATCCACTGAAATATATAAACTAAGGTATTTTCCATTTTTTACCACCATCGATCTTGTGTTTTCCTATTTGATTCACATTCTTTCACTTTTATTTCAACCTTGAAGTTTTTCTTTATGCTTCTCAATCAATGGAAGTAATTAAAACCCCACTGTATAGTCTACTGGTAACTAATGATAGTGGTCTACCAAAGACAACTAATGGAGTGGGTATAGAACCCATCCCTTGAACATGTCCCTAAATCTCTTTTATAAAAAATTATTATAACTATATCATTATAGTAATCTAATGATGATTTTCTAGGGCTCACATCCTAGGATTATTGAATATTAACAGATTAATATAATAATATTAAACATGATTTTATAAATTATCTAAACTTCATAATATTATAAAATTTATTTATTTTTTATTATTACTATTTTTTAGTAATTAAATAATATTAAATTGTTTTGAAAAATAGTTATGCCAACGTCTCTTGTAGGTTCATTTATGAAAATTCCATCCAGTTTTGTAGGAACATTAAGACACATCTCTATTCATCCAACTAAGTGACCTAAATCAAGACCCTTTATAAAAATATATATATGTAAGTTAGAAAAAACATTTATGTATAATAAAATAATATAAATAATAATAGATAAAATTTGATCAATATTTCTCTTTTTTTGTAAGAACTTTATGACCTAGTGATATGAGGAATTACTTGTTTTTCATGAGTCATTATATTTTTTTAGATAATTCCTAAAAAAGTAGAAAAAATAATAAAAATTATAATGTTATTTTTTTTATGTTACTAATATACTATAAAATATAAAAATGCCTCAATATATTTATCCTAATTAATATGAAAAAAACATCTTCCACTACTCATGAAACACACCTTCCTGAAGATTCTCTTACATTTTCAAGTTCTTAGGGAAGTGTCATTATACTCATGCCATAATCTACACTTCAAATCTCTCCATTTCTTTCCCAAACTTTTCAAGGTCCATGGGTATAAAATAGAGTCAAGGAAATCTAAATGAAAAACATCTATAAATAAAAAGTATAACATTTTATAAGTATATTAATAATTTTACTCATGCCTTTTAAATTAGTCATCAATGAATATTAAATTTTTATTACCTTTATTGGGTTGTCAAAAAACTCATTCTTCCAAATGTGAATATTTCTCTAATATTTATAATTAATGGGAAGTCTCACCATCTCTCAAGAAAAATTCCCAAGAATATTTCCAAACATTACAACAACATCACCAGTAATCACTCTAAAATCATCAAAGGAAATTATAATTTTAATATATTTTAGGGCTCCTACATCATCTGTTTTCATATTTTTATCTCTTCTTTTTTTATCTTTATATATTTTTTAATTCATTTAACAATTAATAAAATATATATTTTTTTACAATGAAATACATACAAGTAATGGTAACTCACCAATATCCCCTAGATATAGGTGTTTCTAATTTCTTCAGTATTAGAGGTGAACTAGATGGTGAGCTACCAACAACATATGGGGAAGATGGTGGACTACTAAAAGTATCTAGTATATTGGAATCATTTTTATCCACTAGAGGTGAAGGTAGAGGTGGTTTTTCTGTGAGATTATGATTAGTTTGAATATAAATTTTTCTTATTCTTAAAAATCCTATAATTCAAATAGATTAACATATATTCAATGTAAAAAAAGAATAATTAAAAAATTTATACAAAATAAAAAAATATATAATAGTGTGTATATGTATAAATCAATTATAGATTTGAAATTGTAATATAGTTTCATTACCGATTTATACATTCAATTATCATAATCATCATTTTCCTCATTTTTATTAAACTTCCATACAAATAGTACTTTATTTTAAACCTCTCTTATATGTTCTATTGTTTCAATGTTTTCATGAAAAAACTGTTTAATGTATGGTAGTTGGTGAGCGTCACTTTCACAAAGTAACTATTGTATTTCATCACCCACATCATACAAGACTCTCCATTTTAAGTGTACAAAAACATTTCAGCCTTCATGTATTTCATAATACTCATAATAAAACATCTTCGGTTGTGAATCCAACATAAATGTATGATTCTCTTCATGCTCACCTGTATAGATCAAGAAAGATAAATTAATAGAAGTAAAATGAAACAAATATTTCAATATACCATTGTCAATGTTTACCCACTATCATTTGAATAACATAACTGAAAATTGACCATGATAATTTAAGTTGATTATATCAACCAAATTGCCATATAATCTTACCTATAAAAGTTTAAATAGACAACTATTTTGAGTTTTGAAGCCATATTTATAATTAATTATATGAAACTTGAAGCCATAAATATGTAGGCATAAAATATCTTAGCCTGACTTAGTGAACCATGAGACAAGAAATTAAAATAATTAGTCCTTAAAGATTGATTCTCAATATTATTTATCTAGACAAGAAGAAAAAAATTATTAATTTTATCATAAACAAAATAACTACACATAAATAATATGAATATGATTATGTACTAACATGACAGGAAAACCATTTAACAATATCCTTATTATTATTTTTAATTATATCTCATTTCTATCTCAACCCCTTAGTCGTATCTTTGTTTGGAATCTCAATTATTCAATAAGTGTATCTATAATAAGACTATCGAGTAGAAAAAATATCCATGCTTGCAGTAAATCTAATTCAATTAGTGTGTATTTGAACCCTTCCCAACTGGATTTCCTCTAGTTGGAAATACCATTTACTATTTTTCAGAGTGAGAATTATTTGAGATGTCTTCAACACATCCTACATGATTGAATTTAGTCTCAAATACACCAAAATATCTAGAATTTGAGGTCATGAACTCTTCATCCATGTAACCTTCAACAATGGATCCTTCTATTTGAGCTTTATTCCACATATATGATCACAAAAAACCTAAGTTCCTTATCAATAAAATATAAGAAACATATTAAAAAAATTACACAATAATTTGATATATTGAATTCATTAATTAAAATAAAAATAAGAGTAATGTGCCTATCAATTGGATAAATCCATCACCAGTGTACTGGCCCACTATGTTTATCTTCTTTAACCAATTGAACAGTCAAATGAATTATGAGAGTGAAAAAAAAGTTGAAATAACATATCAAAATAAAAAAGTGTCAACATAATTATTTCTTAAAGTTTTTCAAGCTTAGTATTATTTATATTTTTCTAAAAATATCTCTAAGAAAGGTGGAATAATCAACTAAAACTGTAATTAATTTTTTAGGTAATGTATTATGAAATTCCAAGGGTAGAAACTGCTCCATCAGAATATGTGATTCATGAATTTTCAATCCATGTAACTTTCAATGCTTTAAGTCAATGCACCATGAAATGTTACTTAAATATCTATCTATCACTTTTACATTATTTAATGTTCTAAGGAATATGCCTTTATCATGTTTTTTCATTTCAAAAATAACTAAAGGATACTTTCCATTATAATTTTACAAAAAATCATGCCTAATATTCATTACATCCAAATCCTTATGACCATTATGGTAATCCTTTTATTTATCATACTCATTAAAGAATTTAAAAAATACATTGTCACATATGTTCATCTAAATTTTCATTATTTCAATATTATGATGTATAGAATTAAACTCCCAATAAGGAAGTTTAAATAATATACTAATTATTTTCCATTGTTTTGTTCTAACTAATTCAGATATTATACCTTGTACTATTTTCCCACCTTATTTCAACTGAATGCATTTCAAAATTCTAAAATTACATTCATTAATTATCCAAATATCTCTGAACTAGATAACACCTTAAATGAATTTATCAATTAAATATATCCATTGAATTGTTTCTTATTAAACCATAATTTTTTAGATGCATCACGAAGTTGGAAATGAAACATAAAGTACCATTTTTTGATATAAGGTAATCATTGAGGTTCAATATCAAAATTAAAAACAGAATAATCCAAAATATTACGAGTGTTCTAATATGATAAGATTATTAGTCTTAAAAAGTCACTAATTTTCTATATTAAAGCAACATGCATTTTGGATAGTTTTTTCATTGACGCATCAAATGTTTCCATACCATCACCACATAATTCTTGAATAATTTGATTAGAGGATGATGGTATACATCAACATTATTTCTAGGAATTTTTATTCTTGAAAAATCATCAAAATAATGATATAATTCTTATTTATACACATATATATAGGTATATTATATGGGTTCAAAACAATTAGTTATATAAAAAAATTAGTAATTAAAGTATCAAAATGGTTTAAACAATTTTGAATCCAATCCTAAACATACATTCCCAAGATTTGAAGAAAAATATGGATATAATGCGTCAAACACATTCCATGACATTGTATCTTTTGGATGTCTCATCAATTAATCCTTGTTACTTTCCAAATCATGATAGTTCATATTTTATGTGTTCTTATATGACATGAATAATATTTACAACTATCATTTGAGGAAAGTAATATAATAACTTTCAGGAGTTTTATTCTTCAACTTTTTCATGGTGTTTCATTCATCTATACTCCAACTATTTCTTATTAATTTCCATATAATTCTATGAAATTTTATGACTTCTTTTTTGTTAGTCTCTTTTCCCCAATAAATCATGTAATCATTAGGGAATGCATGTATTTTTAAATAATCAAGTCCATGTTTATTAATTATTTTCATCATCTCAGATAATGATACATAGATCTTATCTACATGAGATTAATCATGAAGAAACTAAAAAATAAGGTACATAACGTTGTCAGTAATTCCAAAAAGAAACTTTATACGATACTACTTGAGTAT
Organism: Viscum album; assembly: GCA_963277665.1. Taxonomy (NCBI): domain Eukaryota; kingdom Viridiplantae; phylum Streptophyta; class Magnoliopsida; order Santalales; family Viscaceae; genus Viscum; species Viscum album. The sequence goes on along the minus strand of OY728137.1, from coordinate 509,436,886 downwards.
AAAATATATATTCATATAATTGGAACACCATTCATATAATTCTTGGTTTTCATCTTCAGCTAATTTATAAAAATTCTATTTAGTAAATGATGTTTTGAGAAATATTCACCTTATTAAGATCAACTAATAGTTATGTTGATCTATTAAAATCATGTTCATTGTATCCTGTAAATCCAAATGTTTCATTTATCAAGTTTCTAACTAAATTACCCTCTAACATGTCACTTTTGTTTCTTTGATAGGATACTAGTCATTTTTACTTTCCATAACATTTTATTCAACATTAAAAATATAGCATACTGATGATGTAGAAATTTGTTTCAATATCAAGTGATAATATAATTTTTTTCTATTAAACTTCATCTTGAATTTAAAATTAGGAAACATACATTTTATCCTATCATCTACTGATCGATTTTTAATTTCATAATCTAAAAATTATTCTAAAACCTTAGAATATCAAGTCCCGTTTTGAGGTAAATTTATTCCAATTTTTTCCATACACATTGGATTACCACTCTTATCCCTTTATATTCAATAATAAATATATAATTTTTTAATCAAATAGATACAAAAAAATCTTTACATCAACCAAATTTATCAATGACTAGGTTAGGGCCTTGATTCAACAAAACAAAAATCCAACTTGAAAATGAACCAATCCAACCTAAATAAAACAATATAAAGGAATAAATATTACTTCTTATAATCAAGGGTCTTATATATCATGGAAGAAGTTCATTGAGGCATTAAGTGGGTAAAGAACAATTTAGAGGTTGGGGAGATTATTTTAGTGACATTTTACTCATGAATAGACAGGGGGTAGGGAAAATTAGGTTGAGGTAGATGTATAAAGAGGATGAGGTCATTAGAAGAAGGGTGTCAAGGATAGTATCGGGGTTAATGGTTGTAGTTGTCAAGAAAAAGGGAATAGGGACAACATTATGGGGTCATCGTTTTAGGGAGAAGAGTTATCGTCGGGGTGGAGGGGGTTATCATAGTCATATGGGATTAATAGGGGTCGAGGCCAAGTGGCAGGGGAGGTGTTAATTAGGTTTGTTAATTTTTATAAGTGATTTTAATAAATAAACCATTAAATAGAAACATATAAAAAATATAACAACTATTATTCCAAATCAACATGATTTTAAAAAATAATAATGAATATGTTTCAATTTAGAGACATTTTTTAGAACCACCAATGACAAACTATCACTAAGACCTGTTTTTTGTCATAAAATATTCCAAATAGGATAATGATTCTATAAACCAATAAAAAATTATGGGATATCAATAAAACTAATATATACTAGAAACCTCTAAGTCATCCCAAAAAACATATCAAATCATCATGGGAAACCTCCCAGTACTTTAGTACAATGGTCTAAACTGGAGAAATGATTCCTCGGTTGCACTATTGATTCTTTCAATGTCCTTTGTAGTCCAGATAGACAATCCACAATATAAAATGTATAGGATCCCATCATTACACTAGGCCATAAAATAATCTATCCCATTAGGTCCCTTGGTCTAATGTTCATTTTTCATTCTAATATCTCTCTCTATATATATTGGGCCTAACACATTCCTCTAGATTACCTAGTTTATTGGGCCACCATTCCTTGATGGAACACAATATAAACTAAGGATTTGACTTATACATACCTCTACTTAGTCTACAATGACTCCCATAACCAATATTAAATAGAGGCAATAAATCATAGGCATCAATATATCCAAATTAGTAATTTTCATATTACCTCCTTCAACCTCATATGAAATATCCCTTTCAGTTTTTATCCATATCATATGAAATTTACAACATACCCCTCAATCCACATCCACGTCAAGTAATATTCAATGCCTTCCTCATTGTCATAATAAATTAAGGGGATCAAGAGGTTATTTTACTCACCTACACTATTTTGAAACCACACAAAGTTCAAAACCACACAAAGTTCAAAACTGACCTTTACCTAAAATACACATGAAATACCAAGTCATTATATAATGTTTTATAATCTCATTTTAAACCATTTTTTAATATCCAACCTTTGGAATCCATTTATAAAACCTCTTCTAAAAAAATTTCCCAAAACTATTGGAAAAAAATTATGAACCAACACGTTTTCCTTAAAAATCTCCAATAGTATTAAAGCACACTTTTCAATTCACATCATGACCCAAATGAAGTTAAAGAGTTCTAAAACATAAAATTATATTTAAAATACTTATTTAAAAAATTTCAAAACACATGAAATTTTAAATCAATACTTGAATTACCAATAAAAACATATACAAGCCCATAAAGACACTCCCCAATTTATTTTTAAACCCAAAAGAGTTCAAAAAATTTCAAACACCATAATTTATTTAAAACCATTCTTTATTAAATTTAACACTACATGGGATTTCATGCCCCACTTTAAAAGCTGTGTAATTATTTTAACGAGTGGAAATACACCTTTAAAACCTTTATAAATCCAACTAAATCACTACACATGGATTTAATTTGATATAAAAGTCATTTAAAACTACCAATAACTCAATTTAATGTCAATTAAGGTATAAAAAACACCTACCATAGTTCAATGAATCTCAAATCATAAGTCAATGCCTATGATGGGGAACACCCCAATAATCATCCAGGGACCTCAAGTAATCTATAATAAGAAAAAAACTCATGAATCAATAACTCTAATACTAAAATATAACCAAAAAACCCCTAGGGTTCATGGGTAAGAGGGAAACCTAAATATAAGTCAAAATGGAGATGAAAGAGGATAAAATAGTGTTTACCTAGATGTAATTCACAAGAAATGAGGTTAAAGAGCCTTGAATATTGAAAAAAAGGAGGTAGGAACATCCAAGAGCGTGCTATTGGCTTGGAAAATAATATGGAGGAGATAATAATCCCTTAGGGTTTCTAAAATTGAGAGGTAAAATTTATAAATTCTATTTTTAGTGATTTGGGGATGCTCACATAGTTTGGCCACACATTTTGGTAAACAATGTGCCAACCTTGCAACTGAAACTACCTCCTGAAAACTATCTCTCACTGTTTCCACTAGGGGATCCACACAGTTTTCTATCTACTCACTAACCATTCTAAATGAAAATATCCTACTATAGATCCATATCATAATATATCCACATATTCTACCTAACCATGTATAATCCACATGCTAGAAAAAACTCACAAAAAAGTAAATCAACACAATTTCTATTTAGAGTCACCCAAGTTCTGCGCTATAAGTTCAAGTCAAACCACAGATTCTAATGAATAACTGGAAACTTCCCCATATAAGGGTACCTATACGGTCTCCTCCAAACCATGTTCAGAAAAAAATTTGAATAAGAATAATAAAACCAACATGAATCTTCCAAAATTTTAAATTCATCTAAAATTAATTAAATCAATTAACTGGAAACAATACTACAGTGACACAGGGTGTTAGAATTTATGTATGTATGTATATGTGTGTCCTTTTTTATGTTCATGTATGTGTGTATATGTTTATGTATATGTGCGTCTATGTATGTGTATATATTTATGTATTTGTATGTATTTGTATATATGTGTATGTATGTGTATGTTTGTGTGTGTCTGTGTGTACATGTGTATGTGTATGTGTATGTATGTTAACCCATGTGTGTATGCATGTGTATGTATGAGGATGTATGTATATATATTTATATGCATGTATGCATGTATGAATGTGTATGTTTATGTTTCTATATGTATGTCTATGTATGTATATATATTTGAATGTATGTGTATGTGTGTGTATATGTATGTATGTGTATGTGAATGTATGTGTATGTATGTTTATGTGTATGTGTATATGTATGTGTACATGTATGTATGTTTATGTGAATGTTTATGTATGTATGTGTATGTGTATAATTATGTATGTGTATATATATGTGTATGTGTATGTGTATGTGTATGCGTATGTGTACGTGTATGTGTATGTGTATGTGTATGCGTATGTATATGTGTATGTATATGGTTATGTGTATGTGTATGTGTGTGGGGGGGGCATGTTTATGTGTATGTGTATGTGTATGTGTATGTGTATGTGTATGTGTATGTGTATGTGTATGTGTATGTGTATGTGTATGTGTATGTGTATGTGTATGTGTATGTGTATGTGTTTCTCTATTTGTATGTGTATATACGTATTTGTATATATGTTTTTTATGTGTACATGTATTTGTGTATGTATGTGTATGTTGTGGGAGTTGGTGTCCAGAACCAATTGATATTGTACTTTACATCACTTGTATATATTTAAAATGACCCAGAGTGGGGGAGAAATATAAAAAAATCATACACTACCAATAGTAAAGAACCCAGTGAGACTTGAACCCAAGACCTCACTGAGAGTCCAAAGGGGATACTTCCTTTATATATTTAAAGATTTGAATATCAAACGTATTTGTTATCATGTAATGATTAAATATTTGGTTTTAAATCTATTAGTTAATGTCCTTGAGGTATTGGTCACATCGAAAGTACATATCAGTTCCCCTCTATGATGATAACCTTGACATGCTATGACATATCTCTAAACCTTAAACCTATAATCATGATAACATTCTATGATAGGGCACATAGTATATTGACTGTCAGAATCTAGTACTCATAAGTGGATGAAACTGAATCTCTTGTAGTTAACACTTTGTGATCTCTAAAATGAGAGATTATAAGGGTAAAAATGCCAATTGGAATTCAACATGTTACTATTTCATTAGATTTTTTATTCTGATAACATGTATAATGATCCTTTGAGTTTTTTACTATTATTGATACATATCATGATTCACACACTTTAATTTATTTCCATAAACAATGACATCATATACTCATGGTGAATAAAGATATAGATGCTTGTATGTCTATGTATATATATGTGTATGCTTGTTTATGTATGTATGCATGTCCATGTATGTATGCATATCTATTTATGTATATATGTATGCATATTCGCTTTTATGTATATATATGTTCATTTATGTGTGTATATATGTATGTATATGTGTATGTATGCATGTAAGTATATGTTTTTTATGTGTATATATGTATGTAAATGTATATATTTGTATGTATGTGTATATATGTATATGGATGTGTATATATGTTTATATATTTGTATGTTTGTGTGTGTATGCATTTGTATGTGTATGTGTATGTATGAATGTATGTCTGCATGTGTGTGTGTGTGTGTGTGTGTGTGTGTGTGTGTGTCTGTATGTTAAAATGTATGTGTATGCTTTTTTATATATATGTATGTATGTTTTCATGTGTATTTATGCATGTGTATGCTTATGTACATGTATGAACACATATAGATGTGTATTTATGTGTATCTATTTGAATGTATGTGTATGTGTATGCATGTGTACATGAATGAATGCGTATGTGAATTTATATGTATTTATGTGTATGTGTATGTGTATGTGTACATGTATGTGTATGTTTATGTGTATGTATATTTATTTATGTGTACATGTATAAGTATATGTGAGTGTATGTGTATGTGTATGTGTATGTGTATGTATATGCATATGTGTATGTGTATATATGGGTATGTGTATGTGTTTGTGTATGCATATGTATGTGTACATTTATGTATGTGTGTGTGTGTTTATATATGTGTGCATGTATATGTCTATGTATGTGTATGCATATTTATTTATGGCGAGGTTTCATAATTTTATTGATGTTTCTTATATATATATATATATATATATATATTATTTTTTAGTATTCTTAGCTATTAAAAGGGGATCTGAATGAGCATTGCCACTCATCACTAACAACATTTCCATATATTCTTATTTTTTTAGCATTAGTGATATCAATGAAGGTAGTAATTGACTTAAATTTTTTATATGTAAAATTCTTATATTAATAAAAAAAATTATAACAATGACTTAAAATAATAATAAAATTTATCAATAAGAATGATTTTAAAATTTCTTGAATCTAAAAAAATTATTATATGTCAAAAAATGCTACAGAAGTTCAAATGTCCCCACAACACTCATACACTTAAAAGAATATATTTAATTTAGCTTATATATGCATTTAAGATTCAAGATGCTCCTCAAAAATATCAACATATGAATTATATGCAGCAATGAAATTCAAACTATAATAACATGTGAAGGACCTCATAATTTCCACAATGTTTGGATTGTAAACGTTGAATTTTTTTATGTGGGCATGAATTTTTTAAAACCATCCAAACGGAACATAGAATCAAAATGATTTGTGAAGGTCAAAATAATTTACTTTGAATAATGAATAAAATCATTGAAAATTTATAATTTTTTGGTAAAATTTATTGGAAAATACAATTAGAAATATAAAAATTATAAATGAAGTTAATTTGGAAAATAAAAAATGAAAGGGGAAAAAAGAAACTACCAATAAATCACCATGTCAGTGGATTTGATGAAATTTCAAAATCATGCTTGTGGCACCCATCATGTCACAGTGGTAATGATTTTGATGTTATTTTATCTTATCTTGAGCTATTTTGAGTTCTAGCAATTTACAAGATTGAATTTTTAAGTTCTTGGAAACTATTTGGGAGAACCACTATTAACTCTCATGGTTAGTATTAACCGTACAGTGCCCGTGTAGATGGGTCTATCTTGGTAATTGATCTGTTCGTATAGCTTCTGTACTATTTGAAAAACCATACAGAGCTCCCTAGAAATGGTGATGCCTCTTTGGAATTGGCACCGGCTGGAGCACGGTTGTCACATGGTTTGGAAAACAGTGTGGCCAAACCATGCAGGTTCTCTGTGGCTAGATCGTGGGCTATGTATGGTTGTCACATAGTTTGGAAAACAATGTAGTCAAACAGTGCGACATGTCCACGTGTTTTAATTTTAGTAATTTCCTAAAATACCCTATCAAATTAAGAGGGGTTTAACCCCTCTTCTTTCCCATTCACATCGGCTGACCCTTGTAATCCCAAGGAAGAGATCTACCCTACTCCTCCCTAGATTATTGGCCTCTCTTTAGAAATTCCCAAGAGGATTTGACGTGTTTCTTTCAAATTTTCTCTATTCTTTCCTTCCCTCTCTCTTTCATATTAGTTTTGGATTCACCCATAAATACGATATCTCTTTTGATCTATTTTATGGTTCTAGGTGGATCTAATATTGGGTTTTTTGCTCTATAGGGTTTGTAGATTCCATCTTTATCATCGTTGGTGTTCTCATTGTTGAAGGCGACAAATTTCATCTTGGTTTCCACTTCTTCCAAGTAGGTGTTTCTATGAAATTGTGTTGTTTATGGAATTAAAAATGTTCTTATGCTTTCTATATTCATTATTATTGAATGTAGGAATATATTTTACATCTTTGTGGAAATTTAAAAACGTTTTATGGTGTTTTGAGATTGGAATAAATGGGTTCGCCTTTAAATTTAGTGTTTCTTGTTTGAAATGGAATTCTTACATGTTCTAAGCTTTAGTGAAATTACCATGTGGATTATGAATTTTTTTAATGAAATATTGGGATTTTGATCCAGTTTTATTTTTCAATGAGTGAAATTTATGTTTTAATGATATTTTTTATTTAACGTGATGTGTTTACAACAAAATTATATTGAAAGTTGTTCTTTAGCAAATTTAAAATATCAATTTGAAATGTGTTTGTGGTTTACCCCTTGGGAAATTCCTTTAGGGATTCTTTGAAATGATTTGATTGAAATAAAAGGCCTCTGTGCATGTTTTTTAATTCAACGAAGAGGAAACATGATTAAGGATAACTTTTTAATGATTTTAAATGGTGTGTATGATTTATATCATTTTGTAAAAATTCCTAAAGTGGTTTTTTTGAAATTTGAAAAGGCTTTTCATCTCAAGTTTTGTTTTAATGTTAGAGTCCCAGTTGGAACATTGGTTTTAAAAGGAGGATTTTTAACACACCCCTTGATATCCCCTTTTTTTATTTACCATTTGTGTGGTATGTTGATCTCTATAAAATAATTGTTTCTCCCCTTAGGTGGGAATTTTTTTCTTATGTCGTGGGTACATGTGATGTATGGGGATAATATTTGTTTGGGTTTTGGAGGGAGGGGTATGTTTAGTCATTTCTTGGGATTTGTATATTAGAGTTGGTTTGTATATCATTTTATCTCACTTCCCTTTTTAGTCATGGGAACATGAGTACTAATTGGGATATCTAATTCTACTCTACTGGTTATCTCACACACCACTAATGGCCCTCCAATCATGTAGTCACAAGTTCTATGAGGGGGTTTCATCATAATGAATCTTGTGTGGTCAAGTTGGATGATGTGTGGTTTGAACTTTATAATATGTTGGTAATTGATTCAAAAGTTAGAATACTATTATATGGTAAGATACTTTAGAAATTTGGGATCTAGGGTAGAGCACATGGCACATTCGATTGTTTTTTCAGATTTGGTTACAATGGAGTTTTATCTAGTTATTATTGTATCATTTTCCCAACCTACTTTTTTGTGGTACAATTTCTTGCTTATATTTATTATGTACATTATGATGCTTTGTTTCTCCTTTATTGTGATAGACTCGTGTGTGTTTGGGTTGTTTACATTAGAAAAGTGAGTTTCTAAATATGTTTGGAAAAACTATTTTGAATTTAAAGACTATTTCTTCGATGTTTAGAATTAATTTAAAAATGGATTTTTTGGTTTCTAAATAGTTGATCCGCTAGGTTAATTGTTTATAAAGTGACCATTTTCATTTAAATAAAAAAACTATGCTGTTTTTAGAGAAATGTAAACGAGAGTGTGGTATTTAAATGGATTTTTCTAGTGGAAGTTTTTTTAAAGAATGTGTTTTTTGATTGAGAAAAAAAATTGAAATATTTTGAAATTTGGTTATGATATATATTTTTTGGATTCCATAAGTTATATTTGAAAATATTATCTTCTAGATATATTTTAAAACTAGAATTAATGAATTTACTTATGAAACATATTTCATTGTTTCATAGGGTTATGTTAACCTACTATGATTCTTATCTCATTCCTATATATTTTAGGTTTTGGGTTTTCAATTAGATCTGTCTTTCATTCCTTGAGGTAGACAGGGGGTGAGTTGGGTGGTGATGAGCAACTAGAGGTTTCCTGGAGTTGGATTAGGATCATATCAATTTTTTTTGTTTTTGATTTATTTTTCTTTATCTTGGTATCATTTATGCCTTTATTTATCCTTCTATTTATGGATGATATTGTTTTCGTTTATGAAAAATGGGTTAGATCAGTTAAGTTGGTTATAACCTCTTTGGTATGTTGGATTATTTTGGATCTTATTTTTTTCTAATGTCTATTATATCCATCTTGGGTGAAATCATTCCCAAATGGATTCATATGATTCCCATGACCTATTTTTTTACCGTATGGATTGGGAACACCCTTTGGGCTTTGTGGTGGGCCAGATCGGGTGTCGGGTTCATTGGAATCCAAGTTCAATTCATTTCAAAATTGTATAAGAGGTTTAGGTCTCCTTTGTTAAGATCCTAATACTCTATTAATATCTCTTTTTTATTTGGTGCATGTCCTTGTATAAAGGATATTATGTTCATTGGATCTTGAGAGGTAAGGGCAAGGAGAGTCTAGCTAGCTCTTATTTGTCCCAAGCCTTAAGCTTCTAGGGAATGTTAGGTTTTGAATTGTGAATTTGGGTTGTTTCTAGTTTTTTCTGATGGATTGAGACTTGAAATTATGTTTCTAAGATTACCTTTGAGTGTGTAAGTGATATTGGGTGGTTAACCCGTGTTTTTAGGGTGGATATGGAGGATACAAACGAACTACACAATTAGATCACACAGCTAGGGAAACCATACGATGCCCATGCGGTTGAGTCTGCCTATTTTTAAGATTGTTTTTAATAGTTAATTCATGGTTTACCAACCCATACTTCTAAATATTATTCAAAAAAATTTCATCCCTTCTTTTCCAATTTGTACTTCTATCAATTCCATATTTTTCGTGAAGTGATTTTCACTTGTTTGAGGTCTATTGAAGAGTGTTTTATTTCCCATTTTGTGTGTTTTTTGTAATACTTTTTTGAATTATTTTATATTGATTAGTTTATTCTTGTTTTTAAACCATAATTTTATAAAATTAAATTATTTTTTGAAATTTTTATTTTCAAAAAATGGTTTTATGGGATGTTTTAAAAAATGATGTTTCCTTTTCAGTATTTGAAAAAAAAATGTTTCAACTTTATTTGTTGGGTTTTACCGATAATAATTGATTTAAAAAATTATTTTTGAATTCATTTTGTGGTTATGATGATAGTTTTTTTTGAAATAGTTTTCTATGTTGTTTTTAAAATGGAATTGATTTAGATGAGTATCCTTTAGATGGTTGGTTTTGAAAATGAAATGTAATTTTGAAAGTTGTTTTTAGTGAGCCTTTTTAGGTGATGTGTATTAAATTTAGGTTGTTTTTTTAAATATCTAGTTGGATTGGTTTTCAAGTATATGCCTAGGGTGAGGGTGATCTCAAAATTTATTTTTTAAAATTGGTGATTTTAATAGAAAAATTTCTTTTCTTTGTGTTTTTTAGGTCTCCTTTATTAATGGATTGTTGTTTGGATTGATTTATGGGTTATGATGGAATAATTTGGTTTATATTTTGAGGAATGAATTGATGTGGTTCATGTCTTATATTATTGCTTCCCCTTCCTTGAATATTAAAAATAGACTCTTCAATTTCAGAGCCTACATAGACTCTGATTGGATTGGTGAACCTTGGACCTTCCTCGATAATAGACCACATTATGGACTTCTTGAATTATTATCCACCTTCTTTATGTATTGATCAAGAGTTAATGGAAGTATTAAAGTGGTTGGAAGATGTTATGGTGATCCTAAATTCCCTTGGGATACCTGAAGCTTCGTGTGTGAGATTTTTTGAGAGATTGCTTGTAGATTTTAGATGAGTTTAGTGGGAGTTAATGGTACCCACTCTATTACATGAAGGTATCTCTTAGGATCCCTTTAGGATGGTATTTATCCAATTGTTATTTCCATAGGTTGATAAATGGGGGAATGTGATTGATCTTGTGAGTCTTTAATAGGGTGATCGACAAGTGAGTAAGTACACCAATCACTTTTTCAAGTTGTTCATATTTTCTATAAAGATTGTCATTAGTGATTCTAAGAAATATAATTTATTTATTGAAGATATTCTAACCATATTTTAGTTTATCTATAATCAATTATATAAGGTAATATTTTGAGAATGTGGTTATGTAATCCATTTGGGTGGAATTTCATTAGTTTAGAAATCCATTAGCGGGTGATTCTTTTATTCCATCTAGTGGGAAGACGTATAACCCGGTGAGTAAGTAACATAAGAAGTGTGATCAAAAACTATAATAAAATGGTATTTTTCATGGAAATAAAATATCCCTTTCATTCTTCCAGTGTGGAGATCTAGGGAATTATATACCCCCCTTTCTTAAGTCTCCTAGAATTATCCTCCATTGTGTCAGTTTGGATCATCTTTAGATTTTTTTAAGCTAAGATTTCAGAGGAGGCCTTGGGAATGATCTATTTTGTGGATGGGTTGTTTGTTTGGGGGACATTCACTTTGATGGTTGTAATATTGGTTTTTGTGCTTCAATTATTTTTATTAGAATATTTTTTATGGTTCTTTTGAGATTTTTTTCCATATCATTTTTTATTCATTTTGGAGGAATGTATTGTTTCATTTTTGGAATACCCTATCTACCTCATGGATGGATTTTGAGGTGGTTGATCAGGTTTTTCTCATTTGTTTTATGAATGTCTATGAGTACTATTATAATTAAGCATAATTTTTTGGGAAAACCTTTCTTTAGAGTTTCAGTTACAACCATTATTATGTTGATCCTTGAGGTGCTCATTTTTTGGATATGAGAAAGGATTTGGGTTCATGATTGGATGAAATGGGAGATTTATCTTCTAGTTGTTTTGGGTATATTAGCTAGTGTTTAGCTATGGCCATTCAGATGCACCATGTGAGTGTGATCTAGGTTTTTAACCTAGTTGGAATGTGTTTGTCCTGACATAGGGTGATATCTTGCATCGTTCTTTTGAGGATGATTGTGGTTGTTATTCCTTCCTTGGATCTGAAAGTGATTTTGGTTTGAGAGTGAGTTTCTCTAATGGTTTCATGAGTGTTCAAGGATGTGTTTCTTAGTGTTTTTGTCCATGTTAGAGGAATTCTAAATGGTGGGGAAATCATGTTAAGTATTCTATGTTATGTGGGGATTATTTATTGAGGTTCTATTTTAGTTGTGATGGGAAATGTTTGGTTTCTTTTTGTAATATCTAATATATTTTTAAAGACAAAAAAACCTCATATTGATAATAATTTATGATTATTTTTATGTAAAAATATATTTTCTTCAATAAAAAATATTCAATATATTATTTAAAGATATTTTTGTAAGGGAAAAATCATATATAACACCTCAAAAAATTCTATAGGGGAGTTTGGTGTTGAGATAACATAGGATTCCATGGCCTGTAGAGCCTCGACATTGAAGAAATAAAAATATTAAATATATTATATTACGTGTGTCATATTTTTACCAAATTAATTGAATATCTCTCAAATAGTTCATCATATAAGAAATATGAGATTACCATTAGGCTTGGTATAAGGGTTTTACCCTAGGTACAACATAAATTTTGTTCACATCAAGCATTTGGTAACATCTCATGCAAAGATAACTTATTTAATATATTTATTTATATATTTATGAAAATATTTGAATATATACCAAATGGTGAATCATATGAGAAATTTGAGAATACTATTAGGTTAGGAATGAGGGTTTTACCTTAGGTAATACACAACTATTTTATGCATCAGGTGTTTGGTAACATCACACATTAGGATAACATATTTAATATTTTTATTATATATTTTTTAAAAAATAATTGAGTATCTCTCAATCAGTGCATCATATGAGAAATTCGATACCACCGTTAGGTCTAGAATACTCTTTTTACCCTAGGAGAGACATAACTTTTGTTCATGTTGGGCATTTGGTTAGATCTCACTTAAAGTTAAGTTATTTAATATTTTTATTATAATATTTTTATTAATTTAATAAAAAAATTAATTCTTCTTTTTTACGTGTATGAAACCCATTTTTGATGGAGGGGTTGATCTGGAACCTCCATATTTCAACCATTTTGACCCATTTTAGTCTGTGACACCTTAATGAAGAAGAAATTATCACCCTGTAATGAATTTTCAAATGAACAAAGTATTAAATTGGGTGTTTTAAATAAAGGTTTTTAGGACGGCAATTTTGGGTTCTAAATACCCTAATAATTTCTCATTCATTGTTGGTCAATCCCCTAGAGTTCAATTAACCCTGAAACACACTCCTCCACCCCTATGTGTTCAATTCTTAATGTTTTTCTTCTTATTATTTTTTAAATTTATTTTTTGTTTTTCCATCAACTAAATTGTGCACAAAATGTTTGAAATTAAATAAAAATATAAACCCAATATTTTTTCAATGATAATTTTCAAATTATCAAAGGTTAAATTAAAATAAATTTTTAGGAGATAAAAATAATGATCTATCTTAAGATAATTGAACCAGATTATCAAGGGATAATATAAAAAAATTATCAAGATATAATTTTTGTGAAATTATAAAAAAATAGTTATAAGTATTATAAAATGAAAATTTCATAGATTTATCCTATGATAATTACAAAAATGATAATCACAATGAATGTTCAATGATAATTTATTTAAATTATCAAGTGAAAATTATTTTAGATTAAAAAGGATAATTATTAAATACATTATGAAAAGATGTTTATGTAAGACTGTCAAATGATAATTTCAAGTTTATAAAAGGATAATTATTAAAATTATCAAATAATTATTTTGAAATAATCAAATGATAATTATTAAAATTATCAACAAAAAATTGAGTGACTATCAATGAATACTTATTAAAATTATCAAAAAATAATTTCTAGATTATCAAAGGATAATTTATGGAATAAAATTTATCATAGTATAATTGCATAGATTTAAATAGGGAAGATTTATAGAATTTCCAAATGATAATTATTTTTAATTATCAAAGGATAATTATTAAAATTATCAAATGATAATTATGAGTTTTTCAAAGGATAATTATTAAAAATATCAAACTATAATTATAAAAAGTATTTTTATAATAATGTATAAATAGATAATTATAAAGGATAATTTATAATAAATTATCAAAAAATAATTATAAAGCATAATTTATAATATATTGTTAAAAGATGATTGAAGAAGATAATTTATGATAAATTGTCAAAAGATAATTATACAAGGATAATTTTTAATAAATTATCAAGAGATAACCATAAAAGGATAATTCAGGGTAAATTATCAATAGATAATTATAAAGGGATAATTTATAATAAATTATCAAATGATAATTATTTTTAAGGAGATTCTTTCAAGAACATGCATTGACCTAGAATGGTAATTCAGAAATTATCCAACATCCCAACTCAAACCACTAGGTCCATGTTGAAAGGTCACATGACATCATACATGCCTCCCCATACGCAAGAGGCTCCCAACTAGCAGTGAGGGTCCAAATATGATAGTTGGGAGATTACCATTCTTATCATGTCATCAAGAAGGAAAATAATGAACAATAACAAAATAATCAATAAATAACAAGAGTAAAATGTGTAAACTGAATAATTTCATACATATAAAAGTTTATCCTAGAGTGGAAAGCTTGTCCAGAGTGTCAGAAACATGTAAATATAAGACATGTAAATAAACAGTCATTTGTGGGGTACTTTGGGGTTTTTCCTGGTCTAATCAAACTCCATGCTTCACTACTTAGCCATCTACCATATGGATCTTTCCCTTCACTAGATCTCTGGTCATAGAGTGTACACGCATAAAAAAATCATGATTAGGGTGTGAGTACAAGAATTAGTAAGACACCACCAATTAATCCTTAAAAAAAGTGAACAATATATAATAGTATATATTATGAAATTAGTAGATGATCAATAAAAATACATGTGTCGAGTCATCATGCACTAACAAAGATACCACAAACCCTAGCCCCACCTACTTTGGATCATTGTTAGTAAGAATGTACAGAACACACGTACCTCCATCAACATCTTATAGCTCACCCCCCCCCCCCTTCTAGTGGTTGTTACTATAACACTTTATGTTTCTTCAGGTGTATCCTTGCTATGCTTATCATTTTAATCACCCACAACCCAAGTACGTAGAAAGCTTTGAACAGTATCTTCCAACAAGACACTATGCTTTCCCTTATACAGAGGTATCCATGTCTGCCTTTATGGATGTTCGAACTGTGTCTGGATGGGTAACTGTCCCCTAGACTGCATAACTTCCACCCTCAAGGATCCACCTATGTATCTCAATATCCACCAGCTACCCACTATGATTTACTATCTATAGGGGTATCCATGACCACCTTTAAGGATTTTAGAACTACATCAGGTCGGGTAACCTACTACACCCAACCTCAAGGCCCCACCTGAGTATCTAATTACCTTCCAAATAGTCACTATTATTTCCCCTATTCAAGGGTAGATGTAACACCCCGAACTTAATTTCTCAGAGCTGATTCATTATTTTATTATATTGGAATGATTAAAATAAAGTTGTATCCCAAACAAATGAATATTTTAGTAGTTTTGGAAAACCAAATACTTACATAAGTTCAACATTACTACTTGAAATGAAATACATAATAACAATTCCATTGGAAACATCCACAACTCCAAGATTATCCCTACAAGTAATTCATAATATTAGTATTCACAACCTGGGGAAAATAAAAAATAAAAAATGGGAGAGATCAATTTCTAAGTAAGATTATTTAATACAGCAAAATTTATTCTAAAAATAAACACTATTCATGGTGAGCAACTAAAAACAAATTCCTTTAGAAAACACTTGAGAATAATAAGGATGGAATGGAAGCTAATTAAATAAGACCATATAAAAGATCATAAGATAATGAAATATAACCATTGATATTATACAATTTTAATAATCACATGGTTTATCAATTACTAATACCCTAATGAGGGAATGCATAATTTTTCACATGTGAAACATGTTGTCAAGGCCTCGTCCAAGACGTCTGAAAATACAGGGGTAAGGCCTTGACCAAAACCCAATTCAATTTTTTATCATGAGACCTACCAATGAATCAGGGGGATATAGAGGGAACCAATCGTCACATTCAAATTCCAATTCATTCCTCATATTAAAGGGGCCAAACATAAACAACATGAACATATGAAATAACTTTCTCTAATCTGTGCACATAAACACTAACCATTCTGAGTAGTACGGTAAATGATATCAAGACAGAACATACATAGTCAAACTATTCATAAAAGATTTAATATAATATGGTATATGATATACATAATATATTAAAATTAATAAGGCATAAAATTCATCATATGTGTTGAAATATAAAAAAATAATCTAATAAAATCATCTAGGAATTTATAGGAGAAATACACTTTTACTTTGAAAAGAAGAGTTATTCGGGAAAAATCTTTTCATAAAACCAGAAATAAACTAATGCAATTTTTCCATGTGAAATGAGTGGTTTTATAAAAATAATTTTGGATTAAAAAATAATATATAATTCACTTGAAAATAGTTAAGAATTTGAGAAGTTTCCTTGAATTGGTCTTGTTTATCAAGAAGAATTGAAAAAGATCTTTATAAAAAAATTAGCTCCCCATAAAATAAAGAAGGACTATGTTTGGAACAGATATAAAGAAAATTAAAACAAAATTTATTAGGAGTAAAAAATAATAATTAATAATTCAATTGGTATTAATAGAGACAAATATCAACCTGAATGAAAATAGTGGTTCAGGTAGAAAACCCTTACCTTATATCTAAATGTGTTCTTCACTTGAGATTAAATTCATGAATAATCAAATTAAATACATTAATCATTTAATTTATAACCTTATTTATATGTTTTGTATTATTAATAACTTTATTAAGTTAATTTATGACTTTTTGATGAGTTATAAGATACAAATTTATCGCTTAAGAGCATTTGTTTCCTGGGTTTTCATGATCAGTATAATTGTATTTGATAATGGAAGTTTGTGTGGAATGGGTATAATTATTCAGGATTGAATTAATATGATATTTATAAACATAAAATAATTTAAATTTTTATACATATCATTTGTTTATATATTATGAGTATGAATCATTAGATAAAACATTTAGTGACAATCATTTAGATTTTTATGGCGGTTTTTTAATCACAACAAACTAGTTTTTTTCTATTATTTATAATCATGTATAAATGATGGTTAAAAAATTGTTACATAATATATAATAAATATTTTATAATCTATTTCAACCATAAAAATATTTTCATTACCATCCTTGAAGAATAAATTAAATAATGAAACTTCATCGTCCACTAAGGTGGTAAATCGGCACCTCCCAAACGATGATTTTGTTTTTAAAATAAAAGAGAGAGTGTAATGATATCGAGGATGGATATTTAATTAACATGATAAAATTATATAATATATATTATAATGAATTTATCATGACCATTTGGACATAAGAGGTGAGTAGAAAATAATAAAATAAGGAACTTAAAATAAATTAAAAGGAAAAGGATTTTACCTATTGAGTACTTCTCTTTGAGAACCTTCTTAAGGGAAGGGGTTTTGGTATTTTGGCAAGAAAAAGAGCTCTTGGACTTGGGGAGAGACTTGGGAAGAGTATTTGGAAAGAAAGTTGAGAATATTAAAGGCTTAGATAAGTGAAGAGAAGAGGGAGTGAGGAGAGGTTTTTATAGTGGGGGAGAGGAGTGATTTTTTAATATATTATTTCTTATTTTATTATTTTCCTCAAGAAAAGAAAAATTGTTTGATTTTTATGACCAAAAATAGTAATAGGTTTATGTTAGTTATAAAAAATGGCCATTTACATCATACATGACTCAATAATGATGCAGAAATTCATTTATTTATCATATTCCATAAATTATCAAATTTCACTATTCACAAAAAATTCAAGTATTTCAGAAAAATCACCAAACTTTACCCTAACTATTTTCAAACATGTATAATTCAAAAATAAAATCCATTTTTTCTAAATAATTTTCTAAATTAGATAAATTTAATTTTAAAATAAAATCTTTATTTACTTGAAAAATACAAATTTTAAATTTAAAACTCATTTTATAATACTTTCAAAATTAACTGAGGTCTCATAAAATTATCCTAAAATCATAGTAAAAATATATTTATTTAGAAATTAATTTTAATAAAATTAATTTTATTTTAAATAAATTAATTAATTTAAAATTTTAATTAAATATTTATGAGTCACAAAAATATTAACACTTAATTATTAATTTTTAAATATTCACTCTCATTTATATAGTGCCTAAATTTTATTTATACATAAATTGGAAAAGATTCCATTTATAAGGGTACATTAATATTCACAAAGGTAAGTTACAATCCATAAATATAAGTTACTATTCACCAAAAATGTATGTTGATCCTATCAGACTCTAAATATCTTACTAATCACAACTGTGTATTTCATTTTTTAGAAATTCAAATAACAGAAGTGGAAAAATTATGTTTAGATGCTGAGTTATAAATATATCCTGTAACAAAGTGTTTTTTTCTCAGGGGCTCAATGTTTCATGCCTTCTATATTAAATTTATTTGTAAAAACTTGGGCTATTACATTCTTCCCCCCTTACAAATATTTCATCCTTGAAATTACCAGAATGTTACCTCATAAAAATATTTGGGCAGGTCTTCATCATAAGTTCCTTAGGATCCCATGTTTCCTCTTCAATATTATAATTTTCGAAAGTAACTTTACTAGATGAGTCATCTGATTCCTCAACACATGTTCTTTAGTGTCTAGAATCTAGATAGGCTCTTCATAGTAAGATATGTTAGGTTCTAATTCTATAACTTTATAAGTGAGTACATGTGTTGACTCTGGCATGTAGTTTCTCAATAAAAAGACATGGAACACATTGTGTACCTTACAAAGGCTAGGAGACATTACCAAACAATAACCTAAAACTCCAATCCTTTCTAGAATTTAAAAATATCCAATGTACCTAGGTCTTAGTTTCCCTTTCTTTCCAAATCTTATAACACCCTTCCATGGAGGAACATTCTTGAAAATGTGATCTCCCTCTTGAAATTCCAAATCCTACCTTCGATTATCAACATATCTCTTTTTCATACTTCAAGCTACTCTGATATGGGTTTGAATAGTATTTACCTTTGTTGTTGCTTCCTCCACAAGCTTTGGGCCTATAAGCTTCCTCTCACTAACTTTATCCCTACATATTGGTGTCAAAATATTTTTCCATACAATGATCCATATGGTGCCAATTGAATACTTGAATGGAAAATATTATTGTAAGTAAACTCCACCAAAGGTAAATATTGATCCCACAAACCATTAAAATCAAGTGATAACAATCTCAACATCTCTTCTAAAGTTTTCATCATCCTTTCTGATTGCCTATCAGTTTGAGGGTGATAAGAAGTACTCAATCAAAGCTCAGTATTGAAATATTTTTGAAGACTTTTCTAGAATTATGATGTGAATCATGGATTAGGATTATAAAAAATTGATATTGGTTCTCCATGAAGTCTCAAAACATCATTTATATAGAGTTTTTCATGGTGCTGTAGTGTAAAATCCTCCCTTACAGTGAGGAAATGTGTATATTTCTTAAGTTTATCAACAATTACCCAAATTGCATCATTATTTCTTGGATTTTTGGGTAATTCAATGATAAAATCCATGGTGGATTCATCCCATTTCCATGTAAGAATTGGTAGAGGTTTCATTACCCCTCTAGGATGTTGTCGTTCAGCCTTCACCTGTTGACAAGCTAAACATCTTGATACATAATAAGCAATTTCTTACTTTATGTTGTCCCACTAGAAATGTTCCTTTAAATATCTATGTATCTTAATTCTAGTAGGGTGTGTAGAGAAATTTAAACTATGAGAAGCATCTAATAACACATTTTTTAGCTTTGGTATAGTGGTAACACAAAGCCTCTTCCCAAATTTCAGAATTACATCTTCATACAAGAATTCTTCCAACTTCCCATCATTCACACATTTAATTTTCTTTTGAATATTCTCATCATAAGACTGAGAAGTTTTAATTATTTACAATAAAAATGGTTTGGAAACAAATTTAAAATGTAATTATGTTTCACCTTCTTTGATAATTCCTATATCTATATTTACTAGATCCATGAATACAGGATCCCTTTCAATACACTTTTTGTTTAAAACTCCATGATTTTTTCAGCTCAATGCATTAGCTACCTTATTTTTCTTTTATTGAGTGGTAGTGTATAGAACAATCGTAATCCTTGTGTAGTTCAAACCATCACCTTTTCCTCATGTTGAGTTATTTCTATGAGAAGATATATTTTAAACTCTTTTGATCCGTATATATCTCAAACCTTTCTCCATATAGATAGTGTCTTCATATCATCAAAGAAAATATTACAATTTCTAACTCAAGATCCTAAGTTGGATAGTTTTGTTCATGAATTTTTAACAACCTTTATGAATAGTCAACAACTCTATCATTATAAATAAGGACACAGCCAAGTACTTTCTTTGATGCATCACTATAGATCATAAATCCACCATTTCCCAATAATAGAGTCAGGATCACAGAATTCCCTAATCTCCTCTTTAATTCTTAAAAATATTCTTCACATTATTTTTTTCATACAAACATAACCCCTTTACGAGTAAGATTGGTCAATGGGTTGGATAAACAAGAAAATTTCTAAACAAAACATAGATAATAACTTTCTAAACCAATAAAAATACGTAACTCAGTTATGTTAGTTGGAGTATTCCATTCTTTTACAGCCTTTTTATTTATAGGATCAACTAAAATTCCACCCTAGAGACAATATTTCCAAAAAAAAGAAACTGAAAGAAGCCAAAATTCACACCTGCTAAACTTACCATATAATCCTTTTCTTCTAAGAGTATTCATAATAATTCACAAGTGATTATCCTAATCTTCATAGATTTTGGATTATATTAGGATATCATCAATAAATACCACAACAAAATCTTCACAATATTCCTTTAAAACTCTATTAATTAGATCCATGAAAACTAAGGGTGCATTAGTCAGTCCAAAAGACATTACTTTTAAACTCGTAGTGCCCATACCTAGTTCAAAATGTTGTCTTTGGAATATCTTCCTTCCTCACATGAAACTGATGATATCCAAATCAAAGATAAATCTTCAAAAAATATTAGGATCTGGAATTTGATCAAATAAATCATTAATGTGAGGAAGAGAATACTTGTTCTTTATCGTAATAGAATTGATCTCCTTGTATTCAACGTACAATTTCATAGATCCATCCTTCTTATTGATGAAAAGAATAGGGGATCCCCATGGAGAAAAACTAGGGTAGATAAATGCTTTATAACTAAATTCCTCTAGTTGTTTATTCATTTCTACTAATTCCACTATGTCCATTCTATAAGGATTCTTTGATATAAGACTTGCACCATGAATTAAATAATTATAAAACTTAATTTCCAATTCTTGAGGATGTCTAAGTAAATCATCTTGAAATACATCTATGTATTCTTTCACAATAGGTACATAATCAATTTGAATATTTCTTTCCTCCCTCATAGATATTAAGTTCCAATTTTCCCCAAAAATTTCATTCAATAGGGATACTGGGGTTGTATCTAGATAAGAATCAGATGGTGATGTTTCTACTATAAATATAATTGATTCTACACCTTCCTCACAAATCATAATTTCCTTCTTCTTGTAATATATTTTCTCTTCATAATATTAAATCCAATACATACTGAGAATTATATCAAATTCAATCACGGGTATGATGATAAAATCATCAGATAAAGCACGTTTATATGTCATAATGGGAACTCTATAGCACATCTTTGCTATAATGATTCTTACCTTAAGAGTTTTTACTGAAAAATACTTTATTAAATAAAATTGGAAATATCTAATTTTATTAGAAAACAAGGAAGATATAAAATAATGTGATGATCCAGAATCAAATAAAGCGTTGGCTAAGTTTGAGAAAATGATTAAAGTATCTAGCACCACATCATTAGGAACTTCAAACTCAACAGTTGTGATTGCATAAGCCTGGCTTTTCTCTATTGGCCTTTTCTAAGGCACATTTCCTAGATTATTTGGAAAATAATTAGCATAGTGTCCCATCTCCCTACAATTATATAAATGAACAATAACGGATTCTTTATTTCCCTTGCATCACCAGCATGATGGCCTTTTTGTCTACACCTTTAGCACACTCCTTTTCCATTTAACCAGGCACCAGGGTGTTTCTTTCCACAAGTATCACATGTTTGAAAACTCCCCTTTTTATTCTTCCATTTATAAATAATTTCCTCTTCCACCCTCTTGTTCCCTTTCTTTCCTTTAATTTCATAAGACTTAGATAACTCTTTCTCTGCCTAGATAGCACATGATACAACATCTTCGTATAATGAGAAACTTTGGGATACTAGTTACCTTTTGAGGAATGGTTTTAAACCATTAAAGAATTGATAAATAATTCTACTTGGACTACATATATATTCCACATCATGCCTTTATAACCCTATGAAGTTAGCTTCATACTTTTTAATATTCTCATCCACTTTTTGCCTCAGATTCAGAAACTAACTTTTCATATCCACTCTTTATTTACAAGGAAAGTATATTTCTAAGAAGATTTCATAAAAATACCTCCATTAAATATTTTCAATATTTTCCTCCTTGCTTGTGTTTTGAATTAACGATCACCATTGATCAACATCTCCCGATAAACAATAAACTTCCATGACAACCTTTTCCCTTTCATTACTTCCTAAAACAAGAAATATCTTCTCTCAGGAACTTATCCACTACTATAATAGAAATGGGTTTGTAGTCCCATTAAATGATGATATATGTTTTCATATAAAGAGGTATAAAATTTCTCCTTCATGTTATAGATCAGGATGCTCCATACAGGTAAGGTTATTGTTCATAACCTGAGTCAGCTATCCCAATATAGTTATAAGTTTCTCTGCACTAGTTATATCTTTAGAACAAACATAATTATTTTTCATAGGTGGGAAATACCTGAATAGGATTCATACCTTCATGCACTTTCCATTCCTTAAACTAAGCATCATTTCTAAATAATGGCATACACTAGATTAGGTTATGGATCATAATGTATAATCTCAACTAGAAAAATACTAAACATAAATTGTAATCCTATACATAGCTTATATAGTAATTATAAACATAGTTTCTCTAAGGAAAAATATACTTTTAAATCCTTAATAATGGATTGCAAAGAAAATGTGAATTATCCTAAACATATCCCCCGAGAGTTTCAAACTAGGTGCATAGTAAGGACTGTTTTCGTGTTCCATGTTATCCTGAGTCAAGCCCAGAACACCAAGTCAGAGTTGTTAAACCTAGGTACATCTGCACTAGAACCATGTCCACTTTTAGTATCCATACAAGGATTTATTTCTTGGAATATCCACATAATCTATTCCTTACCCAACTTATAGTATTTTCTTATATTATTATCCTCAAAGTCCACCTTAAGGCTTTTTTCCCTAATCTACATTTCCTTAATCTAGTTTCGAAGTTTTCTACTAAACTTCCTCTAATACAAAATATAACACCCTCCCCCAGTTTCTTGAAGGTGGTTCATTATTTTATTACATTGGATTGATTACAAGAATGTTTTATACTGAAATAATGAATAATTTAGTTGTTTTGGATAACAAAATATATACATAAGTTCAACATTAAAAATTTAAATGAAATACATAATAGAAATTCCATTGTAAACATCTACGACTCCTAGATTATCCCTGAAATTTATTCATAATATTCATCTTCAAAACTTGGGGAACATAAAACATAAGAAAGGGGTGTGATCATATTCTCAGTATGGGTAAGTAATATAGGGGAAGTTATCATAAAAATAAACACTCGGTATGGCGAGGAACTAAAAACAAATTCCTTAAAAAAACACTTGATCATAATATGGATGTAATTAAAGATGATTAAATATGGCCATATAAAATATCATAAGAGAATGAAACATAACCATTGATATTATACTAGTCTAATAATCCCACGGTTTATCAATTACTAATACCATAATGAGGTAATTCATAATGTCATACATCAGAAACATGTTGTTAATGCCTCGGCCAAGACGTCTGAAAATAATAGGGTAAGGCCTCATCCAAATCCAAATTATGTTTTGTATCATAATACATAACAATTAATAGAGGGTATATATAGGTCCCCACTCATAACTTGCTATGTCCAACACATTCCTCATATGAAAGAGTCTAAACATAAACAACATGAACATATGAAATAAATTTCTCTAATTTGTACACATAAACACTAACCATTTGAAATAGTATAGAGAATGGTATCAAGATAGAACATCCACAATCAAACTAATCATAAAAAATTTAAAAAAATATGTTAGATGATAAAAATAAGATATTAAACTCAATAAGACTTAAATTTAATAGTGGTGTAGAAATAAGAAAAAATACTTTAATAAAATTATCGAGAAATTTTTGAGAGAAATACACTTTTACTTTGAAAAGAAGAGTTATTTTGGAAAAATGTATTCATAAAAATAGAAATTAACTAATTTAGTTTTATCATGATAAAATGAGTGGTTTTAGAAAAATAATTTGGCTTAAATCATATTATATAGTGCACTTAAAAATATGTATGAATTTGAGAATTTCCCTTGAATCGGGCTTGTTTATTGGGAAGAATTGAGAAAGAAATTTATGAAACATTTAACACGCCATAAAATAAAGAAATATTATGTTTTTTACACATATAAATAAAATTCATACATAATTTATGAGGAGTACATAATAATTATTAAGAATTATATTTGGATTAAGAGGTAAAAGGAGAAACCTGAAATAAAATGGAGGTTTGGGTAGAAAATCCTTACCTTGTGTCCGAATGTGTTCTGAACTTGAGATCAACGTCCTAGATAATCAAATTAAATACATTAAATATTTAATTTAGAACCTTATTTACATTTTTTTTCTTAATAATTTTATTAAGTCAATTTATGGCCTTTATGATTTATAAGATACAAATTTATCTTCTGAAAGCATTTGTTTCCTTGGTTTTCATGATCGATATAATTGTATATGATAATAGAAGTTCATTTGGAATAGTTATAATTATTCAGTATTTAATTTATATGATATTTATGAAAATAAAGTATTTTAAATGGTTATACATATCATTTGGTTATATAGTATGAGTATGAATCATTAAATAAAACATTTAGTGATAATTGTTTAGATTTTTATTGCAGTTTTTGGATCACAAAAAACTAGTTTTTTTATATTATTTAATATCATGTATAAATAATGGTTACATAATCATTAAATAAGATATAATAAATATTTTATAATCTATTTCAACCATAAAAATGGTTTCATGACTATCCTTGAATAAGAAATTGAATAACGAAGCTTCATCGTCCACGAAGGTTGTAAATCGGCACCTCCCATGCAATGATTTTGTTTTTAAAATAAACGAGAGAGAGAGAGTAGGGATATGGATGATGGATATTTGATTAACATGATAAAATTATAGTACATAGATGATACTATAGTTACCATTACCATTTTTATATAAGAGATGAGGAGATAATAATAAAATAAGGAACTTTAAAGAAATTAAAAGGGAAAATGAAGATGATTTTACCTCTTGAGTACTTCTCCTTGAGAACCTCCATAAGGGAAGGGGTTTTGGCCTTTTAGAAAGACCAAGAGCTAATGGAAGTGGGTAGATACTAGGTAAGAGTATTTGGGAAGAAATTTTAGAATCTTCAAGGATTAGTGGAGTGAATAGAAGA
This sequence comes from Viscum album, assembly GCA_963277665.1. Lineage (NCBI taxonomy): Eukaryota > Viridiplantae > Streptophyta > Magnoliopsida > Santalales > Viscaceae > Viscum > Viscum album. The sequence goes on along the minus strand of OY728137.1, from coordinate 509,410,847 downwards.
GGGAGTGAGGGGTGGTTTTATAGTGGAGGAGAGGAGTGATTTTTGAATATATTATTCATTATTTAATTATTTTTCTCAAGAAAATCAATAGTGTTTGATTATTGTGACCAAAAATAGTAATTGGTTCATATAATTTTGAGACAATGGTCATTTACAGTAGACATGAATCAATCATGATGTAGAAATTTATTTATTTGGCATATTCTATAAATTATCAAATTTCACTATTCACCAAAAATTCAAGTATTTCAAAAAAATCCCAAAAATTCTGCTTAAAAAAATTTCAACGTGCATAATTAAAAAATGAACTCAATTTTACCAAAACAATTTTCTAAATAAGAAACATTTATTTTTTAAATAAAATCATTATTTACTTGAAAAATACATATTTTAAATTTAAAAATCAATTTACAGTATTTTCAAAAATTAACTGTGGTCTCATAAAATTATCCTAAAATCATAGGAAAATAAAATATTTACTAAGGAATACATTTTTTAAAAAATTAATTTTATTTTAATTTAATTTATTAATTTAAAATTATAATTAAATATTAATTACTCACAAAAATATCAACACTTAATTATTAATTTTTAAAATATTCACTCTCATTTATATGGTGCATAAATTTTATTTATACATACATGGGTGAGGATTATATTCCTAAGGGCGCATTACTATACATAAGGGTAAGGTGGTATTCATAAGGATAAGTTATTATTTGCAAAAAAATGTATGTTGATCATATCAGACTCTAAATATCTTACTAATCACAACCATGTTTGTTAGTTTTTCGAAATTCAAATAACAGAAGAAAAAAATATGTTTTGAAGCTTGGTTATAAGAATCTCTTATAAAAAAGTGTTTTCTTCTCAGGGGATCAGTGTTTCATTCATTCTATATTAAATTTATTTGAAAAACCTTGGAGTGTTACAATAGCCACTCCCACCTTTAAGGACATTAGGACTGGATCAAGTTGGGTAATCTCGTACACACAACCTAAAGGCTTCACCTGAGTATCTTGAAACCTAAAACACAATTCCATAGGCTATGAAACACAACAAAAATACATGTTGTAAAAAGGAACGATAATCCACACCAAGATCAATGTTAGGATAATCACACATAAACAAGTATGCCTACGGCTACTCACACACCCACATGCATCTTAGAAAAATCATGGGTTAGTCGAGCATAACATTACATCATGATAACATCATAAATATACAAGGCTCATAAAGGTAAGGAACCTCCTACATCAAAGTCATCAATCTCAATGGTAATGTCCATAAAAGGTGTTCTCACCCGAACTTCGTTTTCACACCAACCATAATGAAATCATGCACTGAAGAATCCTAAAATGAAAACCAAATATTTTATTCCAAGGACAAATAAAACATTACATGGGATCATAATTTCTCTATCCTGGATAATTTCTGAATTACCAATTTAATATCACCTGTAATGATATTTTATTTCTCCTAGGTAATTTCCAAATTATCATTCTAGACAAGCACAATCAATATTCTCCTTAAGAATAGTTATAAAACCACATTGAATAATTTATATCACTAAATTAACTCAAGAACACATGTGGTGTTCCTTATAATTATTCCTTTGTAAAATCATATAATTATCATTGACAATTACAAAATTATCTTCTGCTAATTTAATATCATTATAACTTGATATTTTTTATTATAATTACCCTTGGATAATTTGTATAATTATATTCCAATAATTTTCCTTAAAAATTATCCTTTATAATTCAATTATTATCTTTTGGTGGTTTTTTTAAAAATTATCCTTTGATAATTTAGTGAATTATCTTTTTATAATCATCTTTAGATAATCTCATGTACATTTATTTTTATAATTACTATAATTATTATTGATAATTTCATGAAATTATATTTTGATAATTCCCATAATTATCCTTTGATAATAAATTAACCTTTGATCAATTCCATAAATTTCCCATTATTAATTATCTTATAATAATTTATTATAAATTATCATTTGATAATTCTATATTATTATCTTCTGATAATCTCACCCAATTATAATTTGATAATTTGTTATAATTATCATTTGATAATTATTTACAATTATATTTTTTTTTAAATTTTACAATTAGCATTTGATAATTTTCAACAATTATCATTTGTTGAAATTTCGTAATTATCTTTTGATAATTTTTCACAATTATCATTGTTAAAATTATGCAATTATCATTTGATAATTTTCCACAATGATCTTTTCTAAAATTGCACAATTATCATTTTATAATTTTAGTCATTTATCTTTTGACGATTCTCATTCAATAATACATGTTATTTTACCTGAAATTCAAAATGTGAAAAAATTGGATTAATTTAAATATGAATAAATACCTTTCCTCCTTTAGAAACAAACATGGGATAAATTTCAACACATCAATATGAATAAAATGAAACGCATAATTTTTCTCAATATCAAAGAATATATTGAAGAGGGAATATTTGATGATAATAAAAAAATAAAAAAATGTAAACAAGAGAGGTATATAAGAGAGATATGCAGGAGTGGAAACAAAATCAATCCTATGCACTCCACCACCTCTATATTCCCCCTTTATTTACTTTTTTATTTCATTTATTAATTTGTTCTCATTTAATCCCATTATTATATTTTTTCAATCCTTCCCTTCTTAATGCCCATGCACCACCCACTTACACATTCATCATTAAATTATCATTTTAAACACATAAAACCATCCATTATTTATATATATTTTGACTGCACTATATATATACACATATCCACAAATAAATATATATACACCTATATATATATATATTTAACCCATATATATACACCTGATATATATATATATATACACACATCCATATATACATCCATACTTGTATATATACACATATATATTTATCTCATATATATATACAATTTAATTTACCACACATAAATATTATTTTTCCCAATTTAATAATATTAATAATAAAAATTATTATTATTATTAATTATATCTCATCATTAATGTTTCCCCAAAAACTTTCATTAAATGCTGATAATATTATTAGCCACACAATTGAATTTATGTTGTACGAGTAATAATAGTTATATTATTACAATTATCCCACTCTTTCGAATTCTCATCCCCGAGACGTTTCTCTAGTACTTTTTTAGAACAACTCAAGTCACCAAGATTAAACATTAGACTCGAGATCCAAAATCTCCTCCCAGATCCATTCTTGTTGTAATAGAATATGGACTAGTAGTACCATTTTTACTTGCAACACCTTCTGGATTTATTCTATAATCTACACCAGATTCTCCTTATATGAAGCATTAGTCTCTAGCTCAACGGCCACATAAAATACAACATAACTAGGTTGGGTAAGTACCTATGAACCAGTGACACATAAAAAAATCATCCATACCTTTATTGTGATAATGAAGTTCCATATGGTATGCCACTACCCCAATCCGCTCGGTGATCTCAAAGGGTCTGACAAGCATGGTGCTAGATTTCCTTGTTTCCTCAGATGTTGGTGGCCTAACTAAGGAGTCACTCTCAAGAAGACCTGATTATCCATAGTGAACTCCAAAAGTCTTCTCATTTGTCCAATATATAATATTTTCCTACCCTGAGTGGTTATAAACCTCTTCTCAATCATATGAACTCTCTCAGAGGCCTCCAGAACCAAAAAAAATCCATAATTACTACCTCACCATCCGAATTCCAACAACCAGTGATCAACATGGCCTTTCATGTAGAGTATTATAAGGTGTCCTTTGAATCAAAGCATGTTAATTATTATTGAATGTGAACTAAATCAATTCTAGGTGATCATCCCATGCTTCACCAAAGTCTAGATGGAATTCTCATAAAATATCTTTCAATATTAATATAGATTACTTGGACTGTATGTCATTTTGAGGATGGTAAGTTGTGATGAATCTTAGTTGAGTCCCTAGGGATTTATGCAAGCTATTAAAAAAGACCAATGTAAAACACATGTATCCATCCAAAACAAAGCTCAAAGTAACTCCATGCAGGTGTATAATCTATTGTACATAAAATTTTCCCCGTTCCTCTATTAAGTGAGTCTCTCTAGTTGGTAAGAAGTTATAAGAATTTGTTAGCTGGTCGAAAATCACCTGGATTATGTTAAAAATTATTAATATTCTTGGTAACCCCATCAAAAATTTCATCATGATGTCCTCCCACTTCCACATAGGTACCTGTAGTGGATGCAACAAGCCACTAGGATATTGGTACTCGACATTCACCCTCTAATAGGAAAGGAATCTGGAGAAGAAAACAATAACATATCTCTTTATCCATGGACACCAAAACTGACATCTAAAATCCTAATACATCTTGATCACACTAGGATGTGATTCCCATATAGAGGTATGGTAATCATCATCTATTGGCCATATGGGCATCAGATCACCAGTAGCCAACTACTCTCACATCATAGAACACTCTGGGTCTAACTCCTATTCAGTTTTCACCCAGTTCACAGGTGAGGATATTATATCTAAATGGTAACAAGAAAACATTCCATGATCCTCAGAAGAAACCATTATTCAGTTGGCCAACAAGCTCACTTTGCATCACTGCTTCTCTGAAGGCCTCTCACTAATCCCTTTCTGATCTTGAATCTTATGTCTAACTACATCCTCAATGAATTTACCTTTTCCCAGATGCATACGTCAACTCAAAAAATGAACATCTTTAGATACTCAACCCATTGCCTCTACCTCAGATTTAGGCCCCTAAGTGTGAAGATATAGAAAGGGATTTTATGGTCTAATAACCAAAAAATATCTCACCAAAGAGATAGTGTCAACAAAACTTTAGAGCATGTACCATGTATTCTAGCTCTAAGTCATTTGTAGGGTATCTCCTCTCATGGGGTCGTAGATAAAGAGACCCATAGGCTACTTCCTTCTCTATTTTCATTAGGACTACTCCTAGGCTAATGTTTAATGCATCATAGTTCATTTCATAACCAATATCATGCTTAGGGAGTTTTATTATTGGATATCTATTCAACCTTATATTAAGCTCATGTAAAGACTCTTCACACTAGTTTGACTATTGGAACTTCACTCCCTTCTTTGATAGAGTTTTCATAAATGCTGATAGTCTAGAGAAGTCCTGGATAAACCATTGGTAATATCCTGCTAAACCCAAAAAGATCCTACTCTCAAATACATTCTAGGGAAATGTTCAAGAAATGACCACCTAAACATTCTATGGGTCTAGATATTACAGGTCTCAGACACCATATTTCATAGGAACATCACCTCTCAAATCCATAAGCCACACTTCAATAGCTTGGTGTAATGAATGTGTTCTCAAAGCATACTAAAGACTATATCTAAGTTCCTATAATGTTTCTCTGTTGTTGTCATGTTGATGAATATATCTTCAATGAACACAAAAAAAGATTGGGTATGGATGTAAGGTCTTATTCATGAGGGCCATGAACACTACATGCATATTTGTCAGCCCGAATGATATTACAATGTATTCACATAGTTCATACCTATTGCAAAATCCCATATTAAAAATTCCTACATCTCTTACTCATAATTGGTGATATCTATATTGAAAATCAAACTTGGAGAACCACTGGGATTCCCGTAGTTAATTGAAAACATCATCAATCTTGGGAAACATATATCAATTCTTCATAGTCACCTATTTTAAATTTGGGAAATCAATGCATTGATTAAGACTACTATCCACTATCTTGTTGAAAAACATAGGTGAATCCCATGGTGAATTACTCAGTCTTATAAATAAATTTCTCTAAAAGTCATCCAGTTGAACCTTGATCTCCTTTTTCATGGTTAGCTCTATAGGATATGAGGTATCAAAATGGGTGGCACACACGACATAAGCTCTTTTCATATTAACATAATTATCCTTAAAATTCATTAATTTTTCAAGGATCCAAAACTATTTCAACCCATTAATAAACATCTTAAGGGCCTCCAGTTTCCTAGACGAATGAATAACAAAGGCGTTGAAGTAAGATCATATTTGACTATAGTTCTAAACTTCTATTCCAGGGATTGGAACAAATAAAAAGTCCTATGATTAATGTGACACTACTACCAAAACTATATATTAGGCACAATAGCATTCTCAAATAAATTTCTGAAATATTATTTCATGGTTTATCTCAAATGATGTTAAATTTTTAACTTCTTAGGTGTCGCAGAGTGGCTGACCAAGGTCATCTCTAAAATAGGTAGTAATTAAAACAACTTTTTTAAAGGTTTTATAAAAATAAAGATAAAATGAATAAGTAAATTATAAGTATGTGGGTGGGTTTATGATTATAAAATATGAAGAATAAGTTTACTAGAAAAATATTGTATTTTTTGTTTCATTTTTCAAATGAAGTTTGATTAATAAAACACAACGAGAAGATGTTTTTTAGAAAAATATTTTAAAAAGCGTAATTGATCTGACTCTACCTATTCAATTAATTATTAATTATTATAATTTATATTGATATCCACTTAATTATGATCCCCTAATTTTTTAACTCCCGAACCCTGTGAGAATTAACTTTACCATGAAGATGAAAATAGTTAAACCCTAGGTTAGCTTCAGAACATGCAATCACAACACCCCGATTTGATTATCATTCTAAGGATAGATTATGGTAAGTGGTAAATTATGGAATATATCCATTCTATAAATAATTATGAATGGATTTTATGGATTATATTATAACACTACAAATTTATCCTGTGTGTTTTTGTTCTACCAATTAAGTTAGCACTCTCACAATTTACACAAATCTTGACCTCGCGTGTTTTTGTGTTAATTGTTCAATTGCTTTCTTAGTTTCATATAATTTAAAATATAAATTCCTGGATAAAATTATTTCAATTATATTATCTCATTTATTCAAAATAAATAATCAAATAAGGTAATAGGTATATCAATCACAAAAAAACTATTCTTCCATGGGTGGTGTAGTCATCGTAGAAACGAATTGCATTCGCAAAGGTTTTGGAAAGGGTATAACCCAATCACGTTTATAATATTTATTTACAGACCAAATATGAATGTTAAGATACAAATAAAATTGAAAATAATAGAATAAATGGATGATAGCCTAAGATTTTATTGAAAGAATAACAATATTACAACGAAGAGGAGGAATATAAGAGCATTTTGGAGGAGATACTGGGTTGATAGCTTCCCTCCACCAATGGTGTATTGAATTAGTAAAGAACCAATTATTATTGGCTCCAAATACTCTATGGAACGTCCAAACCCCTACAAATTAGAGAAACACACATTTATAGAGTGGAGGGGAGTCTAGGTTACAATTGGTTTCATGTGTGAATGAGGAAATTCGGAAAAATATTTTATTCCATCTGTCTCTGCATATTTGAACTTCAAAATACATGAAAAAGATATATTTACAATAGTTTTATTTGTTTGAAACTGTATTCTAGATATTATCTACAAATTTGGGCCTAATCAAAGCAATTATAAAGAATTTATGGCCCAAGCACTGAAGTGATGTCCAATCTAGGGAGTCCATACCAACTTTGACTTCATGACCCATTTACTCCAACAAAATGCATGATTTAGATTATATATACAGAATGAAAGTTATATTTCATTAAGTCAGGATCATAGTTACAAAATTTTAAGTTCAAATAATAAATATAAAATTATTTATGGCCGAAATACTATAGTGATGTTTAAAGTGTAAAACTGGAATTTTCATAAAATTTTTAAATGAATGATCTAATCCCAAATATTTTATTAATAAACATATTTAACATAATGTGAGGAAATTATATCATTTATTATCAATTAAATATTAAATAAAATTGTGATTTATCAATTCTCTTACACATCCAGTGGTAAAGTAGGCATATACTCACATGTAGAAGTATTTCAACACTTCCCAAGTAGCCCCATAAGGATACATTGTAGTGACATCTTCTGTAATGTGAAAGAACACACTTCAAAAAAGAAAAAAAGTTATTATGATAAATTGTAATTAGTCTATATGATAATTTAAGTATTCTAACAGGAGTCTATGGGATCACACAAGGTTCTTTTATGAGTCTAAACTTAACCCAAGGTATACCCCTCCAAGCCCTAACCCTAGTTTCTATCCCTGAAATTTAGTCACATTCATCATATATATACTAATACAATAAAATAACCGATTTAACTAATTAATGAACATAAAGATATATCACAAAAACATGAAATCATATATATATATATATATATATATATATCACACAAATAAAAAATACCCTGAACAATTATAAAAAATCAATGAATTTAATTAATGAACTACTATGTATCACAACAATAGGTATATATATGGCATGTGAACCTACGTGTCTAGTCATGATGCATGAACAAACCCAAAATCCCATAAACCACATATCAAAATAATGTTAATCACCCATAATGGTATTGACACATCATTAATTACTAACTTTTCTTTTCTCTTGACTTGATTTGGGACAGGATAGATAGGAGTTAGGATAGTTGGGACTCGGGTAGGGGAAATATCATAGTGTCTGGCCAACACTGTATAGTGTAACTCCAAGTTACCTTAAATTTGGAATTTATTATGTTATTCTATTATAGTTTATTAAACTCACATTGGGTGATGCACATGATGTTGATATATGGTTCGTGGTATTTTAGGTGAGTTCATGCATCATGACTATGCACATAGGTTCACATTACATACATATACCTTTTGTTGTGCCACATAATAGTTCATTAATTAAATTCCTTGATTTATACTATATTTTTGGGAAAGTTTCTATTTATGTGATATATATGTGTTTTATTGATGTTATGATATATATTTATTGGAATTAATTAGTTAAACCGGTCATGCGATTGTATTATTATATATATGATGACTATGAATAATGTGTAGGGATGGAAACAAGGGTTAGTGCTTGGAGGGTCTTACCTTAGGTTAAGGGTATACTCATAGAATAACCTTGTGTGATCTCATAGACTCCTAGGAGAATCATTGTGTGATCCTATAGATAGATTAGGGTTTATCCTAATTACTTCATTTCTCTTCTAAAGTGTGTCCATTCACATTAATGAATATTTTTCCTTGATATATCCATATGGGAATACTTTGGAAGTAGTCCAAAATACTTATTCAAGTGAGTATGTGACTACTTTACCACAAGCTATGTAAGAGAATGTAGTTGAGAATTATCTCACTCCAACTCTATGGTTTAGGAAGTAGTGTCGGTTCAATCAGAAGTATTCCTATTAGTTCCTATCCTATGCATATGAGTTTAGAACTATGGTAAAATATTCTATTAAAATCAAGATTTCTTCATCCTTCTAGGGAATTTGAGGCCTGAATAATTTGACTAATGGGTTGATATTGTTGTGGATCTTTGACCTCATAGAGATTTTGAAGTATCAATACGCCAAGTTAAAAAGATCTCATATTGAGTGTGTATTCCATTTCGATACCACATATCGTATGAAAAAAATGATCTAAAGGAGATCAAGGATTGGTTGGATGACTTGGAGAGGAAGGGATTCATAAGGTTTAGTAATTCACTGTGGGATTTAACCATGTTGTTCTTAGAGAATGAGGATAATATTCTTTGTCCATGTGTTGATTACTAGAAGCTAAACAAGGTGATGATGAAGAATCAATATCTATTTCCTTAGATTGATAATATTTTTTATTAGATATGGGGAGCCTAATGGTTCTCTAGGTTTTATCTTCAATAAGGATATCACCTAATGTGATTTTGATAGGGGGAATTATAAAGACAATATTTCAGAGAAGGTATGGACTATGTGAGTACTTGGAAATGCGGTTTGAGCTAACGAACATGCCAAAAGTGTTCATGAACCTCATTAATAATACCTTCCATCCATACCTAGACTTTTTCATCATGGAATTCATCGATAATATCCTCATATACAATCTGATGCCAAAGAAACATGTTAGGAACCTAGAGATTTCCCTAAGTACACTTTTAGAAAACATGATTTATGTGAAGGTATCAAAGTGTGACTTTTGGATTCAGGAGGTGAAGTTCTTAGGAAATATGGTGTATGATATTGGTATATCTGTAGACCTAGATAATGTTGAGAAAGCCTGGTCCCTGACATTTCCCCAAAACGTATTTGTGATTTGGAGATTTTTGGGTTTAGTAGGATATTTCTAATGGTTTATCTAGGAATTCTTCTAACTATCAGCACTCATGAGAGCGATATCAAAGAAGGGAGAAAAGTTATTGTGGTCAGAATACTATGAATAGGATTTCATTGACCTAAAGAGAAGGTTGTAGAAAACTCCAGTACTGACACTCCCTGAGCATGATATTGGTTATGCAGTGAACTATGATGTATTAGAAATGAGTCTGGGAGCGATCCTAATGCAAAGAGAGTAGGTAGTATCCTATGGTTCTTGTTATCTATGATCCCATGACAGAAACTACCCCACAATTAACTTTGATCTAGTAGAAATGGTCTACGATTTGATGTATTGGTGACACTATCTCTTTGGTGAGAGTTTTTTTGTTTATACAAACCACAAAATCCTTTGTTATATCTTTACACACGGGGAAACAAATTTGAGGTAGAGGTGTTGGGTTGAGTATCTACATATATTTGTTTTTTAACTTTTTTTATGAACTTAGGAAAATGGGACTTCATTGTTGATTCTCATAGAAATAATATGCAATATGAGCAAGATCGTGGTGAGAGGAATTTAGAGGAGAAGTGATTCATGGTGATCTTATTGGCCAACTGAAGAATAGATACTTATAAGGATCATGGATTGATGACTTGTTCATATTTATAGATCACATACTCACTTGTGAACCAGGTGAAAACTGAATAGGAGTCATACTAAGAGTTTTCTATGATGAGAGAACAACTATATGTGGGGATATGATGACCAGATGGTCAATGGACAATGATGATGTGATCTTGGTACATAGAAGAATTATAGTCTATGTTTCCATCAAATAAGTGAGGATAAGTCATTACCATACCTCTACATGGGCATCACATCCTGCTATGAACAAAATGTTTTACTAATTCAGGCATCAATTTTGGTGGATAGGGATAAAGATATACATTATTGGTTTTTTCTTCTGATGTCTTAACTATCAGAGAGTGAAGGCTGGGTACTATCATCCTAGTGGGTTGTTGCATCCACTCCCAATACCTATATGAAAGTGGTAGGATTTCATGATGGGATCTTTTATGAGGTTACCCATAAGATTTAGAATATGTGACATAGCCTGGGTGATTATCGACCAGAAAATAATGTATTCTCACTTCTTACTGATCAGAGAGACTCAATCAGTATTGAAGTTGGGAAATATCTATGTCTGGTAGATTTTAAGCCTGCATGGAGTTCCCTTGATATTTTTCGGATCGTGACACCAACTTTATGTTTTGATTTTTCCAAGTCTTATAGAAATCTTTAGGGACTCGACTTAGATTTTTCATGACATACCATCCTCATATCAATAGAAAAGCCGATAAGGCAATACGCATATTAGAAGATATGCTATAAAATTGTGTGCTACACTTCAGTGGTCCAATGGATGGACACCTATCCTTGATTGAGTTCACATTCAATAGCAGTTACCAAGCTTCGATTTAGATGAAACCTTATAAGGATCTCTATGGAAGACCATGTCAATCACCACTTTTTGGCATGAGGTAGGAGAGGAATAAGTTGAGGGGCCAGTTTTTTTGAGGAGAACTTATAGATATTTAATTTGATTGAGAAGAGTTTGATCACCTCTCAGAGTAGGAGAATATTATATTTTGACCAATTAGGAGACCATTAGAGTTTTCTATGGGTGATCTGGTCTTCTTGGGATTGACTCCTCAGTTAGTCCAGCAACATCCGAGGAATCAAGGAAAGCTAGAACCACACTTATTGGACCATTTGAGATCATTGAGCAGATAAGGGAAGTGGCATACCATCTTTACCTCCCTTATCTCTATCGAGGTATAAATTATGTGTTTCACGTGTCACCAATTTTAAGGTACATACCTAACCCTACACGCATGTTTTAGATTGTGGGGACATTGAACTGTAGACTGATGTATCATATGAGGAATGTCTATTGCAAATTATAGACCAAAGTAAGAAGGTGTTGTGAGTATGGAATGCACCACTAGTCTGAATTCTACGACAACATGGACGAATTCAAGAGGAGATGTGGGAGTGTGATTCTGATGTTCAAGCTCAGTGGACTGAGTTATTCAAGAAATATTACTAGAGATACTTCTTGGTGATGAGAAGTCGATAGGGGGAGAGATTTGTAATATCTTTTGTTTTAAATATAAAAACCCCTCATTGATAATAATTTATGATTATTTTTATGTGAAAATATAATTTTCCAATAAAAATAATGCAATATATGATTTAAAATACATTCTATATGGTACAAATCCCACTTAATACCATGGAATATTCAATGGGATATTTTTAGAGTCATTTGTTGAGATCACCTGAGATTATAAGGCCCATATAGTCTTGGAACACATGAAATAAAAATATTTAATATATTATATTATGCACGTGATATTTTTTCCAAAATAATTTAATATCTCCTAAATGGTATGTCTTATGAGAAATATGAGACCACTGTTAGGTCCGAGGTGAGGGGTTTATTGTAGGAATGACATAACTATTGTGTACGTTAGGAATTTGGTAACATTTATTTAAAGGATAACTTATTTAATATTTTTATTTATATATTTCTGAAAATCATTGAATATCTCCCAAATAATGAGTTGTATAAGAAATTTGAAACTACTATTAGGTCTAGGATGAGGGGTTTACCCAAGGTATGACATAAATTTTGTGTGCATCAGGTGTTTGGTAACATCACATGTGATGATAACTCATTTAATATTTTAATTACGTATTTTTCTAAAAATAGTTGAGTATCTCTCAAACAGTGTGTTGTATGAGAAATGTGAGGCTACTGTTAGGTATATATTGTTGGGCTTACCCTAGACATGACATAAATTTTACATGAAATGGAAATTTGGTCAGATCTCACTTAAATTTATGTTATTAAATATTTATATTATAAAAATATTATTAATTTAATAAAAAAATTATTTTTTTTAAATTGTTCTTCTATGTATGGAGAAGCCATTGTTGAGGGATGGGTTTATCCAAAAACTTTATATTTCAACCATTTTGAACCATTTTAGTTTGCAACGTCTTAATGATGAGAAAATAATGAATCTATAATGAATTTTTAGTTGAATAGTGTTTTATATTTGGTGTTTTAAATAGTGGTTTTAAGGTCTACAATTTTGGGTTCTAAATACCCGAATCATTTCACCTTCATTGTTGGTCAATCCCATTGATTTCAATCAACTATGAAACTCCCTTAAATGCATTTGGAAAACTTACCATGACTCGTTTCAGTGTTTTTACTTGGTTCCAGTGGTGGCAATTGACCCTCCTCCACCCCCTGTAAACAATGCTTAAGGTTTGTCTTATTATTATTTTTTAATTTATTTTTCATTTTTACCTCATCTAAATTGTGGGGAAAATGTTTGAAATTAATTTAAAATATAAATTCAATATTTTTTCAATGATAATTTAAAATTATAAAAGCTTAAATCACACAAACTTTTTCAGAGATGAAAATAATGAATTATCCTGAGATAATTCAAACGGATTATCAAGGGATAATCTAAAAAAATTATCAAGATATAATTTTTTTAAAATTATCAAAAAAAATTATAAGAATTTTAAATTATAATTTCATGGAATTTTACGAGTATAATTATAAAATGACAATCACATCAAATGTTCGAGGATAATTTATTTAAACTAGCATGTGATAATTATTTTAAATTATCAAGGATAATTATTAAATAAATTATGAAAATATGATTGTATAATATTATCAAACGATAATTGAAATATTATAAAAGGATAATTATTAACATCAATAAACAATAATTGTGATATTATCAAAGAGTAGTTATTAAAATTATCAAATGATAATTGAAAGATTATAAATGGGTAATTATTAAAATTATCAACCCATAATTGATATATTATCAAAAGAAAATTTATAAAATAAAAATTATCAAAGGATAATCTCATGGATTTGGTGAGGGGAAATTTATATAATTTCTAAAAGATAATTACTTTGAATTATTAAAAGATAATTATTAATATTATCAAATGATAATTTCCAGTTTATCAAATGATAATTATTTGAATCATCAAATGATAATTATAAAAAGTATTGTTATAATAAATAATCAATAGATAATTATAAAGGATAATTTATTATAAATTATCAAAATATAATTATAAAGGATAATATATATAAAAAATTATCAATATATGAATGTAAAGGATAATTTATGATAAATTATCAACATATAACTATAACAGGATAATTTATAATAAATTATCAATAGATAATCATAAAATTATAATTTATGGTAAATTATAAAGAGATAATTATAAAAGGGTAATTTTTGAGAAATTATCAAAAGATAATTAGTCATAATGAGATTTTTTTGATTTTATGCATTGAACAAGACCTATAATTTAGAAATTATATAGTAGAGAGAAATTATCATCACATGTTGGTTATGGTTATAGAAACCCTTGAAAAACCTCAAGATTTAACCTCTTAATGTTTATAATAATAAGGTATTGAAGAGGAGTTCTTCACTATTTAAATTTCCATTTTATATATTAAACCATATATGGTGGTTTATTACACTATTGAAATCGATGCCTTTTAGGTATAAACTTCTTTACTATTTTGGCCTTTGCTACACATGATGCCTTAATTTTATTATGTGTAGACATATTTAATGACCATGACAGATTATGATCGCATGCGGGGGGTGTGTAGCCTTGAGAACCTTATGTGACACTTGTTACCATGAGTACTTTGTAGCTTGTTATTCATGTTCAATGTTGATCACATAAATTGTTCTGCTACCATACTTATGATATTATGTTATGCTTTCTTGTGTATCCTTCCATTCTATGTGTGATTTTGTGGTATTTTTATTGGATTACAAGGTAGTTTAACCATCATGACATGTTTATCCCTTAGAGTGGGAGTGTACATGACTTGCGACGATGATGACAAGGGACCTTTGACTAGGGTAGGGACATGAAGATGCCTCATGGATGACAGGTGATGCACTTGATTCCTAAAGAATGAAAAGGGGTATGTTATTGATGCCTAGTTAATGAAGAGTAGATCTCAATGCCTAGATAATGCTGAGAATAGTACTTCCTTAATGCCTAGTGTATGTAAAATTTCATGATCACAAGATGCCGAGTAGCATGAATAATGAGCCTCATGGACAATCATTTATTCTTTTGACACCTTGATTATCCTTCTAGCATAGAGCCGAAGAAGGTACAATAGAGGTCTTAGGGAAACTTGGTTAGTACAAGAACATTTAGTTTTGGATTGTGTGTTACTATGATAGTTATGAATTAATTATTATTATGGAATACACTTGAATACCTAAGAAAATTAGGTTAATGAATCATTGGTGGTGAAATACTGAGTCTTATACTCACCACCCTACTAAGGAATTTTGGTGTGCTTTTAGATTTCATAAGGGATCCAGCAAAGGGAAAGGGACCTATGGAGGACTATTGATCTGAGGAGTGTGGAGTTTGTAGTGGGATAGAATGGACACTAGTGGGGCCTACAACCATTATTTATTTGTTTATCTTCTTTTTTTACCCAAGATATGCTTTCCAATTTTGGTAGTTACCTTTATTTACTTGTCATGTATTCCATTTATTCAGTTATTACACATGTTTACCTTAACGATTTATTATATCAGTTATTTTTTGTTATACATCCTATTACATGATATTGGGGGTATAGTATTTCGACTATTGAACTCAGACCCTTGCTGTTAGTCAAAAAACTCCTGCATATGGGTAAGAATGCATGACGACATGTGGAAATCCGACTCATAATCGGTAGTTTGAATCATGATGTTAAACTTGTGGTTGATCGGTTTGGACATTTTGAGGATATCAATTGTGGGCTTCAAGTTTGAATCATGTGGATCAATTCATTTGGGTTAGGTCCTCTTTTAATCATTCATTTTCTCTCACATTTTCTTTAGAATAGAATTTATGGGTTAATACATTGGAATGGTGTAGAGTTTGTGTCACAGTGTTGTTGATTTTGATGTTATTTTATCTTATCTTGATCTAGTTTGTGTTTCAGTAGTTTTCAGGTGGAAATTTCATGGTTTTTAAAGCATTTTAGGAGAATAATGGTTAGACCACGTGACTAGTAGTAACCACATGTATCCCATGTGGATGATTCTTTCATGGTGGAAAATCCATTTTACATGGATTTTTCATATTTTGACAAACCATGTAGATATCTCTAGAAGCTGTGTAACCTGTTTGTCCTAGAAAAAGTCTAGAGAATAATAGGCACATGGTTTGGAAAACCATGCATCCAAACCATGTTGGTGATATGTGTCCATAAAGTTGGATACACATTTTTGGTGTATATTTTGACAAACTATGTAGCATGTACAAGTTTTTTTTTTGAACTTCTGAAAATACCCTCTCAAATTAAAAGGGGTTTCACCCCTCTTCTCCCCCATTCATTTCATCCAACCCTTGGGAGCCCAAGGAGGATCTCTAAATTCCTACTTTTATTCTTGGACCCTATTTTGTTACTTTATAGAGTATTTTAGGTAATTATTTCCCTTTTATATCTTCTTCCCTTCCATCTCTCTTTCCTCTTGGTTTTGGCTTCTCCTATGAACCCTAGATCTCTTGCGGTTGATTTTAGGGTTCCTATTGGATCTAATTTTGGTGTTTTGAGTGTATAGGGTTTTTAAAAACTATATCTATCCTTTTGGGTGTGATCATAATTTAAGGAGACACATTTTGGTATGGTTTCATCTTTTTAGAAGAAAGTGTTTCTATGTAATTTTATCATTTGGGAATTAAAAGTTTGTTTGTGATTTATAAATTACTTTTCATTGAAAATATGAATATATGTGATATATTTATAGTGATTTAAAACCATTTCATGTTGTTTTTATCTTGGAATAAATTGGTTATCCTTTAAAATCTATTTTTTTATGTTTAAATTGAAATTTTTCCATATATTAAGCTTTTTTTAAATGCATGAGTGGCTTTTAAAATGGTTATAAATGAAATTCTGTGATTATGATCATGTTTTATTTTTCAATGAGTGAAATATATGTTTTAAAGTGATTTTTGATTTAACATGTGGTGTTGACCTAAAAATTATTTTGTAAATGGGCTCTTTAATGGATTTCAAATGGTGATTTTAAATGTGTGTTCAATTTACCCCTTGAGAAATACATTTATGTATTATTGAAAATGGTTTGATGGAAATGATCGGCCTTTGGTTATGTTTTAGATTTTAAAGAAAATGAACCATTTTTAAGGGTATCCTTGAAACGTTTTTTAATGGAACGTTTTATTTCCAAAATATTTTATGAAATAAATAAAATGGTGTTCATGAAATTAGAAAGGTATTGGAATATAGATCCATGTTTTAGTTTTAAAGGCCTGGTTGAAACTTTGGTTTTAAAATGGTGGATTTGAAAAAAAAAACCCTTAATTTCCTACTTTTTAATTTCTCCTTTTATGGATTTTTTATCACTATAATGTACTTTTTTATCCCCTTGTATTACTTTTTCCTTATTCTTTGGGTACATTTGATTTATGAGGATATTCATTATTTGGGTGTTTGGGGGTGAGGGTTAGACATTTCGTGTCCTCTATATGTTACACTTGGTTTTTATTTCCTCCCGCCTCACTTCCCTTTTTAGTCATTTAAACCCAGGTACTAAGTGGAAGATCTAAGTTTGTTACACTAGTTGGATTACACACTATTAGTGGTCCACCAATCATTCTTGGAACACGGGCTAGGAGGGGGTGTCATCACAATGAGGCTTATATGGGATAATGGGATGAATTTTGGTTTAAACTTTTGTATATTACAATATCTAGTTCATTAGTTGGAATAATCTTATATGGTCATATTCTTCACACATTAGGGATCCATGGTAGATCCCATGACACATTTTATTTATTGTTTTAATTTCGTTATAGAGTAGTTTGATCTAGTACTTGAAGTATCATTTCCCCTACCTACTTTTTTGTGGTTCCATTTCTTGCTTATATTTGTTATAAGCCTTTTGTATATTAGATCCTACTTAGTTGTGCTATACTAATGTGTTTTTAGGTTATTTCCTTTAAGAAAATTAGTTTTAAAATATTTTTGAAAAAAATAATTTTGAATTTAAAGACTTTTGTGTGGGTTTTTAGAGTGGATTTCAAAATGTGTGTTTTGGTTGCAAAATGGTGGATTCAGTCGGTTAAATGTTTTTAATGTGAACAATTTATTTAAATAAAAAAAGTGTGTATTTGGAGAAATTTAAATGGGGGTATTGTTTTGAAATGACTTATCCCAGTGGAAATTTTTTCAAAGAATGTTTTTTTAGTTTGAGAAAACAAAGTGAAATGTTTTGAAAAGTATTTATGGTATTTTTTTTGTTTTCCATAAGTTATATTTTAGAATCTTACTTTATACCTTTATTTTCAAACTATAATTGAATAAATTCTTTATGAAACATATTTTATTGTTTCCATGGGTTTTACTGATATACTAGGGATTTTTATCCAACACCTATATATTTCAGTTTCCATGATTTCATTTGGATCTATCCTTCACTCCTTTAGACCAATGACGGGTGAGTTGGGTGGTGGGTAGAAACTAAGGTTCTATGGAGTTGGTTTATGGTTTTATCTAGTTGGGTTTAATTTTTTTTTATTTTTGGTCATATTTATATTTTATATTCCTTGTTATACCCTTCTATTTATGGATTTTAGTGTTTATGTTTATGAAAATGGGTTGGATTAGTTTATTTAGTTATGATCTGTTTGAAATGTTTACTTGTTTTTGATCATATTTTTTCACTATATTTTATCTTTAAATTGGGGAAAACCATCCCCAATGGGTCTCTTGTGATACTTAGACACTAGTTTATGGACCATGGGGATCGACAACTCCCTAAAGGCCCTATGTCGGGCTGGGTTGGGTGTTTGGTTCATTGGAATCCTAATTTAGTTATAATTATCTATTGTTTTTAATGAGATTTGAGTACGTGATGTGCCTCAAAAATAATAATAGACTCATAAATAAAAATTTATAAGAACACAACTATAGATTCCAATGTATGGAACTACAAAAAATGAGGTCCTATCGGTGGTTTATTAGAGGCAGTTCTAATAACCACCGCTAAACAAATATTATTAAATAAAATTTATATGTAAGAACCTAATTTTTCTAGGAGGTAAGGATCCTTTAATTTTCATTCAAATTTTTTAGTTTTGACTTAATATAAATTCCTAATGAGGCTATGGAGGAAACGAGGGTGTTCAGGGCTTGTTGGGGATAAGAAACCCGATCAGTGGAAGAAACCACTATGATACAGAGTTAGTAGAAACCATAAAGTACAGCCTACATGGTTTCCCATAACCATTTGTGGAATTTATGAGAGTAAAAGATGACTCAAGGTTTTTTTAACTATGTGACCTAGGTCACATGATCGGTCAAGAACTCTACAATTTTTATAACATAAAAAATGAAAGGTTTTCATATGGTTTACCAAACTATATAAATGAACCATGCAGTTTATATCCTTAGATAATAAACCACGGATGGTTGGTGAACAATTTGTCTAACCATGCGTCCAAACCATTCAACCCCTTTTAGTTGGTAAAAATTATATTTTTCCTTTAATTCCTTCTAAATGTAACTCACATATTATTTTCTTCATTATATAAAATCAATTTCCTCTCCCATTGGAGCTTCACCACCCATACTCCTAGGTATGTTAATAAATATTCCATCCAACTTCATAATAAATAATTGTTCATCTCCTTGGATTCTGCTTGGCCATTCATCTTTTTCTCTATTTCCTTATGATCTAGGCCAATATTAGGGCCTATACTAGATGAGGAGAGTTCTACAGGCTCATGGTAGGTGTTAAATGAATCATCCCTTAAAGTCTCACCATCTATAAGTTGTTTCCACTATGTGCATTTTTTTTCACTAGGCATTGTTTCTAAAATTAATATTTATTGATTTAATTTATCTAGATTTCATTATATGGACCAAATAATGTCACATGATACCATTAGTGGTTGGGAACTCAATACAAGACACCCATATATAGTTCATTATTCTTTTATGCCTTTGGTAACCTATGTCGGGTCTAACTGTGGCACCGTTTAGGTTCTCCTGACTTGGCCTTATCAAGGTAAGTGTTCCATCATAATTAAATGAATATGTAAGTTTTTTAATGGAAATCACACACACAAACACACACACACACACATATATATATCAAATGAACTAGTTGATTATAATTGAATTTATATTGGTTTCAAATCCTAGACCCATTGTTATTCTTAATGAAAGGTATAGAATGAACCTATTAAATTTTTATAAATTAAAGAGATTAATGGTTGCAGGTCCTTGATACACCTTATCATGATAATTTAAAGGTAAATAAATGAACCTATTAAATTATTAAAATGATTATAAGGTTCCCTTGCCTTAGACCATTTTCATCTTTATAAGAGTGATCAAACTTGAGCCAACCTTGGATTCCTAAGGGAATACCCTGATCACTTAGAGGATGAAATTCCAGTTCATTGATCCAAATTCCATGGGAGATACTGACCATAGAATCTGGTCTTTTCTTATTACATGAATTCCTTGGTGTAGTACCAATGATTAACTTGACATCATTTATGAATATTATAATGCCTTGGATTCACTCCTTGGATTAAAATTGATGTCTTCAGACATATGGTTCCATAGATTCACCCCATTGTGCCTAGTAATTATTATCCTGAGATTACCATATATGAGAACCATAGACTTGGTTAGAATTCTTTATAATGGAATTAATTTTGTGAGCCCCTTAGATTACACTCATTCCCAATATTTCTAAACTGCATGAGTTACTACTATGAGTTGGTTAACCCCTAAGGTCAAGGATTCCTTGGTTTCACCTTAGATACTCTTTTATTATTATTATGATCTATTCAATACCATTGAAACATTAAAATGATTTATATATATATAATGAATTATGTTTAATTAAATGATTACCTATTAAGAGACATTACCAGCTGAGGCTGAAGCATGTATGGGTTATCATTATATAATTGATTTACCTTTATATATACCTACACACTGTTTTTGTTTATATTCACATTCTGGATTTTATAGATGTCATTGGTGGTGTCTTAATGAGATTTATCTCATACCATATTAGGGATATTGTTAGAAACTGACAAAATAATATGATCACAAGTATGGATATGGGGAAGCATGCCACCTTGGACACCTGACTTTCTTACTTTTGGATGAGAGATTTGTTGCAGATGACCGGGCCAGTGCTTGGGATAAATAGATAGTTTTTTTTATTTTTTATTATTTTTTATTATTTTTTGTAGCATGTATTATAATAAATATATACTTCCATGTATTCTTATCTTAAATTTTATAGAGACATGACATGACATCATCACTTTTTTTATATGATAAAATTTATATCTTTGAGTTGATTTTTATTGATAAATGACTATAGATATTTCAATTTCCATATTTATGATAATTCTTATTATACTATTTATTAATTTTTCATATTAACACTTTTTTACTCTAGAATAAGGTAATATACTCCCCCATACATATCCTAGGCCCTCACTTCTAGTCGGCAAGCTCTGTCATACGGGGAGGCATGCTTGAGGCCTTGTGGCCCACCAGATTGGGGTACTATTTAGTGGCTCCCTGGTCGAGATGTCACAAAGTAGGATCAAAGAGGGTTTTTCTTTTGTTTTGTCATATTGTTTGGGAAATTTATACAAGATATTAGGAACATATCAATACTTTTTCATAAGTCATACATCAGAGTACCTAACCCACATTCGATGTAAATAACAATTTTTCTGGGAATGGGAAATTGTTGTTCAATATTTTTCTTTTTACAGTTGATATATTTTAACTATTGGGTGATGAAAATTAATAGTGATATTTGATATGATTTTTGGTTATTTTAACTTGTCCCAATATTGAGAGAATAATTGTTACATGCATCATTACAGGCACCTATAATTTACATTCCATGCATATCACATGCCATATAGGTGCATTTTAATACTTTCATTTCTTGTGTTTCCTATGATTGTTTAGTGATATATGGTTTTTATATATTCATCTACTAATAAAATCTACTCTATGGAAAGGAAAATTATTTTTCAAAAATTCAGAATCAACCTAAATATTTTTTGCCTATATAGATTGATGGTGACATCTTAAATAGAAATTTTTATTCCTTATAAGCTTTGTACCCCCGATTACATGAGTTGGGATTTGAATATAATTACATGAATACCAATTTTAATTTATAAGGTGTATGGGATCTTATGAATTAGAAAGGGTAATTCAATGGGTTTTTTCATAAAAAGTTTTACCGATTATATTCTGAGACTGATTGTACGGGTGCTAATTAGAATTAAATGGGTTTCGATTTTAGTTATAAAGTGTATGGGTATTTATTAATTGGGAATGAAGATCTATTTAATCAAACCTTGAAATATGAATATAAGAACATACAAACTTAAAATGAAAATATTGACGTATAAAATAAAGATATTTCTTGTAAATGGAGATGACAACTATAATTTAAAGATCATTTTCATCCTTAAATTCTAATTTACCCTTCCATATATTGGAACCAATGTAAATTAAAATCGAAGACTTAATAATTCCCTAGACTTCTGAGAGGATAGTTGAGGGTATTATGTTGGGTTGTGAAACCTTATACATATGATCTTATTTCACTAGTGTTTCTATATATTTGAAAATCTTATTCTGAGGTGTGTGCTTGGAATTTGTAGAGTTATTCCATCACAACGTCTTCTATTCATGCACAAAGAAGCTAGATATGACCATTCTATAGAGGTGGTGGGCCTTTAACCACCAATGATAACTCCAGTAGTGTCATCTAAGGTACCAACTTATATTCTTGAACCAGTCACTAATGATCATATTTCAGAGGGTTTACTATGTCTAATGTAGTCTATGCAGAGTGATCCATGACCTACACCTATAATGTTTGATCTAACTCGTGATTTCCAATAGAATAATCCTCCCATATTTTCAAGGGATGTTGTTCCACGATAATCTAACTTCTGGATAGAGGCCATTATTTATATTTTCAATAATTTAGAGATACCTCTAAAGAGGAGAATCAATACCTCCAACTAAATGATGTTTTATTCCTCTAAATGCCGGTGGGATGTGGTTACTCACGTTGGTCGTTATCAAGGCTTGGTCTAGGAAGACATCCAAAATGCCTCCTATGATTACTTTTTTCCTCAGACATTGTGATCTAACTAATATTGAGATTTTATACACATGGAGTAGGATGTTATCTATATCATGCAATATTTATCAAGTTTTACTAAGTTGAAATTCTTTTCACTGCTTCTACCCGGTGATGAGATAATTCAAGCGAGACGCATTTAGTATGGGCTCAAGTATTCCATTTGATCATAGGTAAATATACTTCTCCTCTATAACCTTTTCTAATATCATATAGTAGGATCTTATGATTAAACACAACCTAAGATAAGACTATAATACTGAGAACATAGGATCATTGCTGAGGTAGGGTAGTAGTTTTTCTGGTGGTAGGAATCGTAGCCATGAGGTTTCTAATAGAGAATTTGTGGCCAGAGTATCCACACTAGAAGCACCGTTATATGCCATTAGTGTGGAGAAAAGAGGCATGTGAAGATTTAGTGTGATAGAAAACTTCTTGATTGTTGTGATTGTTACCATATGGGTCATCTTTAGAGATTTTACTAGACCTTTCTGCCTATTTTCAGTGGAAGAGGACCTACACCAGCTCCACCTTCAGAAGTTGGATCAGTTATGACACATCAGACAAGAAGATGGAGAATTCCTAGATAAAATGGTCAAGGAGGAGGTCTTTTCCATGGTATATAGACTTATTATTTTTAGGACCAGGAGAGTAGACCTACCTAGGGTTGTCCAGTTGTGGAAAATGGCCATGGATCAGGCCAGTTTCATGCATTAGAGATAATACCTGAGGATCAAAGTGCATGATAATCTATAGTATGAGGTACTATTATATATTCCTCTAATATCAAGTATTATTTATTCAATATATTTTCTTCTCACTTATTTATGTATTTATCAACCATGGAATGTATCGGGATATAAATTCAATAATTTTGTGGGTGATGACCCAAGACATTATGTTGGGTGTGTGATCAAAGGGCATATGCTAATGAAAATAATTTCCCTTGAGGTTGGAAATTGTCATTTCTTATTGGACCTCTTCATCCTCAAGATGAAGGGATTCAATTTCATACTTAGGATGGATAAGTTGGTTCCCTATCATGCCTATGTGGACTACTATCATCATAGGGTATCATTTACATTACCAAAGGGTGATAGTTATATTCACAAGGGTGAGCGGTATGTCCAAGAAATTTGAGATGGACTAGAACATCATGGGCTAGGTGGAGTGACTGCCCAGATAGATAGACTTTTCATAGATGATCATATGATGTGTTTAATGGATTTCCTCCAGTAGTAGATCATTTTAGGGATGTATTTCATAACAATGTTCATGGATTACCTCCAAAGAGATAGGCATGGTTCACAATTGATCTTGTTGTAAGTGTCTCTCCAGTATTTATTCATCTATATAGGATGGAAACTTATGATCTTCAAGATATCTAGTGATAGTTGGATGATTTATATTCTAAGGGCTTTATCTGACTGTGTACATCATCTTGGGGTCCACCCATGCTTTTCTCTAAGAAAGAAGATGTGACCCATATACTGTATGTGGATTACTGATGGTTAAAAAATCTTTTGGTTAAGAAACGAAATCCATTTCATATAATATATGATATCTTCAACTAGATCAAAGGAACTAGAGTGTTCTAGAAGATTGACCTAAGGTCAGTCTATCATTAGGTTTTAGTCAGGCCCTCTAATTACTATGTACAACTTTCCATCATCAGTGTATTTTATATGAGTGCATTTTTATGCTATTCAGTCTCACAAACACACCCACCATTTTCATGGACGTAATGAATAGGTTTTTCCACCCATATATTCGTTCATCCATCGTCATTTTTGTGGATGCAATCTTGGTGTATTCTCATAATCAGAGTGACCATACCAATAATATTGATATTGTTTTGAATACATTGAGAGTGTATCATCTTTAAAATAATATTTCTATGTTCTACTTCTATAATGAAAAGTTTTACTTATTGGGTCATATTATCTTGGAATTGAGAGTATCAGTTGACCCAGTGAAGGTGTGTATTGTTGTTTCCTAGGATCAACCCAAGAATGTGTTTAATATATAGAGTTTATTAGGGATGGATCGATATTACAGGAGTTTCATATAAGACTTATCACTCCTTTATGAACCTCTTAACGGTATGACTAATAAATGTGTAAAGTTATTGTGGTACTAAGTGTATAATAAATCCTTTTAGGAGATGAAAGTAAGGCTTACTTCGATACTAATTCTGATTCTTCTAGAGCTTGGTAGAGGTTATATGATGTTCATTGATGCATTAAGAATTAGTCTTGGTGTAGTTTTGATGTTGTTGGATCAATTCATTGCATATGAGTCTCTACATTTTAGACCTCATGGATGGAATTAACTAATTTATGACCTTGAGATAAAATTAGTTTTCCACTCCTTACATTGTTAGAGACACTATCTGATGGGTGAGAGTTTTCTGATATATACGGACCACAAGAGACTCAAATATATATTTATACAACATAAATTGAATATTAGAAAGTGAATGTGGGTTGAATACCTTCATTATTTTTACTTTGAACTTGCCTATATTCCTGGAAAGGGAAATGCAGTTGCTGATGCACTGAGCCAAAAAACTCATGCACAAGTCATTTAAGAAGCCAGTGATGAGTGGAAATTGATGGCCCTCATTTTTTATCTATAGTTTAATGAGATTAAAAAATATCATTTTATTTTATCCTTAGAAGTTTTATCTTTACTTCTTGATAGGCTAAAGAGAAATGAGTTCTCATATCCTGAAGGTTTGGTCCTATGGGATAGTATTTCTGGTGAGGACCTACCTCTAAATTGTTCTGTAAATGGAGACAACATCCTGTGTATACATGGGTGTATCTAGGTTCCTATAAAAATGATATATAAGATGATGTGAGAGTCCCATGATTCATAGTGGGTAGTTAATCTAATATTTTCCAAGGTGTATCATGATATACATCATCAGTATTGGTGGCCTAGGATGAAATGTCAGATCATAGGATTTATTAGTAGGTGTTCCACCTATCAATAAGTGAAGATAGACCACCAATTAACATTTAGCTTCTTATAGTCATTATCAGTCCTAGAATGAAAATGGAAATATATTTCTATTAATATTGTAGTTGTCTTATCAAGGTCACCACAATGTATTGATGTAGTTTGGGTAGTCGTGGATCAAATTACTAAAGTATCTTACTTCCTTCTTATTCAGGATAACATATCAATTGATGAGTTGGAAAGAATGTATGTCCATGAGATTATATAGACACATGGGTTCCCTTGTATTATCATCTCATATAAGATTCTCATTTTACATTAGGGTTATGGAAAGGGTTATAGAGATCTTTAGGTACATAGGTTATTTTGAAAACAACTTTTCACCCTCAGACGGATGGCCAATCATAACAAACTATACAAGTGTTGAAGGACATGATATGAGAATGTGTCCTTGATTTTGATGGTTATTTGGGGAATCATATACCTATCTTCGAGTATACCTACAATAATAGCTTTCATGAAATGATTAAAATATATTTCTATGAGGCCTTATATGGTAGGAAGTGTATTTCACCCCTGTACTGAATATAGATAGAAGAGGTAGTGCTACTAGGTACTCATATCATACAGGAGGCTTCAGCGAATGTATAGTTGATCAAGAATCATATGTCTACTACTCAGTATAGATACAAATCATATGATAATTTTCATCGATGACCTCTAGATTTCAAGGTTAGGGATCATTTTTTCTTATGGGTATCACCCATACTTTGGTATAGATAGATACAATGGAAAGGAAAGATATCACCACACTTTTTGGGGATTTTTAGATCTTGGGTCGAGTCAGGAAAAAATCTTATCATTTTATATTACCTTAGAGGTATTGTTCCATGCATGACATCTTCCATGTTTCACAGCTTCATCGTTATCATGTCGAACCATCTCATACTTTTTATCCCAAGTATATTGAGTTAAATGGTGATTCTTCTTTTGAAGAGTATTTCATATGCATCATTGAGTGGAGCATAAAGGTTCTCTAAGGCCGATCTATCCTTTTAGTATGGATGATATGCAAGCATGGCCATGTACAAGATGAGATTTGGGAGCTTGAGGCTAACTTACATGCTCATTGGCCATAGTTCATCTCATACAACATTATACCACCCATGTAAAGGAAAATTAGGGATAAGTTCTTTTAAGTGGGGGGGGGGACTATAAGAACCCAATTTTTCTATGACGTAAATATCCTTTAATTTTTAGTCAAATTATTTGGTTATAACCAAATATGAATTATTAGTGAGGATATGGGGGGAAAGGGTGTTAGAGGCTTGTTTGAAGACCTAAACCATTGATAATGGAATAAACCGCTATGATGCATGGTTAGTAGAAACCATGAAACCCATCATGAATGGTTTCTACTAACCAGGAGGGGAATTTTTGTGAGCATAATATGTTGTATGATTTCCCTAACTATGTGACATAGGGTTAATGACCATACGAAAAATCATAAATTTTTAGCAGATGAAAAACACATGGTTTTAACATAGTTTCCCAAACTGTTTGAATAAACCCTGAGGATTCCCTCCTTGGACAGCAGGCCAAGCACAGTTGGGACATGGTTTGGCCAACCATGTAGAGAAATTGTGCAACCCCTATTAGTTGGGAAAAATTACCATTTTTCCATTAATTTTTTATAACATTAACCCACCTCCTCTTTTCTTCATTTTAGTGGATATGATTCCACTTTTCTATCCCATTGGAGTTCCACTACCTCTCCTCCTAGGTTAATTGATAAATCTTCTATCCAGACTTAGAAAAATATGTCATTTTTCTTTTTTGATTCCTCTCAAGTGGTCATATGTTTCTCCATTGTATTTTGATCGAATAAAAAATAAGGGATGGTACTAGATGAGGATAGTGATATAGGCTCAAGGTAGGTGGTCTATGAATCATCCATTAAAGTCTCACCATCTGTAATTTTTTTTCTTTGTGCTCATGCTATTTTCACTGAGTGTTTCATCAAAAATTCACCTACCCTAAATTAATATTTCAAGATTGTATTTTATGGACCTAATAATGTTGCTTGATATCGATAGTGATTGAGACCTCAACATGTTCGACCCATTTAGGGTGAATTATTCATTTATTCCTTTGGTAACCCATGTCGAGTCTATCTATGGCACCTTTCGGGTTTTCCTAACTTGTCCAAGTTAAGGTAAGTGTTCCATCATAATTAAATGAAACTTTATGTTATTTAATATAAATTAAATTTAAAGATATCACTTATCCTAGTTAATTATAATTGAATTGATATTGGTTTCATATCATCAAACTCTTGTCATGCTTAATGAAAGGTACATAATGAACCTATTAAATGTTTATAAATTAATGTGGTACCTTTTCATGATTATTAAAATGTTAAAAAAATGAACCTATTAAATGATTAGATGGAATAAGAATTGCATGAAATTTGATCATATATGATATAAATGGAATGAGAATATGGTGCCCTTGTCTTGGACCTTTTTCATGTTTATAGGAGTTGTGAGACTTAGGCCAACCTTAGATTCCCAAGGGAATGTCTTGGGTATTCATAGGATCCAATTATGATTCATTGAGCTGATTGTCATGGGAGATACCCACACTAAAATCTTGTCTTTGTCTTATTACATGAATACCTCGTTATAGTATCAAAAATTCACATGACTTCTTTTCTAAATATCAGAATTCATTGGATGCACTTTCTTGGATTTAGATTTATGTCTTCAAACATGCAACACCATGAATTCACCCTACTAGGCCCAGTCATGTTTAGCCTGAAATTACCATGGATGAGCTCCATGGACTTAGTTATACTAATCTATAGTGGAATTCCTTGGGTGAGCTCCTTGGATTACAATTCAACTCTTATTTCCAAAATATATGAGTTACTACTATGAATTGGCTGAACACTATTATAAAGGATTCCATGGTTTCACCTTTAGTCCTATTTTATTATTATGATGATCTATTTTGTACCATTTAAACCTTTAAATGATTTATATATACAAAATGAACAATAGTTAATTAAAAGATTACCTATTTAGTGGCATTACCAACTGAAGCTGCAGCGGGTATGCGTTATCATTATAGCTTTGATTTACTGTTATATATAACTGAAAAATATTTCAGTTTATATTCAAAGAATAGATTGTATAGACACTGTTGGTGGTGGCCTACTGAGATTTATCTCACACCATATCTAGGCTGCCGCTGGTACCCGAGTGGATTATATGATTGCGGGTATTGACAAGGGGATGTGTCCAACCATGGACACCTGACTTGCATTCTTTAAGATGATATCTTGGTAGAAGATGATTGGGAAATTTCTTGGTATTCATTAATTTTTTTGTCTTTTAATTAATTCATATAGTGTGTACTGTACTAAATTTCTTTATCCATTTATGTATTCTTTCCATTTTGTAGATACATTCCATTACATCATAATTTTTTATAAATGATACAGTTTACAACATTGATTTTGTTTTTATTTATGGAAGATTATACTTATTTATTATTTCATATTTATTATAATGCTTCCACTCTTGTTTATCCATTTTTCATATCATTGATTTAGTACTCTAACCTAAGTTCATGGTCTCCCCACAAACACACCCTAGGCCCTCACTGCTAGTCGGAAACCTCTGGCATATGGGGAGGCACACTTAAGGCCTTATGGTCCACTAGATTGGGGTTCTTTTTAGTGTCTCCTGAGTCAAGATGTCACATTATATTATAACAGTATTTTAATAAAACTGATGCTATATTTTTTTAATATTTATTGGAAATTATTTTTAAACCTCTGCTAAATAATAAAAAAATCAAAATTTTCCTACCACCTCCCCTCAACTCAATCCCCTCACTCACCCTCCCCCACCCCCCTGAACACTAAACCCCTCTCTCTAACGGATGTAAACCACCCCTCCCCTGATACATTATCCCCTCCCCCATCTCCATAAATTATGAAAACCACCCCCTCTTCCCGAAGGATGATGACCACCTCTCCCCAATCCCCAATGAATGAATACCAACCATACCCCCTCTCCCTAATGACCTTCTAC
Organism: Viscum album; assembly: GCA_963277665.1. Classification (NCBI taxonomy): domain Eukaryota; kingdom Viridiplantae; phylum Streptophyta; class Magnoliopsida; order Santalales; family Viscaceae; genus Viscum; species Viscum album. The sequence continues at coordinate 509,380,258 of OY728137.1, read as the reverse complement.
AATGGTGGCCACCCCTATCCCACCTCTACCTAAATTCCTTCTCACTGATGGTGAATGAACCCAACCGCACCTCTCCTCGATAGTCTTCTGCATGAAGGCGACCACCCCTTACCCCTCCCTCACCTTCGATCACCATTAACTGTCCCTACTCCCCAACTTCGACCCTGTAACACCCCAATGCTTCTAGATATGGATCCCCAACATCATCCCCTCTACCCCTTTTCTTGGATCCTCTTAGATCTATTTTGTTGAAGTTATACAATGATTTTTTTCTACTTAGGGTTTTAATTAACTTATATAATTATCTTTGTAACTGAGTGATGTTTTTTAGAGGCCTTGAATTGTAGATATGTTTCTAGATATAAAAAATCTTGATTTTTTACTACAATTTGAGAGAGATTGTCAATTTCTAGGAAATATGCACTGAAATGTGGACCTAGATTAACCATTTATTATTAATATAGTTTTCTACTAATTTATTGGTTAATATTTTGATTTTTTTGAGTATTGGAAGTTATTTTGAGACTTTCTTTGTTAGTTTTATTTTTGTTTTTAGGAAACTTATCTAGAATCCATTTAAATACATTATGTGTCATTGATTCACTACTTTGAAATTTTATGTTTTAAAATTTTATGTTTTAAAATTTTAGAATGGTTTAAAAATGATATTATGGAATCTTTATAATGGACATCTATACAATTTTACATTTTTATAAATCCCTTGATCATGATTTTCCCATCGATTAAATTTCATGTGTTAAAAAATAAGAAAACATGATTTTTTGTTTTACATTTTATTTTTATTTCACTTTCTAAATATCTATAATTCATGTTAAAATTTTACTATTTTTATATTTTGGTGTTTTAATGTATTATAAGTATATAATTAATTTTTTTTCTCATTTTCATTATTTTAATGAAAAAACTATATATTTGGAATTTTAATTTCAATATTAAAATAGGTATAGTTATATTTTTTATGATAAATACATTTTTTTCATATTTAGAAAGGTTGTAGTAATTTTATAGTGTGGTCTTACATGAAATTACATTTACAATGAATATGTTTTATATTCAATGAATATAAGAATTTTCAATCTAGACTAAAAGAAACTATGTCACTAGGTATCACAGTGTCATTTTCTTATTCTGAGATACAAAAAATCTTGATTTTCATAATTATCAAAGCAATATCTAGATATATACACAATCATGTTTTCTAATATAAAGTAAAAAATGATAATATATAAAGTATATTAACTATAAATCTTTTAATTTTTGGATTGAATCATTTTTATGTTGAATTTTTGTTATTTCAAATCAAGACCATGCCCTAGTAAATTATGAGGTTGGGTGGTTTTTAATTTTGATTATACTTGTTTAATTAAACATTTATATCTATATATCTGAATGTATTGGGAGAAGAGTGAAAATTCATTACCTATGGATAAAAGTTGAATAATTTTTCCTCAAACACTCCTCATTATACCAAGGTTTTGGAATGAAATTGAGGCTCAACCTATTTGGGGAGGACTATTCAAGTGAATCTATGAGACCCATGTTCGAATCTGGGTAGAGGTATATTTCCATGTTACTGTAGCAGTACCTTAGTAGGCACTATAGCAGTTACTGTAGCAAGTAATATTCACTACTATAATAGTAGGAACTATTCACATTTGGGCCACTGGTTTGGGCCTAGAGTCCTTAAGGTCTTCGAGCCACCCATTCCTTCAGTTCTATAAGGATTTCAATCCACCTTAAGTCCTTTGGGCCACCTCAAGGCCTTCGGTCCACCTCAAGGCCTTTGGGCCTCCTCAAGGCCTTCAGACCACCTGATGTGTAGACGCAAACTAGAAAAATTATACGAGGAACATGATCTAGATTAGAATTCAGAGTAAGTGCATTTAGTAGAGAAGAGATATCAGATTTGGAAGAAAAAGAGGGTATATCATTTTCCATTGGTACTACACTTATGAATCTCTACACATGATAACTAGTCTATCAACCATCAAAAGGTGGAGAGTTGATTACAATGAAGATACTAGGGAGGGGAGATTTCAATTAGTCATGGTCTGGATGAATTATTTTAAGGCCTTCAGGTCCTATAATGTCATGAAGTCTATGACCCATGTAAGGGTTCCCCTTAAACCCTTAAAAGGGGGATTATCAAAAATAAATAAAAAAACAAGGCCTTCAGGCCATTCAAGATAAGGGGTTGGAATAATTTTTAGACTATGCAATTGAAAACCGTTAAGTTCATGGTGGAATAAAATTTTCCATGTCTTGATAGTAAATTCAAGTGATGGTTGAATAGAAACATCTTATATAAGAATTGGATATTAAAATAATTTCCTTCTCGATATGTATGATGGATTTAGACTGGTGAATTGAATGTTATAGAAAGTCCAAACAATGAAAATACTATCAACAAACCACAAAGTGACCATCCATAGAAGAATTCAGTTTTTAATTTGATAAATAATACATTTGAATATATAGGATACAATATCTTGTAGGATAGAAATATAGATGTAGATACTCAAATACAAGAGGTGGGTGAATCATAAGTTTTAAAACTTTCATTTTAATCCTTTAATAAAATATGTGTTTAACAAAGTTAAATAGGATGGATTCACGAACCCTATTTAGTTCTTAATAAAGAAACTAACTTTCTTAGGATCCAATAATATCAATCCCTTAAAGAAACTTATGAAAAGTTTACTTAGAAAAAGATTCTACCATAAAGTGTATAGAATCTTATTTATTAGAGTATAAAAGTATAAGAAATTATAAGAAAGTTATAATTTCTTTCTTTAACAAAATTCACCAGAATTAAAACTTGTAACAAAGATAAGTAAACAATTATAAGAAATATTTTAAAACAAAGAGAAGGGTACCCCAAAACCTTAGATAAAGGTCCCTTGATTTATAATTTCTATAAAGTCTGTCTTACCCACACCAGAGTAAGACCTCGATAAGAATATTGGAATATGTATTGTTATCCCTACAAGCCCTCGATCTCTAAGGGGATCAACACCTCTGTCTTCCAATATACATAAGGCCTTGATTGATCAGCAATAATTTGATTCACACTAGGTAGGTTGAACATGATGTTATCAACTTGAAAAAAAAATCACAACAATCTCACAAGGTAGATTGAGAAGATATCTCACATGACATAGGATTTCCACACAATCATTGTCTCTAATGTTGAAATGGTTGGGTATTTATAGGCATGGATTCCAATGGTCAAATTCCTACTATAACAACCATATTTTTTCCTTAAATTTTTAAGGTAAATGTACATGTGTCACTCAACCAACAGTTATTTAGAAACTGATTGTACAACATAATTTCATGTAAGAAAACATGATAAACATTGTCATACTTTAAAAATAATAACATGTTTACAAAAAATTATCCTGTTTAGGATCTAATAAATTGTAATATTGATTTCAATGAAATGAAATAACATTAAAAAAATTATTTAATAAAATTATTAGGAAAGTGAGAATTGGATTCTAAGAAACGTTAACAGTCAAATTTTGAAATAATAGAGAATCTGATTCTGAATGATTATTTATTCAGAATCTGATTTTGGAAGAAATCAGAGTCTGATTTCAGAAGAAATCAGAGTATGATTTTAGAAGAAACTGGAGTTTAATTTTAGAAGAAATCGAAGTCTGATTTTATAAGAAACCAGAGTCTGATTTTAGAAGAAATCATAGTCTAAATTCAGAAGAAATTAGAGTCTGATTTTAGAATAAATTAGAGTCTGATTTTAGAAGAAATCACAGTCTAATTTTACAAGAAATCGAAGTCTGATTTAATAAAAAATTGGAGCCAGATTTCATAAGAAATCACATTCTAAATTTAGAAGAAGTCAGAGTCTGATTTCAGAATAAATTAGTGTTGGATTTTAGAAGAAATCAGAGTTTGATTTCAAAAGAAATTGGAGTATGAATCCATAGAAATCAGAGTCACAATTCTGCGGAAATCTGATTCTAAGAAACTATAAGGTTTTAAGTTTGATAAGGATTCAATTTTTGACTTTAGAAAAATATGATTAGACTTGATTTAAGAAATCATTAGTTAAGCAAATGGAAACATAGGTAAATATAGAAACATTCTCAGATAAAGACAACTTTCTTTAAGATAAAGTTTCTTAGAGAAAGATAATTTTGCTTAAGAAAAAAGCATTCTTATAAGTCTTTGTAAGTTTCCAATATTTTAATAGATCAATTTAACCTTTAGTTAATCTAGAATTGGTTAATATTTATCAAAACATCAGTGACCAAAAAATAAGTTTTATGAATTAGTTGAAGATGGTAACCAAGAACTGTATGAAAGGTGTGCCAATTATTTGAAGTTTCCTTTTCTTATTAAGTTTTATAATATCAAGTGTCTCTATGGAATTAAATAAAAATAAATTTACATTATTTTATAATTTCATAATGATTCATTTAATGAGGCTAAGTTCCTTGAATAATTCTATGAGATGAATAAAGTCATCAGTAAACTTAGACTTCATTCTAAAAAGATAAATGCATGCCCTAATGATTGAATACTTTACTAGGGTTTATAATATGATAAAAAATACTGCATAAGATATCATACAATCATATTTAATTAAATGAGCAAAAATGAGAGTTTAAATAAATTCAACCGTGGGAAGAAAAAGAAGAAGAAAACTCATGTAAAGGTATTACATAACTTTCCTCCAAATCCACACTTAAAAATACTATCCATGTCATTTAATAATGCATATGACATGAAGTGAAATGCTCAGGATAGTATTGATGTCTTGATGAGAAATCAAAATTGTTCAACGGCCTAGAAAATGTTTGATTCATTATATTTAAATTTTTCATAGGATCATTATAATTTACATTTCATATTGGATTCTGATTGATTTAACCTTTTTTTACTTTATGTACTAATTATAGAACATGTTTAGTTATTTTGATCCCCTATAATCTACCTCCATGGATGTGTATTAAGAATACTTATTTCATTATTTCAATTATTATTCTTTAAATCAAATTATTAGAAATGACATTGATGTATAACTTCAACCTCTAATCAAATAATTGTGAGAATTATTGGATAATGGTTCAAAATTATATGATGCTTCAATGAGAAAACTATTCAAAATTCATTCTACATTAATGTGGAAAATTAGGGACTTTCATGGAATATAAAATTTATCTGGTTGAAACACTCATGTTGGTTTGGCTTGTCTAGTTTGTAATTTTGATTTGGAACATCAATGATTACCTCAAAGAAGAAACTAGTGTTTTATGTGTCGTCATCAATTTCTTGATGCTTCTAAAAAATTAAGGTTTAACAAGAAATAATTCAATAGAGATTTTGAATTGAGAAAGCCACTGAAGTTGTTATATGGTTCAAAAATCATGGGACAATTAATGAATGTCACAAAAGAATTTGGAAAATGTAACCAATTAAGAGCGGAAAAATGGTATGGGGGATAGTATCTAAAGCATATAGAACACAACAATAGAAGAAAATGTGTATATTTTTCAAACTTCATTATTGGGTGTCTAATTTGATACGTCATAATCTTGACATAATGCATATTGAGAATAAGGTATGTAATAATGTAATTTTTACATTTCTTAATAAGAAAGATAAATAAAAGGATCACCATAATGCTCATAAGTATTTGGAGTTAATGAATACAAAACATGGTTTGTGGGATAATTAGAATGTAATGTATCCTTTGACTATTTTTAAAATTAGAAATCACAAGAATGACATATTCCCTTGATCTTTAAAAAATGTAAAAGTGCTATATGGATATTCATGTAAAATATCAAGGTGCCTTGACTTAAAACATCCAAAGTTATATGTATTGAAAATTCACAGCTCACATATTCTAAGGGAGAAGATGTTGTTATAGGCATTGCGTAACACATTACATGAAAATGTAATTATGGTCCTAGTTAAGTTTTGTACCTTTTTCAAATATATTTTTAAAAAACACTAAATCCAAATGAGCTTGATAAACTTCAAGGAATAATTTTTTTTACACTTTTTCATTTGGAGATGTTATTTCCCCCTTCATTATTCATATTCATGATTCATTTAGATATTCATTTGGTTGACGAAGCTAAAAATTGTGGACTAGTACACTATTGATGGATATATCCAATTATAAGGTACATTGATATTATTTTTATTTTCATTAGTGAATTAAATTTTATCCAATAATTGTGTATAAATTTTAGTATGATTATTTATTTTTTCATTAGGTACTTAGGTCAATTGAAATCATGTGTGGGGAATAAATCTCAACCAAAAGGCTCTATTGTTAGAGGTTACATAACTAATGAGTGTTTTACCTTATGTTATAGGTATTTGAATTGGATTAAGACTAGATTCAATCATGTTGGATGTGTTGATGAAATATCCACTATTTATCATTTTGAAAACCATTATTTGGTATTTTCAACTATTGGATGACCAATTGGAAAGGGGTCAAATTTTAAATAGACTGAATTGGATTTAATACAAGCACATAGATATGATATAACTAATAGTATTATTTCAGATCCATTTATCGAAGAATTGTGATTTAAAACAGTGAGTTGACTAAGGGTTCAAGCTCAAAATGAGTTAGAATTAAAAAATTCTATTAATAAGTAGATTGTCGAATGGTTATCCCATTATGTAAGTATATACTCATGTTCATATTATTTATATATAGTTATTTTTCCTATATTAAAAGTAACACCTTATGTCTTATTATCTAAATAATTAATTTTGATAATATAGCTAAAATATCAAATGATTTAAAGTTTTCGTCTCTAGGTTCTCAAAGGAAGGCTAAGAGATTCGATGCTTACAATATTCACGGCTTCAGGTTTAGTACAATTTATCATGAAAAAGATGTAAAAACTCAAAATAGTGGTGTATTTACACTTGAAGATGTGGGATAATATGAAAAAATAAATGATATAATTGAATTAAAATTTCATGCTCAATTTTCAGTTATCTTATTCAAATGAAAGTGGGTCAACATTGATATGGGTATAGGTAAGATTCAACACATCTTATTTCAACTTCTCATTCTTGTTCAATACTGGTGAGCATAAAGAGCATGACCCTTTTATCTTGGATTCATAGGAGAATATGATTTATTATGTGGATGATGAAATACGAGGAGGTTGAAGTGTTTTTTTACACATAAAATAGAGGGAATTATATTATAGCGTGATGAAGATCAATTGTAACCTTATGACAGTGAACCTCATCAAGCAAAAAACATTGAATTAGTTTTCCATAAAATATAAAAACAATATAAATTGAAACATTGGGTAAAAATAAAGCACCTTCCACAATAAATGTTTATAATAATGAAGGCAATGAAGATAAAGAAAATTTAATGTGAAAATTGTTAATGAAAATATATTACAATTTAGCATTGAAGAGACCCGATGCTTGACGTACATGGACATTACATTACTTTTGTGGAATACTTAGTACATAACAAAAACACACACACAAGGATCGTAATAGTTTAGTATCTTTGGAAACTCGGAATATAATCTTTTAATTGTGGTGAAAGGTCTTCAACATCACCCATAAAGATCTTCTTTTTTTATACCTAAAACCTTTCTTTATATCCTGGGGAAAAGAAAACATAAAATGGTGAGCTCAAATTCTCAGTAAGGGTAAACAAAAGAAATATCAATCACATCATTTTCATAAGAACATAACATTTTGGAAATCTTAACCTGCAAAAGAGACCATAATTTTATAACATGGTATAAATCATAGTAGTGAAATGAAATCCCAATAATCATAACTTAAAACATTAAAATTTGTGGCATACACACATAATCATAAAGAATCGTATCTTATTAGTCAAGACTCATTCCCAAGACTATCTTAGTGGACAAATTCTCTTTCTGAACCGAGTTCACTCCTCGTTTCAGTCTTATTTCACTGAACCAGTATAACCTACCGTTCCATCCATGTCTATCTCATGAGGTATAAAATCTTTACCCAATGCATTAGAGGGAGATATAGGTCCCACCCATCTCATAATTATACCATTCTTATGTGTGCCACAAAATCATAAATCATACATCATTGCATAACCCATGTAATAAAAATGGGAATCTTAAACATCATGACATCATAAAACAATTCATATAAGATAAAGGAATTCATAAATATAATTCAATTAGAAAATAATCAAATCAATGTAATAATACGGATATAAACAGAACCCTTTATTATCTTATATGAAAAATAATTTTGATAAAACACTTGAACTCCATTTTTGAGGAAAATATCCTTTATGCTTCAAAAACACTTTTCCTTTCTTAACATGTAGTACAATTCTAAAATAAAAGAAGTTGATTAAAAATAAACTTAAAAACATGTAAAGGAAGCTTCTTGGAAATAATGTTTTAAAAATCCATTCATGCCTTAAAAGTTAAAAAAACATTCTTCGTACTTTTGTCGGAAAAGTCAAAAAGTACCCCGTACGAAAAAAAAAATGACAAAAGATTCATTTCATATCATTTACTAAAAACACACTGAAGTGTAAAATTGGATTTAAACAATTTTATGTGGATGGAAATAATATTACATATTGATAAAACATGGATGTGGATGATAAAATACACCCAAGTAAATACCAAAGTATAAACAATCTCATATTAAAAATGAGATTGTGATATTTCCCTTACCTTAGGTCCGATATGCTTTGTACGTGTCTGAACCTCCTGTATAATGATCTAAATAATGTTATTGACTTATTACAGAATCATACATATTTTTATGATATCATATATGGTCATATTCTTAGCTTCTTAGTAGTAATATTTCATTTCTACTTGTTATTCGGGTGTTTATAACTTTTTGTTCTTATGCGTGTTTTGTCGAATAAATTCTTATTCTTCTCTTTTGGTTATAGATACCTCATTTCCATAATGGTATTAGTGTAATATATATATCATATTCATTCATTAAATTCATTTATATAATCATTATGAAATTAAGATCAGGTAGAACGAGTCGCATCACATCGTGGAGACGGTATTCCGTACGTACGCATGAGTGATGATATCTTTCCTATGATCGTGGAGTTGTATTGGAGTGTATGTATACTATTTCAGAATTAGTATCACTTTATAATAGTCATATATAGTCATTATTTTCACCATTATATCCATCCAAGTAAGGTGTTGGTGGAAAATAGATTACACCACAGCGTGGAGACGGTATTCCGTACGTACGCACGCGCGGTGATTTCCTTTTCCGTAGGATGGATAGATGGTGAAACAGGTTTGTTTCATACTTATAATAACATATCAGTATATGATTGATACTGATGTTATTACTTCATAATGAAACAACTAAAGAAGAAAAAGTGGAAGAAGAAATAAAGATGAAAGAATCGGTAACGGACATTACCTCTTCTTTGAAGTGCTTCTTTGAGACCTTCTTTTAGGGAACTAAAATTGGTCTTTGAAGAAGACCAGGACCTCTAGGATGTCTCTAGGTAAGTGTAGAGGATAAAATGTCAGAGTTTGGCCGATATTGAAGGCTCAAAGTGTTGTGAGGAAGAGGGGGAGGAGGTGCCCTTTTATAAGGGAGGAGAGGGGCACCTTTGGAATAACTAAAAATATTATTTTATTATAAAGTCAAATTCGGTTTTAAATAGCTCCAAATTGATTTATTTCAAAGTTAAGGTAAGGATGGGTCGAAACCATCTCATACAATATAATTTAGACAAGTTTAGGTTCCTATTTTAACCTTATAATTTATATTTAAATTTAAGTTAGATAATTTTAATTTTACCGTGGCTTTTTGTGTTCTTACCCTATAAGGTTAATAAACTTACTATAAAAATCCAAACGAACCCCAAGTTGTTTATTATTAATATATATAACCTTATCTAAGTCATTTGGCCGAAACTTATATTTTTAGGAATATAATAACAATTAAAAATATAATATTTGTTTTTAAAAACTATTATATGTCAATTTTGACACTATTTAGTAATTGATTTTTCTGAAAATCATAACAGAATGATTAGTTAGAAAAACATTAATTAAATCAATACTAACATGTCATATTAACCTATAAAATTAGTGGAATTCATAAAAAGTTTCAAATTACATTTATTTGGGTATTTATAACATCAATTATGTCAATATTTCATTAATAAGATAATTACTGCATCATCGTTGTGTCATAAATAAATTAAATTATTTAATGTCTAAAAATTAAAAATAAAATACCATTATGTAGGAAATCGTTTTATATTTCTAATGAATATTTATAGTCGAATTTATCTTGTGTATAATCCCATATTAAAAATTATTTAGTTATTAAACTTTGATTTTAACTATTTTAACCCTTCTTTAAATAAATTAATAATAAATGTCCTAATCTAATCCAAGTGGGCCTAAATGGTCATATTTTATTCCTAAGGTTGTTTTTGGTCGAATTAAACTTGTACAATAGAATTAGGACATGTGTTAGGGTAATAATAATATCATTTTTACCCTTAATTACCCTATTTACTTTTAACCGTGGTAAAAAAAAGTAAAAAGTTATTATTCACCAAAAATTATTTTCATCTCATTGAACCACATTTTACTTACTGAAATCAACCATGTCTCTCATATTTTTTTAAATTCCACTCATAGAAGCGTTAAAATTAAGTTCTATGAAAAATTCATTTTTCTTAACTACCACTTAGTGGTTTCACTATTCATCAAAAAATGAAAGTTTCCATAAAAATACCAAAAATTAGGCCTAAGCTATATTTGATATTATGAACTCAAAAAATGATGTCTATTTTACCAAATTCAAAACATATTAGTTGCATTAATTAATTTAAAAATTAATTCCCATCGTCAAAACAAATAGCGTGTTTTTAAGAGATAATAACTATCAAAAGATTGACACTTGTTTATAACTGGTTTAAATGTGAAATTACATCCAATGACCAACATTGTATTAAATTGTAAAAATATATTCTAAATATACTTTAAAACCACTCAAATTAATAATTTATCGCTATTAATTATTTCGATTAAAAAAGTTGTTTTTAATTATAATTTAGTAATTTTCACTATTCATCAGAATATGAAAGTTATCCGAAAAGTACCAAAATTTCACCCTAAGCTAATTTCGATATTCCGAATCCAAAAATGAAGACCATTTTGAAAAATAAAATTTACAAAATTTTAAAAAGTGGTTATTACTATTCATAACGGCTAGTTTTAATAATATTTTAATAGCATATTGTTGTTTAGTAAAACTCGTTTCTGCGTACTACACGCGCTATCGAGGAAGGTCGCGATTGCGTGTAATGCAAGGAAAGTCAAGGATGCATGTTGTTCAAGCTGCTTTTGGTGTAGCATACAACACAAGACATTAATGAAATTAAAAATAATATTTTTCATAAAATCTCGGGTTGTTACATTCTACCCCCCTTAAAATGAATTTCGCCCTCGAAATTCGTCGGGGTTATAAATGGTTTACTACTTGAAAGTTTCTTTAATAGAAACCCACATCGTAAAAAGGAATACCAAAACAATTATTTAAAAAACAAAAGTATGAAATGTAACGGTTACCCATATAAACTAATCACTGGGTTTCCCCATAGGTGAAAATATGGATATGGAAGAGAAATCTAACCATCATGTTCTAATGGAGAGTGGTAGAGAACATGGCTATGGAAAATCCAGCAATCACAAAGCCCTAAATTTGTGACGATCTAAGGTACCATCTAATTCATCAGATATAAGAGCATCAGGACAACATTTTTGGTTTTCAAGATCATTTCCCTAAAGTTGATGAAATTGGAATTAGAAGAAATACTTTCATGATTTTGGTACTGTGTCACCGTTGTTCGTTCTTTGGACAATTTTCGCTTCATCTCTTAAAGACATGAAGTTGGATTTGTCATTCGTGAAGTGTTAGCAGATCATGTGATATAATGATGGGTCATTCCATCTGTCTCAAACAAAATGTTACAAAAGTTATCAAAAATACATAAGACCATCTATGGTGAAGTTAATCATATACGATTCCAAAAATGAACTTATACTTCATATATCATACCACGTAATAAAATAAAACTAGTTTCTACTAACCAGGGACTTCCTGTAGGCCAGTGGTAGGCGATAAAGGCCAGTCGTACTTCGGTTGTGGGTTTGATTCCCACAGCCTTGTCCGACGCGATGGGCTGTCGCCCATCCTGCATGTTGTCCTTTTTCTAAAACTACATTACTATAACATCACATAAATAATATCAAAAAAAGTTCTATCCTTAAACAATACTAACTTATGGTTAACTTAATCCATTCAAATCTTTAGGCTTATCTAAAATACTTCGGTCCAAGCTCATAGTATAAAGAAAAAGATTACTTGAAATGTCGTCAACCAAGCATGTGAATACCATCATTTATCCCCCATATATCTTGTTGGTCACATTCCAATCATGTGAATACCTTAATGATGTATTCTCTTGAAAAATGAATACCCATTAAACCTTAGTGAAAACATGAATACTGTCAAAAGTTAACTCTTTCCACATACCAAAATCCAAAAATTCTATATTCTCAAACCATGATATAACCTTCTCCTTATATCAGTCATGAGCTCATGAATACTATCAAACATTTAATTTTCTCCTTATCCCTTCATTATGCGCATATCATCTACATTCCAAAAATATCTGAATAACCTTTCATGGATACTGGTAACATTAATCATACACTTTCAAAACTCAAGGAAAGACAACAGTGTAACAATCCATAGATGTCTCTTTATTCCATAGTACCATGAGATTAATTATACAACATTACACATGATAAACATGTAATCATTCCACTACATTCTTAAACCATTGACCGAGCTTCAACAATTCTTTCATCTCACATATCATTTGTAGTCTCTTCATCATCATCTACATAAATACTACCCATACGACCGTACTGATTCTCTTCATGAGACTTTCCCTTAGGTAATTGGTTTGCATAATGCCCATACATTCCACATTTAAAACATTTAACCATTTTTGATGTCATAGCAATACTATTATCCTCATCCCTGGTGTTAACTGAACCTTTTCCTTTGCACTTACTGGCTTTGTGTCCTTCTTTTCCACACCCAAAGCATCTTCCAGTTCCTTTAAAACGTTCTCCTTGATGCCTCTTCCCACATGATTTACATAGGGGAAATTGAACTTTCTTTCCTCTATGATCATCATGAAACTCCATCTTTTTCTTATTAGCCGAGTCAGGAAATTTACCAAATTTAACTTTATTGATCATATTATGAGATTGCTAATTCGGCATAATAATGATGTTTGGACTTCCAAATCCCATTTCATTTGGTTTCTCATGAAGAATATCACTCCATTGTCCATCATATCCCCCATTATCGTGAATCATCTTGTTTCCAGCCATTTTCTAAAACCCAAAAAGAATAGTGTGAGAGGAAAAAATCATAATAAAGGGGGAGTAACTTCAATATATAACATCTTTGGTTTAATTTAATATCGTTACCATAGTTCTAGGACTATATCCTATACGTATACTTATCCTTAGGGACATCCCTAGACATACCTTAGAAATATCTCTAGGGATTTCACTAACGTTTTCGCATCCTAGTTTCCAAAGGTTGACTAAACTATTCCTATGATACCAATTGAAGATACCCGAAGCTTGATGTACATGGACATTACATTACTTTTGTGGAATACTTAGTACATAACAAAAACACACACACAAGGATCGTAATAGTTTAGTGTCTTTGGAAACTTGGAATATAATCTTCTAATCGCGGTGAAAGATCTTCAACATCTCCCATAAAGATCTTCTTCTTTTTTTACCTAAAACCTTTTTTTATATCCTGGGGAAAAGAAAACATAAAAGGGTGAGCTCAAATTCTCAGTAAGGGTAAACAAAAGAAATATCAATCACATCATTTTCATAAGAACATAACATTTTGGAAATCTTAACCTGCAAAAGAGAGCATAATTTCATAACATGGGATAAATCATAGTAGTGAAATGAAATCCCAATAATCATAACTTAAAACATAAAACTTTGTGGCATACACACATAATCATAAAGAATCATATATTATTAGTCAAAACTCATTTCCAAGACTATCTTAGTGGAAAAAGTCCCTTTCTGAACCGAGTTCACTCCTCATTTCAGTCATATTTCACTGAACCGGTATAACCTACCATTCTAGCCATGTCTATCTCATGAGATATAAAATATTTACCCAATTCATTGGAGGGAGATATAGGTCCCACCCATCTCATAATGATACCATTCTTATGTGTGCCACAAAATCATAAATCATACATCATTGCATAACCCATGTAATAAAAATGGGAATCTTAAACATCATGACATCATAAAACAATTCATATAAGATAAAGGAATTCATAAATATAATTCCATCAGAACATAATCAATCAATGTAATAATAGTGATAGAAACAGAACCCTTTATTATCTTAGATGGAAAATAATTTTGATAAAACACTTGAACTCCATTTTTGAGGAAAATATCCTTTCTGCTTCAAAAACACTTTTCCTTTCTTAACATTTCATACAATTATAAACTAAAAGAAGTTGATTAAAAATAAACTTAAAAACATGTAAAGGAATCTTCTTGGAAATAATATTTTAAAAATCCATTCATGCCGTATAAGTTAAAAAAAACATTCTTCGTACTTTTGTCGGAAAAGTCAAAAAGTACCTCGTATGAAAAAAAACGACAAAAGATTCATTTCATATCTTTTACTAAAAACTCACCGAAGGGTAAAATTGGATTTAAACAATTTTAGGTGGATGGAAATAATATTACATATTGAGGAAACATGTATGTGGATTATAAAATACACCCAAGTAAATACCAAAGTATAAACAATCTCGGATTAAAATGAGATTGTGATATTTCTCTTACATTAGGTCTGATATGCTTTGTACGTGTCCGAACCTCCTGTATAATGATTTAAATAATGTTATTGACTTATTCCAGAATCATACTTATTTTTATGATATCATATATGGTCATATTCTTAGCTTCTTAGTAGTAATATTTCATTGCTACTTGTTATTCAGGTGTTTATAACTTTTTGTTCTTATGCGTGTTTTGTCGAATAAATTCTTATTCTTCTCTTTAGGTTATAGATACATCATTTCCAGAATGGTATTAGTGTAATATATATATCATATTGATTCATTCAATTCATTTATATAATCATTATGAAATGAAGATCATGTAGAACGAGTCGCATCACATCGTGGAGACGGTATTCCGTACGTACGCACGAGTGATGATATCATTCCTATGATCATGGAATTGTATTGGAGTGTATGTATACCATTTCAGAATCAGTATCACTTTATAATAGTCATATATAGTCATTATTTACACCATTATACCCATCCAAGTAAGGTGGTGGTGGAAAATAGATTACACCACGGCGTGGAGACGGTATTCCGTACGTACGCACACGCGGTGATTTCTTTTTCCGTAGGATGGATAGATGGTAAAATAGGGTTGTTTAATAATTATAATAACATATCAGTATAATAGTGATACTGATTTTATTACTTCATAATGAAACAACTAAATAAGAAGAAGTGGAATAATAAATAAAGATGAAAGAATCGGTAACGGACATTACCTCTTCTTTGAAGTGCTTCTTTGAGACCTTCTTTTAGGGCACTAAAATTGGTCTTTGAAGAATACTAGGACCTCTAGGATGTATCTAGGGAAGCGGAGAGGAGAAAATGGCAGAGTTTGGCCGAGATTGAAGGCTCAAAGTGTTGTGAGGAAGAGGGGGAGGAGGTTCCCTTTTATAAGGGAGGAGAGGGGCACCTTTGGAATAACTAAAAATATTATTTTATTATAAATTCAAATTCGGTTTTAAATAGCTCCAAACTGATTTATTTTGAAGCTAAGGTGGGTATGGATCGAAATCCTCTCATACAATATAATTTAGACAAGTCTAGGTTCCTATTTTAACCTTATCATTTATATTTAACTTTAAGTTAGATAATTTTAATTTTACCGTGTCTTTTTGTGTTCTTACACTATAAGGTTAATAAAGTTACTATAAGAAGCCAAACGAACCCCAAGTTATTTATTTTTAATATATATAACCTTATCTATGTCATTTGGCCGAACTTTAGATTTTTAGGAATAAAATAATAATTAATAATATAATATTTGTTTTTAAAAACTATTATATGTCAATTTTGACACTATTTAGTAATTGATTTTTGTGAAAATCATAACAGAATGATTAGTTAGAAAAAAGTTAATTAAATAAATACTAACATGTCATATTAACCTAGAAAATTAGTGGAATTCATAAAAAGTTTCAGATTACATTTATTTTGGTATTTATAACATCAATTATGTCAATATTTCATTAATAAGATAATTACTGCATCATTGTTGTGTCATAAATAAATTAAATTATTTAATATATAAAAATTAAAAATAAAATAACATTATGTAGGAAATCTTTTTAGATTTATAATGAATATTTATAGTCGAATTTATCTTATGTATAACCCCATATTAAAAATTATTTAGTTATTAAACTTTGATTTTAACTATTTTAACCCTTCTTTAAATAAATTAATAATAAACGTCCTAATCTAATCCAAGTGGGCCTAAATGGTCATATTTTATTCCTAAGGTTGTTTTTGGTCGAATTAAACTTGTCCAATAGAATTAGGAAATGTGTTAGGGTAATAATAATATCATTTTTACCCTTAATTACCCTATTTACTTTTAACCGTGGTAAAAAAAGTAAAAAGTTACTATTCACCAAAAATTATTTTCACCTCATTGAACCACATTTTACTTACTGACATCAACCGTGTCTCTCGGAGTTTTTAAATTCCACTCACAGAAGTGGTAAAATTATGTTTTATGAAAAATTCATTTTTCTTAACTACCACTTAGTGGTTTCACTATTCATCAAAAAATGAAAGTTTCCAGAAAAATACCAAATATTAGGCCTAAGATATAATTGATATTATGAACTCAAAAATGATGTATATTTTACCAAATTCAAAACATATTAGTTGCATTAATTAATTTAAAAATTAATTCCTGTCATCAAAACAAATAGCGTGTTTTTAAGAGATAATAACTATCAAAAGATTGACACTTGTTTATAACTGGTTTAAATGTGAAATTACATCCAATGACCAACATTGTATTAAATTGTAAAAATATATTCTAAATATAATTTAAAACCACTCAAATTAATAATTTATCACTATTAATTATTTGGATTAAAAAAGTTGTTTTTAATTATAATTTAGTAATTTTCACTATTTATCAGAATATGTAAGCTATCCGAAAAGTACCAAAATTTCACCCTAAGCTAATTTCGATATTCCGAATCCAAAAATGAAGACCATTTTGAAAAATGAAATTTACAAAATTTCAAAAAGTGGTTATTACTATTCATAACGGCTAGTTTTAATAATATTTTAATAGCATATTGTTGTTCAGTAAAACTCGTTACTGCGTACTACACACGCTATCGAGGAAGGTCGTGATTGTGTGTAATGAAAGGAAAGTCAAGGATGCGTGCTGTGCAAGCTCCTTTTGGTTTAGAGTACAACACAAGACATTAATGAAATTAAAAAGAATATTTTTCATAAAATCTCGGGCTGTTACAAGCATTGATAAGTGTTTTTTAAATATATACATTATTCTATTTTTTCTTTTTCTTTTTGTAAAAATATTTTAGTTTTTTATTTTTTATAAATTTAATATATATAAACCACTTGAATTGCAAGAATGCTGAGATTAAAAATATCTCAAGTTCCTATATGATCAATATGTCAGGGCAAACCACCACTACCATCAGCTTCAGTGGATCCGATTGATTCTATTGTATCTGAGACTAATAGCCAACCTATCATTTCCACAAATGTTATTTGTAGCTCACCATCAGATTCACCTTCAGTGATGGAGCAGTTAGCCACCCATCCATATAAGGGATATTGGAAAGCTACCATTATTGTTATGTTTGACATTATACAAAAAAATATTTAATTAATTGTTTAATTCATTTTTCAAAAAGATAAAGATAACAATATAAGGGAAATAAAAATGAACACAAAAGATGTATGATACTTGATGGAATTCAAGATTATTGCTCAATTTGATGGTTGAGGGGTGCCTACTAGTGATTTTACTAGAATTTATGGGCAGATTCATGGGCAGCTTGTTTGCGAGACGATGATATTTCCCATTAATTATAAATATTTGGGGAATATTCCCACATATTGGAAAAACAAGGTCTTTGATAATCAAGTAAATGTAATATTAATTTAATATTCTTTTATAAATAATTAAAAAGAAATGAGAATTTTTTTAATATACTTATAAAATGTTATGTTTTTTATTTATAGATGTTATTTCATTTTGATGTCCCTGACTCTATTTCATGCCCTGGAAATGTAAAAAATTTGGGAAATAAATGGAGATATTTTAAGTGGGTATTATGGAATGAGTTTAATGACACATCTCTAAGCTCATGAAAAATGTATGAGGACATTCATGAAAGAATTTCTCATGAGAAATGGAAATTATTTGTTGATATAAACATAAACTCATTAGGTAATTTCATATTTTACAATATCTTAAAAACACAAATACAATAAAATTATAATTTTTATTAATGTTTCTATTTTTTATAGTAATTATTAAAAAAATATTATGAATAATGAGAAACAATTTATTCCACATATTGCTGAGTCTGAGGGTTTTTTGAGAAAAAGAACAATTTTGTTTTTTAAGTTTTCAAATATTATTTATATCATTTTATTATAAGTCAAGTTTTTTTATAAATTGTTTATATTTTTTTAAAGTATAATAAATTAGGTTACTCTGTTATCTAAACAGATAAGTGGTTTAATGTGAATAGTAAATCCAATGGCATTTTTATAAATGACCTTACCAAATACTTTGGAGTAAGTAATTTTCATTAAAATTTTATTTTATTTCATTACTATAATAACATAATAATGAAAGATATATTATAAAAACATAAATACATTAACCCAATTAAATGGGATTGACTAAATGGATCAAAGGATGCCAATTTGGTATTGTTTGATACATCTAGCTAGCCCTAATTAATTGGGGTTATTATTTGTTTGTTTTTATAATTTATTTTTCAATATTTTTTTATATTAATGACATAAAAATTAATAGTAATGAAAATTTTATTAATTAGATAGTATTATAAATTTTAGGTATTTGAAAAAATCATTGTTAATATTTTTATATTAATAGGCTAAAATTCAAGAATTTTATAATGAAAACCCTTCACAATCGTCATCGGTTTCCTAGAACAATGTAGTTGTAATCCTTTTAGGGAAGGAGTACCCCGAACTTATATATGGGATGGGTTTTGTGCCAACTCCATAATCTATATTTGGTAGGGCATCATCATCAGTTACTTCTACACCCAGTTTGGGTTTGATTAGTAACGTCGATCGGTAATCACAAAGAGAAATTTCAAGGTTGAAAGAAAAAACTCAAGAATAAAAATCTTATAAGAAAACATAGGATCAATGGTGGTCAACAATGGTAAATTATTTAGTTTTTTCATTTTAGTGGATGGATACCATGATCCATGAGGAAATTTATAGCCTTATAACTCATACTATAGAGGTATGTTGCAAATTCCATAGATCAATCGCATATTTTAAAATAACACATTCAAATTCCATAAATAAAACAAAAATGAAACTTTTATATTGAAAACATGAACTTAAAGTCATAAAAACCATATATTGTTCCATATTGATTTTTGGTTCTCTCTTATATTTCAAAATTAATTATATATCAATATACTTTATTTTGAAAACAATTCGACCTTATTTTCATGGGTTTGACCCAGTAAATAATTTTTAAAGGTATGAAAGCCTTTAAGTTTTTTTGGAGGTCAAAACGTAGAAAATGATGCATGAAATAACCAAAAATGATTTTATATTTATTTTCAAAATGTAGGGACCAATAGAATATCATTCTATGTAATAGTTTGGCTAGGATGCCCATAAATGTGTTTTTACTATTTTAAAACACTAAAATGCGAATGTAGTGGTCAAACCCAGAGAAAATGACCTTATATTAAAATTAAATCATAGTAAAACCACCATTCAATTATTTGAATATGTCAATTCTATGTGCGGTGTTCTCAGAATGACTCTAAAACATTTTTAAAGGTACCAAAGCCTTTAAAAATGTGTGTCATGCGATCAAAACCAATAAAATGATATCTAATTGACATGAAATATATGAGGGCAATTAATAAAGATTTATTTTTGAAATTTAGGAACTAACGGTATGTCATTCTAAGTTACGGTATTCTTTGGATGCTCTTAAATACATTTTTAGTGTTTTAAAAGAGTAAAACAAGCTTGTAACGGTCAAAACCATAGAAAAAATATCATATTGACATTAAATCATGGAAAACAAAATTTGAGTTTTTTTACATGTACACATAGACAACACATCATCCCGAAGTGTAGTGTGGTTAGAATGACTCGTTAAATATTCTAAAGGTACCAAAGCCTTTAAAAAAAATTTCTAGTGGGTGAAATCCATAAAATGATGTCATATTCATCTGAAATTAGATGAAAATGACTATATATTTATTTTTGAATTTTATGAACTGAAATCACATCATTTTGAGTAATAGTTTTTCCAAGAATCTCAAAAACACATTTTTAGTGATTTTAAAAACTAAAATGTGTGTGTTTCGGTCGAAAACATAGAAAATGATCTCATATTGATGTGTAATAATGGAAAATTTTGATTTTTTTTATGTTTATACACAAAAAATTACAATTTTATTTTCGGTGTGGCCAGAATAACTTAGTAAACATTTTTTAAAGGCACCAAAGCCTTTAAAAACATGCGTTGTGGGGTCAAAACTAGAAAAATGATGTTAGATTTCTATTAAATCAGAGGATAATTAATTTATATTTATTTTTTAAATGTAGGAACCAAAGACATGTCATTCCAAGTTACGGTTTTTGTAGGATGCCTGTAAACACATTTTTAGTGTTTTAAAATAATAAAAAGTGCATGTAATGTTAAAAACTAAAGAAAATGACCTTTGATTAATGTGAAATCATGGTAAAAAGTAATTTTTATCTATTTTGGTTGTGTGTACATAGAAAAAAATTCATTCTAATGTGAAGTGTGGTCAGAATGACTTAGTAAACTATTTTTAAATGTACCAAATCCTTTAAAAACGTGTTTGAGGGAATGAAAATAAGGAAAAAATGTTGGATTTCCATGAAATAAAAGGAAAATGACCATATATTAATTATTTAGATTTGGAAGCTGAAAACATCATTTTGGGTTATGGTTTTCCTGGGATACTTGTAAACACATTTTTAGTTTTTTAAAACACAAAAACATGCATTTAATGGTCAAAATCCTAGAAAACATCCCCATATTGATGTAAAATCATGTGAAAATAACCATTGAGTTATATTTATATGTATGTAGGTATAAAACATCAATCAAACATGTAGTTTTGTCAAAATGACTTAGTAAATAGTTTTAAAGGTACCAAAGAATTTAAAAATGTGTTTCATGGGGTCAAAACTAGGAAAACGACATCATATTTCCATGAAGACAGAGGAAAATGGATGAGATTTATTTTTGAAATTTAGGAACTGACAACACATCATTCTAAGTTACAGTTTTTTTAAGATTCCTATAAACACATTTTTAGTGTTTTAAAATAGAAAAACATGCATGTAATGATTAAAAAAATAGAAAACAGGATAATAATGATGTGAAATCATGGTACAACCACCTATGAGTTATTTTTTGACTTGTACACATATACAAATCATCAATATGATGTGAGATGTAGTTAGAATGACTTAGTAAACAGATTTGAAAAGTTCCAAACCCTTTTAAAACTTTTCTAGAGATCAAAACTAGGAAAATGATGTTGGGTTACCATGAAATCATAGTACAATGGATTTAGAATAATTTTTGAAATGTAGGAAATGATAACACAACAATCCAAGGTACAATTTTCCAGGGATGACTGTAAAGGAATTTTTACTATTTAGAACACTAAAATGTATGTGTAATGGTAAAAATCATATAAAAAGAACTCAAATTGACATGAATTCATGGTAAAAATACCATTGAGTTATTTTTAACATGCACTCATAGATAACACATCAATCCAACATGTGGTGTGGTTAAAATGAATTAGTAAAAAAATTAAATGTACCAAATCCTTTAAAAATATGCGTCGGGGGGTCAAAAGTAGGAAAAATACATCAAATTTTAATGAAATAATAGAAAAATGGTCATAGATTGATTTTTGAAATTTAGGAATTGACATAACATCATTCCATGTTACAGGTTTCTCGTGTTTTCTGTAAATGTGTTTTTAGTGTTTTAAAACACTAAAACTAGCAAGAAATATTAAAAACCATAGAAACTAACATCATATTAATTTTAAATAATGGTAAAACCACTATTGAGTTATTTTTTATGTGCATTCACAAACAACACGTTAATTCGACAGGCAGTGTGGTTAGAATGATTTGATAAAAAAATTAAAGGTACCAAAGCTTTTAAGAATGAGTATTAGGGAGTCAAAACCTATACAATGACATTATATTTCCATGAAATCAGATTAAAATGATTGTATATTTATTTTTTAAATCTAAAAACTGAACAAATTTCATTCAGAATTATGGTTTTATTGGGATTTCTGTAAATGTGTTTTTACTTTTTTAAAACAATAAAACCTATGTGTAATGGTCAAAGTCGTATAAAACAGCCACACATTGACATAAAATCAGGACAAAACTCCTTTGAGTTTTTTTATGTGTATGTGCAGACAAAAAATCAATCAAACATGGGTTGTTGTCAGAATGACTCAATAAACAAATTTTAAAGGTACTGAAGCTTTAAATAATGTGTGTTGGGGGGGGTCAAAACTAGGAAAACAATTTTATATTTCCCTAAAATTAGAGGAAAATTACTATATGTTTTTTTTATTTTTTTCAACTAATGGATCATCATTCGGAGTTTCATTTTTTTAGGGATACTCATAAATGAGTTTTTAGTGTTTTTAAATAGTAAAATGTGCATGTAATGGTTAAAACCAAATAAAATGACCTTATATTGATGTGAAATTATGGGAAAACCACTTATGAGTTGTTTTTTAAATATAATACAAGTATTTATATCAAAATATTTATTTTTTTTATTAATTAAATTTCAATCACATCGCACATCTATTTCAAAATTAATTAGAATGTTATGTACTTATCCCTTTTTAGTTTCAAGAGTTGAATCATATATTAAATAAGTAATTTTATAATTTTAGAGTGTTTTTAGGATATATTATTTGTTTTATGTTAAAATTTATTCTATTTTATCAACAAAATAAAAACAAATATGTGCAGCATTCTGAATATATTCTATGTATTTTCTCTTTCACATTTATTTTCTTAAATGGTCTTGTTTTTGTTATAGGTGATAGATGCTAGAATTATATAAGAGTTTGACCATTCCAATCCCTAAAATGATTCATAAGGAATTCATTTTGGTTCTTATTTTCCATGGTATGTTTAAATTTTATCAATGATTCTATTATAATTCTAAATTATGATGTTCAGTTTTAATTTTTGTCTTCTTTTTTGTTATAGTTCATGAGATGATGTGGTCAGTTTCGATTGATGATATGGTGTGGAGATATACGTATGTAGTAGATTTTTTTGGGGTGGGTTTATATTTGGCATGTTCTATTGTTGTAAATATTTTATATGTATATATTGAAGACTGGGGTATGGGTTGATTGAGGTTATAAATTGACTAAGCTTATAGTGATTTAGATTATAGTGAGTGTGGTTAGATTTATATATGATCATGGATGTATTATTTATGATTTAATTATGATGGGTTTACTATGTATTTATGTTTTAGTTTATTATATAACATAGTTTTATTATTATATTTTTTTAAATATTTTTTAAAAAAAAATAAATTTTAATAGAAATATTCAACATTGATTTTTATAAAACACTGCTAAATAAATTACAGAAAATACTACTTAGCGATGGTTACTATTAACCACCACTAAAAATATCTACTACTACATATATTATCATAAATTAGGATTATTTTATATATTTTATTTTTTGGTTATTTTTTTGAAAAAAAATCACTGCTAAATAAAGTCAGAATCGCTAATAAATGCTCAAAAATTGATACATATAGAAACTGCTGCTAAAATTAAAAACCACCACTAAATTATATGTGACCATGCAATACATGGTAGTTTTAGTAACACTGCTTAATGATATTGCGGTAGTTTAAACGACCACCTATAGAAAAAAAAACTATCATTAATGCCTGCTTTTTTTATAGTTTATAACACTACCATTTATTAGCATTAAAGGCTTACACACATAAAAGCAGTTCTAACTAGAGGTTATGATAAATTATTCCTTTATAAATGCTAAAAAACATCGATAAAGGGAACCATGAATAATTAACTTCATATATACATATTTATATACTTTTAAATATGATTTATATAACAAAAAGTACATGTATTTATATATAAATACAACACACACACACAAATATATATATATATATATATATATATTTAAATAGTACACATAATTTATAATTATATATATTGTGTATGTTTTGATATGTTTATATATATGATTAAATAAATATATAAATTTATTAAAATATTTAGACATAAAAATGTTTATTTAAAAATATAATTCATATTAAAATAATAATTTAACATCAATTATATTTTCAAAATATATATAAAAAATATTTATATTAATGAAATAAAAATATTTAATAATGAATTTATAAATATTAAAAAATGTATATGTATGGGTGTCTCTATGTATGTATATGTGTATTCATATATGTGTATGTATATGTGTGTCTATATTCATATATGTGTATGTATATGGGTGTCTATGTATGTATATGTGTTTTGTATGTTTTCATATGTACTTATGTATGTATGTATATGTGTATGAATGTGTATATATGTATGTATGTGTATGTATGTGTATGTGTGTGTATGTATATGCATGTGTGCGTGTGTATATATGTGTGCATGTATGGATGATTGTGTGTATACGTATGTGTGTGTGTGTGTGTGTACTTATGTGTATGTATGTGTATGTATGTTAACATTTATGCACATGCATGTGTATGTATGTGTATGTATGCATGTTTGTGTTTATGTACGTGTATGCATGCATATCTCTGTGTATGTGCGTGTATGTATTTGAATGTATGTGTATGTGTATTTATGTGTATGTGTGTTCATGTGCATGTATGTGTATGTGAATGTATATGTATGTATGTATGTATGTATATGTTTGTGTTTCTATATGCGTATGTGTATATATATGTATGTTTATGTGAATGTATATGTTTGTGTACATGTATGTCTATGTGTATGTGTTTGTATATGTATATATTTATGTGTATGTGTATGTGTATGTGTATGTGTATGTGTATGTGTATGTGTATGTGTATGTGTATGTGTATGTGTATGTGTATGTGTATGTGTATGTGTATGTGTATGTGTATGTGTATGTGTATGTGTATGTGTATGTGTATGTGTATGTGTATGTGTATGTGTATGTGTATGTGTATGTGTATGTGTATGTGTATGTGTATGTGTATGTGTATGTGTATGTGTATGTGTATGTGTATGTGTATGTGTATGTGTATGTGTGTGTGTATGTGTATGTGTATGTGTATGTGTATGTGTATGTGTGTGTGTATGTGTATGTGTATGTATGTATGTGTATGTATGTGTATGTATGTGTACGTATGTATACATGTTTATGTGTATGTATATGTATGTTTTGGGAGTCGTTTCCCTAGAACTAATTGACAATGTAATTTATATTACTTGTACATATTTAAAAAGACCCGAAGTGGGGGAGAAATACAATAAAATTTCTTTACTATCAATAGTAAATAACTTGGTGAGACTCAAACCTGAAACATTACCATGTCCCCGAAGGGGATGCTACCTGTATATATTTAAAGCTATAAATATTAAATGTATTTTTCACCATGTAATTATTAAATATTGTATGTTATATCTACGTGATAATGTCCTTATGGTATTGGTCGCATCAAAAGGACATATCAGATCCCCACTATGATGAGATCCTTGACGTAGTATGACGTATCTCTAAACATTATTCATATGGCTAAGATAGCATTCTATAATGAGACACATAATATTTTGACCATCAGGTACTAGTACTCGTAAGCCGATGATAATACATCTCTTATGGTTAGTAATTTGTAAACTCCTAGATGGGAATTATGAGAGAAGACCCAATAGTTAGAATTCTACATGTTTGTGTGTTATTGGATTTTCCATTATGCAAACTTTTGTAATGATCCTTTGACTTTATGATTATTATCAATACATATCATCAGTTGCACACTTTGATGTATTTACCAAATTCGTGACATCATATGCTCGAGGTTAAGTCGGATATATATATGTATGTGTCTAAGTATGTATATGTGTATGCTTGTATGTGTATGTATACACATGCTTATGCATGTATATGTGTTATGTATGTATGTATATGTCTATGTGTTATGTATGTATGTATGTATGTATATGTATATATGTATGTATGTATGCATATATGTGTCTATGTATATATGTGTGCTTGTATGTGTGTATATATGTATATATATGTGTATGTATATATGTAGGTATATATATATGTATGTGTATATATGTATGCAAGTGTATATATTCATATATATATATATATCTGTGTGTGTGTGTGTGTGTCTATATGTATTGAATGTATGTGTATGTATGTGTTTGTATGTGTATGTATGTATGAATTTTTGTGTGTGTATGTATATATGTGTGTGTGTGTTCTTGTGTATGTGTATGTTATTTGTATGTGTATGTGTATGGATTATAACATGTATGTGTATGCTTGTGTATGTATATGGATGTATGTGTATGTATGTATGTATGTATGTGCATGTATGCATGTGTATGTTTATATACATGTATGTATGCACATGTATGTGTATCTATTTGAATGTAAGTGTATGTGTGTGTACATGCATGTATGTGTATGTGAATGTATATATATATGTGTATGTTTATATGTATGTTTGTGTATGTGTATATGTATGTGTACTTGTATGTGTACACATGTGTATGTGCATGTGTATGTGTGTGTGTGTTTTTGTTTTTGTACATGTATATGTGTATGTATCTGTATGTCACTGGAATTGGTTCCTTAGAACCATGTGACTTTGTACTTTATATTACATATATATATTTAATGTATTGAATATTAAATATATATTTTATCACATAATTATTAAATCTTTTGCATTACATCTATGTGATATTGTCCTTGAGGTATTGGTCTCATTGAAATGACATAGACATCCCCCCCAAGGATGAGATCCTTGACATGCTTTGATGTATCTCAAAACTTTAGTCATACAATCAGGATAACATTCTATGACGTGGCACATAGTGTGTTGACCGTCAGGCTCTAGTACCTATAAGAATATGGAACTATATCTCTTTTAGTTAGCACTTAGTAATATTCAAGATAGAAGATTATGAGGATAAACCTACCAATTCGAATTCCACATGTTTGTGTGTTATTGGATTTTCTAATTTACAAACATGTGTAATGATCATTTTAATTTATGATTATTATAGAAACATATCATGAGTTGAACACTTTAATGTATTTCCCAAAACTATGATATCATATGCACGTGGTGAAGTGGATACTTTGGTTGTGTCATGAGTAATGTGTTATTAATGAATAAGTCGAGAAAGGATTTGTCCATTCTATTCTTTAATGGAAGTTGATATCTCATTTCCTTTGATTGAAATGATACTATTTGGAAAATTTCACGACCATGGTATTCAGCAAGTTCATTTCAAATAGTCAAAGAAATAGTAATTGAGCACATAGTTTGATGATGTTAAGTATGGAACTATCTTAACTGGTGGTACAGTGAAAAGGGGATTATATTACACAGTGACTGTTGGTATGTTGATGTTGTCATTGTGATATAACTTCTTTCTCTAAGGGTTCCTTGGCCCATTGCTAGACTGTAATCTCAAATTTTAGGCATGACAACTTAATTCCATTAAGAAAAAGGCCTAGAGTGTTACTAAATGTATCTGAGATCTCAATTAAATTCTATTTGAATTTATCAATTGAAATAAATAATATTCTCAATATTGAGAATTATTATTATTCAGGGATTGATTAATCGTAAATAAATAATTATTTAATGAATATATTTTTTAAATATTTATTTGAGGTTCAATTGTAACATCCCAAGTAAGTAATGAATAATAGATATTTTTATCTATGTCTATTAATGATTAAGATAGTGTTTTAGAGGCTTAAAATGAAAATAAATCCAATCTTAAGCATGGAATACACTAATATTCTTAAAAGATTGTTTTACTGCCTTATGATGGAAAACCATTTTTAAATCTATCTTTTGAAAATTTTATAAACTATGTTTGTCAAAATAAACTTATTCTTTATGATTGGGACATCAAAATTTACTTTGTGTGAATTTTTGGTATTTTTCTGACAATGTTCATTTTTTTAATGAATAGTGAAAAATACTGCATTTTACATCAAAAATGCTTTTTAATCTAATTTATTTATATGATTAGATTATTTTTTTTAATTTGTCTTAATGTGTAATATGAATATATTTTTACCATTTAATCCAATGGTGGTCATTGGAATCAATTTCATTTTGAAATTGGACTTAAACTGGTGTCAATCTTTTGATACTTATTGTTTCATAAAAACACGCTATTTGCTATGACAGTGGGAATTAATTATTAAATTAATTAATGTGACTTATATGTTTTGAATTTTTTAAAACAGACTTCATTTTTGAATTCGGAATATCAAATATAGCTTAGGGTGAATTTTTGGTAATTTTCTGAAAAACTCCAATTTTTGATGAATAGTGAAACCACTAAGTGGTAATCAAGCAAACTGATTTTTCAGTTAAATGAAAGTTTACCACTAATGTGTATTGAATTTTGAAAATCCGACATACATGGTTGTCAATAGTATGTAAAATGTGGTTCAATGGGATGAAAATAATTTTTTGGTGAATAGTAACTTATTAAGTTTTAATCGCGATTAGTGGTAATTAGTGTAGTTTAAGGTAAAAATAATGCTTTAATAAAATAATATGAGATTTACACATGTCCTACCGTCATTGGTTGTTTCATGGCCAACCAATAAAAGCCATGGGTCAACTTGGGGACCCCATGGATCCACTTTGGTTGGGAAATGACATAAATTACTTTTTATTTAATGTAAAAGTAAAAATGACACAAGCATAATATGTTTTACGAAAACAATTTTTAAGTGGGGTTAGACAAGTCCAAATTTTGATTATAAATAGTCATTGGAAAGCTAAAAATATTTCCTATATCATAGTATTTTTATTATAATTTTTAAACATTAAATAAATTAAATTATTTATGACATAATAATGATGCAGCGATGACATCGTTATTTGACGATTTAAATAAAATGGAAAGATAATGAAAAATCTAAAACCTAAACATGGCCAAAACCAATTGGATGAGTGGATTTCGAACCCTTATCACCTTATCCACGAATTATATCAATGTGGGACCTTTTAAAACCGAAACACATTTTTAAATAAAGTAATATTTCTTTACTTTCCAAAAGTGCCCCTCCTCTCCTCTTAGAAAAGGCCCCCACATCTACCTCATTTCACACACTCCTCAAGCCTTTGTCTCGGCCAACCCCTGCCCATTTACTCCCTCCACATCCCTCTCCTCATCCTATAGGATTCCCTTTGGGCACAATCCTTTCAAAGGAAGCCTTTAGGCTCAAATCAAAAGGAGTTACACTTTTAAAGGTAATTCATTCTCTCATGTTCATTTGTTTTATTTTGCTTCTCCAACCCCCTAAACTCTTTTTATTTACTTCTTTTGTAATAACACCAGTATCTTAAATATACTAGGATGTTGTTATAAGATTTATTTTAGCTACACTCTCACACAACTACATCAAATGGTTAAAGAACATACGGTTTCCATGGATGGCGGAATTCTGCCTCCCGAAACGATGATTGTTCAATACTCATTTAACACCTTCAAAGGTGGACATTATGATGTCACTATTTTTATATATGATATATAATATGTTTATGTTTTCCTTAAGCTTCTGTTTTTTTCATTTTGGGCATACCTTTATGGTTCCCATCATGGGTAAACGCGATATCTTCATTTAAGGAAGTGCGGACTACCGCCCCCTCAAAGTGATTTGATTCGTTAAATACCATATGTGGGACATATAAAGGATAGAAATATGATATTATATATGATATTATACTGGAATTATAATATACTCTTATATCATTATGATTCCATTCCAGAAAATACGAAATAGAAATGGAAGTAGCGTCCATGCGTACGTACGGCTTACCGTCTCCATGAACGGTGCATTTCATTTCTTACCTCTGAATGTGATGTAATATTATAAATACATGTATATTCTGAATATATATGATATATATGTTATCCAAAACATTAATATCATTCTGGATATAATGAAACTTTGACCAAATTAACAACATGTAAGTGTAAGAGGTCTATTTTTGACTTAAGAACCAAATACCGACAAAATGATCATTATTAACTTAAATGAGTTCATGATGTTCATAACATGGTATAAAAAGAATAATGAACTTGAAAAAGGTTCTTAAGAAAGTAGAGATTAACTCAAGTTTATTATTCAGGAGATTAAAGAACGGTCGGGTCAAGTCGGATATGAGGTATGGGACATCGTCTCAATCTCCTTTCGTTGAGGCATATTTTATTTTATACACAACTTTATTTTATTCGGTGTATAAATCCCTCTGACTTTTAAGTTTATTCAAAAGGAATCTTTTTTATATGAAGCATTTACTAAACGACAAAAGGGAATGTTTTTGTCGTACGTATGCGGCGACAACGACTTCTCCTCCGTCGTGACCGTTATTTGAGTTTCGGCTTCCTCTACAAGCCATTCCTTCTTTTTAAAAGAAAAATAAATACCATGTTTTACTTTTCTTTTTTTTTGGTATTGAAAATGGTTTTCATAATATTTTTATATCAATGTGTGGTATTGATATCTTGTGATTGAATGGTGGAAATGTTATGTTTTTTTATGCATGTTTTATGTGATACAATTATGTTTTGGTTCTTGGGCATTATTATGAAGACGGGTGGTTCCGTGATAAACTAAGGGTGGGTGAGCCCGTTATAGCTCTCCAATGCATTGGATAACGTGAAGGAGTGAAACGTTAAGGTTTCTCCGAAGAGATTTTAGGGAATATACTGTGATGGGTATTCCAAACGTAACCAGGAGGGTTACTCCCTACGTAAGAATGTTATGAATGCCTCAAGTTACCTTTATGTCTTATGGTTTCTATGATTTGTTCCTGATTTTATGAGGTGTGTTAAAGTGCCTATGTTTTATGGGTAAAGTATGATTTCATTCTTATGTATATATTAACTCATGTTTCCTTTCCATGTTTCTTTTAACCCATACTGAGTTTTATGCTCATCCCAAGTTTTTGAAATGTTTTTCACAGGTTAATGGAAAGGTACATGATACGATGATAAAGTCAAGGATGTGTCAAGAAATAATCCATGTTTTATTTTAAATATGTTTCCATTGATGGGAATGAAGAATACTATCTTTATGTAACAACTTTGTTTATATGTGGATTGTAATGCAAGTTTTATGATCTAATTCTCTAAAACTCTAATCCCGAAAAGATCCTCAATGTGTAATCTTGTAATAACTCAAGATTAAGTAAGGTTTAAGGCTGGGGCCTTATATCAACAAATACTATGGAGGATAAAATGATTCATAATTCTGATGATAAATATTTTTTCGCAATACAACTAGTATTTATAATATTTATCTATGGTGAAAGTGGGTGTATGAAATAATAATAACAATAATATTATATATTATGTTACATGGGATATATTATGGGATTAAAATGTAATTGGGAGCATTTTTGAAATTAACTAATATTAAACGCTAGCCATAGGGTTATATAGACCTAGTTATTTCATTTGGATACACACACACACACACACACATTTGTGATATTTATTCAAGGCATTCATTGGACACAACACTTCTCCTCTCTTGAGATTACTTCTCCACCAACGGAATATTCATCTCCATGATAGAACACAAAGGCTAGATAATGACATTATGAGATCAAAGAACATGTGTGGGTCATCATTAGATGGAATCTATTTTTCATCCTCAAGTGAAACGATGGAAGAAAAAGATCAATTTTCACAAATATTAATATCTACATCAGAGAAATACATGAATACTATGGTACTTTTTTTAATTTAATTATAAATTTTATGTGAAAGATATTCTCTTTTGGTTACAGGATTATTTCCATGTTTCATTGGGTATGTTCATTAGGTATCATGATTCTTTGTATTGTTTCAATTATTATTCATTAGACATGACACAACCATTTTTGGTCATATACTCAACCAACACTTCCATAACACCTATAACCTTTAAGTGGTATTAGAGCAGTCACATTCAAATTTATAATTATTTAATTTTTTGATCATTTATCCCAATTATTTTGTTATGTTTTAATATCAATTATTATTCTTAATCCATCCAAGGGAGATAATATGTTCATCCACTATCATATGTACAAAAAAAATCCAATAACATGTGTATAATGGATGGATATTCCATCTGGAGGTACCAAAGTTCTAGTCTGGTCGATATAATTACACGATGTGTAATCAGAATTACATGTCATGTGGTCTTATTCAACAAATGAATATATACTTTCACCAATTAAATTTTGTGTGTAAGAGTATATAAATTTTCAAAAATAACTACGTAATGACAACTAGGGTGGTACACGACTTGTGAGCTTATAAGATGTGTAGTTGGCATGCACGTTGTGAAACACCAACTCGATGTTTTGGTCATGTAATTAATGTTCATAGTGTGTATTTAATACACACACATCATATTTAAATAAAGATACATAACATAGTGTGTAAAGACCCGGAAATTTCAAGGAAAATTTTTTCTTAATTTTCTTTGGAATTTTACAAGAACGCGGTTTCTGATAGAACTTGATTCCGAGGCCCGGAGTGCCCAGAATCAACTTCCGAAGTTTGGCTCGGGTACGTTCAGTGAACGAGCGAGCGGGAATTTATATCTTTTGAACCGGTGCTCGGAATTGAAATCTGATGGCACTGATGAACTCGCAACGCCGATAATTTCTTAAGGGGACCTTTACCACAGTTGCGTTTTAAGCGGGTTGAGATTTTGTTTTTGGGGTTTTAGTTTAAAATAAATAAAATTGTGTGAACAATTTTATTTTATGTCTTTGGGAGTTATTATCTCCCATGGGAAGTTGTTGGTGGAGCCCATCACCAACCAACTTCCCATGAGTGGATACTTGAAATGTGGGGCCCACACGAGCCCCAACCTTTCACATTCCTATAACTCTCCTTTAACCCCCATTTAGTCTCCCTTTCTTTAACTCTTAAACTTCTCCCCCTTATTAATGAAAACTCTTCTCATTCCACTCCCCCTCTTAAGTGCATGCCAACACTTTTTATTTAATGAGTTCAACTTATTAAATTAATTAAGTTATTTGAATTTTGGAATTTGAAAATCTTGGCATGTGTTAATAAAATAATGGGAGACCTTATTTTATTTGGTTGCTTGGTTAAGTGAGGATTTTGAGAGAGGAAGCTCTTAGTTTTGAAGAACTCCATCACCATCATTGAAGAACGTCGAGACTTCAACAAAGAATGTGATGAACACCGACCCTCTGATGGAGAACGCGAAGGCACCAACGACGTGTCTTCTCTTCTTCTTTCTTCGCGTCAAGGGAGGAGGCATCACCGCGGGGAACGTCGCCATCGACGACAGCACTCACTCCGATGACGACGGAATTGATACCGTTCTACGGCGACACTACCATTCCGCGACTTTGTCAACAAACGAAGGACGGAACAAGGTAGGGGAATTTATTTTTGGAATTCTCTAATCTTTTGAGAAAAGAACTACGAGCACGGACCAACCAATACCGGGTTGATCCGCGGATCATTCGATCATGCGGTTTGATGTTGAGGGTTATTATTTAAATTGCTCGTGTTTATTGCCTTGACGAACTTCGTGAAATATGACCATTTGTTATTGAATAACACGAGGGGGGCCGGACCGCACAAACACGGCTGACCCTCCTCCTTATTTCATGTTGGATTCTTTTGTGGATTGAAACGGGAATGGTGTGGTGCCATCGCACCGTGCGGAAATGTGCGACAAGTAATGTGTGGCGTCGTCGCGCCGCGTCGTGAAAAACAAACAAAGGCGCGACGCCGTCACGTCACGGCGGAGAAACCAGAAGAAATCCACAGACGGAGTCGGGCAACGGCGAAGGGGCGCGGCGCCAACGCGTCGCGCCGGAGAACCACGAAGATGGCACGTTTCGTTTTTGACGTGCGGTTTGACGGGCGACGACGAAGCAGGCCGTTTGGGCGTTTGAATTCCTTCGCAGTGAAGATGGGGTCCCGGGGGGACCATAGGCGAAGAAGGAAAGAGGAACGGACCACCGGAGCGCGTCCGGTGGTCCACGGAAGGCGGCGGCGGCGCGCCGCCGGAAAGGAGGCGGTCAGCGGTTCACCGCCGGCCTTAATCAGCGGCGAAGGGCGGGGGAGCCGCGCACCCCGCCGCTCCGCGATTCGGCTCGGCCACGCTGGCTGAGCCGCGGCCGGCCGGTCGGGCCAGACCGAGCCGAACCGAGCCGGAGCGGGCCGGGCCGGGCCCAGCCGGGTCGGACCCGGGTCAGGTCGACCCGGGCCCAGACCCCCGTTTTCGGGACACTTTCGGTCAAATGCCTGTAACTTGAGCTACGGGCCTCCAAACGACTCGCCGTCAGTGGCAACGCAATCCTCGGATCGAGGCGGTCGTTTTGGTATATCGCACTCAAGGTTTCAGATTACTTTGGGTTCAGCCGGGTTGGTTCGGATACGAAACCAACCGGGCCCTCGGAGCGGAAACAGATATATCTTGAGCTCCGGACGTCCGATTGACGTGCCGTCAACTTTGATGGAATCCTCTAAGTGAGACGGATCTTTTGGCTTACTCCGCTCGAGGTTTGGATGCCGACGGAGTGTGGTCGGGTTGGTTCGCTCACGAAACCAACCGGGCCCCTGGAACGAAAAAGCCAATAACTCACAGATCGGGCGTCCGTTTGACGCGCCATCTATTTCGTTGAATTCCTCTTGATGAGACGGAACTTTTGGCATACTTCGCCCGAGTTTTGGATACAGTTGGTAGTGGCCGGGTTGGATCGCACCCGAAATCCAACCGGGCCCCTGGAATAGAAAAGTTGATATCTTTCAGACAGGACGTCTGTTTGACGAACCGTCAGCGGCGTTGATGATCACGTTGAGAAACGGTCCCTATGAGTATACCCTATGAGAGTTCGGGGTACAGTTGAGATACGGCCGGATTTGGTTCGCTCACGAAACCAACTGGGCCCCTGGGACAAAAAGTCTAGTAACTCACAGACCGGGCGTCAGATTGACGCGCCGTCTGTTGCGTTGAGACCCCTATGACGAGGCGGTCCTTTGTGATACTTCTTCGTTGGACTTTGAGATACTTAAAGTATCGACCTGTAGCTCATGGAGCGGACCCTCTCAGAGACGAGCGTGCGGATTACGGAGACCGTGTATCTGGCTGAGACCTGACGACTGCTTGACCGACTCGACTTGTGGTGAGTCGACTAGCCCGGTGGATGGAGCAATACTTTCTGAGGTGCAGTCCCATGGCGGACGGAGCACTACCTGTGTGACAGTGCAGACCCGCGGTACTCGTCCGAAGAGTACCTCAGCAGGTTACTAGTGGGTGTGGACTACTGTGTTTGGGTGACATACCTCGGTGGGAAGCACTACTGTGTCTGGGTGGCTGAACCGCGGTACTCGACAGGAAGAGTACCTCAGCAGTCTTAGGTTAGTGAGCAATACCTCGGAGTCGTGACAGGACCACTGTACACTCCAGAGACGGAGCTCTTCAGCAGTTACGGTTTCGATAATGAAAATCCTGGTTTGAGCTGAGACTTTTCACCTTTGTGTTTACCTCATGATTGAGATGGGTCACTTGATAACTTAGGTATATGTATGGGCATATACCTGGGTAGTGTTTATCCGTTGATTTCATGATCCTTGTGTTTCCTCTTGATTGAGATGGGTTACTTGATAACTTAGGTATATGTATGGTCATATACCTAAGTAGAGGTTATCTGTTGAGATCTTATATATGGTTATACTTGTTGGTTTTAGTGAGACCTTGATTGTCTCGGGGTCCCTACTGAGTATCGTTATACTCACCCCTGTACGGGCTATGCCCGCACCTCGTTGTTTTGGTTGCAGACGACGGGCAGTGCTGACAGAGGCCGAGTGTTTGAGGACTGGACGGTACCCGGAGGTGGACTACACGACGAGTCAGTACCCGGAGGTAGACTACACGACGAGTCAGTATCCGGAGGAGGTTGACGAGAGAGAGCGTTGAGGAGGATATCTGTACCTACCCTTCAGGTAGGATCCGTGGTGGATGATCCAGGAGCTGCGCTATCTGTACCTACCCTTCAGGTAGGATCCGTGGTGGATGATCCAGGACCTGCGTCATCTGTACCTACCCTTTAGGTAGGATCTGAGGAGGATGACCCAGGAGCCACTTCCGTCCCTCCAGCTGTTGTCTTTTTCTATTGTACTTTGTTCAGTTGTAGTTGTAATTTCTTTTGGGTTTGTATTCTGGCCCATTTTCCTTTCAGCACTTCTCTTTGTACATAATGTTTACTTTCGCTTGTTCTCTGTGGTGTTTTTTTACTTTTATAAAGGAAATTCCTTCCTAGTTATCGGGATTTATGCCTTTGGTGCTAGTCGCCAGCCCCTGGCCTATGGAAGGCAGGCTTGGGGTAGTCACGACACGGGCCCTGAGGACGGGTCGTGACAAATTGGTATCAGAGGAGTCGGTTCTACCGCAGAACTTATAACTCTGATATTTTCTTTCTGTGAAGCAATAGTGTTAAGGGTACCGGGTGTGGTCTTTAGTTCAGGGAGTCCAGTGTTGGTGTGGGCGGCTGACGTATCCATACACCAGGACCCTGACAACTGATTTCTGACTTTGTGCACGAAAACACTGATTGCGTGTGTGTTTCAAAGGTTTTCCCTTAAAACAGCTCAAACCAGGTCAGATCACCAGGTATAATCGTTTGACCGTGTCATGATGTTTCTTTCAGAATGCATTTTCTCGGATGACCAGCTAGAGCCCAGAGGGATGTGCGTGCTGACAGCTTGTCGAGCGACGAGGCTTCGGTACAGGGCCCTCTTGCAGTTAAGGCACCAGCGGAGGCACCAACGGTACTACCATACGTTGGGCCACCGATGCCACCATCCCCAATGGTAGAGGGTGCACGTCGCTTGAGCGCACTGCACGAGTTCCAGCGCCAGAGGTCACCTAGGTTCCAGGGAGGGACGGACTCGAAGGCGGCTGAGGATTGGCTGGAGGCTGTGGTGAGAGTCTTCAGGCTAGTGGGGACGCCGACAGACTTCATGGTGATCTTTGCTGCCAGCCTCCTTCAGGCAGCAACAGGCAGGTGGTGGAGCCACTTGTTTCAGTAGACCTCCGGGAGAAGGTGGACAGGAGCGGAACTAGTGGATATGTCCCTTGTACTTCTAGTTCCATTTTGTTGTTGTATTCGTGTCTTTGTACTATGAGCTGCAATAATAAAAAGACACTTTTCTTGTGATGTTTTCTTTCCTGTCCTTTTTGTTTGGTTGATACTGAGTGGTCCTGGTTAAGACTGTTGACTTGACCCTCACCTTCGAGATTTCTACTAGAGGAGACCCAGTGACCTCACACTGATGCTGACAGTGTGACTCGACCCTTGGAGGCAATAGTCATAGTTGGATCTCTTAGTAGATACGTCGAGGCCTTACGACGTCATCCATGGCATGAATGCGTCATTAATGTTATGATTGACTGTATTAGGCAAAGAATGTGGTTCATCCAGGGGATGAGACCGGATTTCTCTTATCATCAAGGAAGAAATCATAGAAGCTCTTGTGAGACTAAAAAAAGGGGTCCAGGTCATCCAAGAGCGGATGAAGACTGCACAGTGCAGTAAGAAACAGGAAACCGGTGCCAGTCTTAGAGACTCGGGCTTGTTAAATGTTAAAGAAGAATAAGCTTAAAGGAGAGATGAGTCTATGAAGTAGCAGACGTGGAGGCAGAGCTAGGACAGTAGCATGAGGTGGTGTACATCCTAACATGGTACAACCACCGCCTTAGTTATTCATGCCAGGCTCAGGGAGCTGGAGGGCGGAGGAAGAGTGTGGCTGCATGTGGTCAAGGAGTGTGACCCAATGGTTCTAGAAATGATTCAAGGGACAGTCTGTGTCCACTACTAGCTGCTGTAGTAACGGACGTCGATATGAATCATTCCTTGCTTTCACAAATCTTGTTCCAGAACTAGAGTTTCTGGTAAGTCGTGGATTTGACCCTCACATCTGAAGATACCTTGGGAGGAGACTCGATAATCACACTTACGCCGATGGTGTGGTCAGACCCTCGAGGCGAGAGTTCCGGTTGGAATCTCTTGGTGGCAGCGTTGAGACCTTACGACGTTATTTTGAGTATGGAATGGGCAATAACAGTTCATACTCAAATTGACAGTTTTAGGCAAACGTTGGGATGGGTTTTCCTTGGTCGGAGAAAAGGAAACCCCAGGAAGCATAGGATAAACTCTTTCACAGGAGGGTGTGACCGATCACTCTTGATTCGGTCAACCTTACCCTCGTAGCGGAAGTCGTTTCGAGTTCCAGTTCTAACAGAAAATGGAGACCTCTGGAGTTCCAGGATGTCGATCACGTCCTTATACGGGACTCACCTCGACGAGGTTTATGGAGATTTGGCCAAGGTGGCAAGTTATCTCCGAGGTTCAGCGGACCTTATTAGGTCCTCAGCTGGGTAGGAGGGGTGGTTTACCGCTTGACCCATTCACCGCAGTTGCACCAGGTGCACGAAGACTTACACGTATCTCAACTGAGGAGATACGTGCTCGACCCTTCGTATATCATCAACCATGAGGGGATGGACGATGGCGATGAGGTGTTTTTCACGGAGGTTCCAGTGGGGATCAAGGATCGACAGAAGCAGATCCTACGAGGACGATCGATTCCTCGGGTGCACTTTCTCTGGCAGTACGGGAACCTCTAGGTAAGCACATGGGAGCGGAAGGCTCGGATGCATGCTCTGTACCGCTTTTGTGACCCTAGTTTGTGTTGAAGCTTTACGGGGACGTAAAGCCCTGAGGTGGAAAAAATGTAAAGACCCGGAAATTTCAATGAAAATTTTTTCTTAATTTTCTTTGGAATTTTACAAGAACGCGGTTTCTGACAGCACTTGATTCTGAGGCCCGGAGTGCCCAGAATCAACTTCCAAAGTTTGGCTCGGGTACGTTCAGTGAACGAGAAAGTGGGAATTTCTATCTTTTGAACCGGTGCTCGGAATTGAAATCCGATGGCACCGATGAACTCACAACGCTGGTAATTTCTTTAAGGGGACCTTTACCACAGTTGCGTTTTAAGAAGGTTGAGATTTTTTTTTTGGAGTTTTAGTTTAAAATAAATAAAATTGTGTGAACAATTTTATTTTATGTCTTTGGGAGTTATTCTCTCCCATGGGAAGTTGTTGGTGGAGCACATGACCAACCAACTTCCCATGAGTGGATACTTGAAAAGTGGGGCCCACACGAGCCCCAACCTTTCACATTCCTATAACTCTCCTTTAACCCCCCATTTAACTCCCTTTCTTTAACTCTTGAACTTCTCCCCCTTATTAATGAAAACTCTTCTCATTCCACTCCCCCTCTTAAGTGCATGCCAACACTTTTTAATTAATGAGTTCAACTTCTTAAATTAATTAAGTTATTTGAATTTTGGAATTTGAAAAGCATGGAATGTGTTAATAAAATAATGGGAGACCTTATTTTATTAGGTTGCTTGGTTAAGTGAGGATTTTGAGAGAGGAAGCTCTTAGTTTTGAAGAACTCCATCACCATCGTTGAAGAACGTCGAGACTTCGACGAAGAATGTGATGAACACCGACCCTCCGACGGAGAACGCGAAGGCACAAACGACGTGCCTTCTCTTCTTCTTTCTCCGCGTCAAGGGAGGAGGGATCACCGCGGGGAACATCTCCATCGACGACAACGCTCACTCCGACGACGACAGAATTGATACCGTTCTACGGCGACACTACCATTCCGTGACTTTGTCAACAAACGAAGGACGACACGAGGTAGGGGAATTTATTTTTGGAATTCTCTTATCTTTTGAGAAAAGAACGACGAGTGCGGACCAACCAATACCGGGTTGATCCGCGGATCATTCGATCATGCGGTTTGATGTTGAGGGTTATTATTTAAATTGCTCATGTTTATTGCCTTGACGAACTTCGTGAAATATGACCTTTTGTTATTGAATAACGCGAGGGGGGTCGGACCGCACAAACACGGCCGACCGTCCTCCTTATTTCATGTTGGATTATTTTGTGGATTGAAACAGGAATGGTGTGGTGCCATCGCACTGCGTGGAAACGTGCGACAAGTAATGTGCGGCGCCGTCATGTCGCGTCGTGAAAAACAAACAAAGGCGCGACGCCGTCGCGTCACGGCGGAGAAACCCGAAGACATTCGCGGATGGAGTCGGGCCATGGCGAAGGGGCGCGGCGCCAACGCGTCACGCTGGAGAACCACGAAGACGGCGCGTTTCGTTTTTGACTTGCGGTT
This sequence comes from Viscum album, assembly GCA_963277665.1. Taxonomy (NCBI): domain Eukaryota; kingdom Viridiplantae; phylum Streptophyta; class Magnoliopsida; order Santalales; family Viscaceae; genus Viscum; species Viscum album. The sequence continues at coordinate 509,339,216 of OY728137.1, read as the reverse complement.
TGACGGACGACGACGAAGCAGGCTGTCTGGGCGTTTTAATTCCTTCGTAGTGAAGATGGGGTCCCTGGGGGACCATAAGCGAAGACGGAAAGAGGAATGGACCACAGGAGCACGTCTGGTGGTCCGCGGAAGGCAGCGGCAGTGCGCCATGCCAGCGCGGCGGCACCGGCGACCGGCAGCGGCGGCGCGCTACCGGAAAGGAGGCGGCCGGCGGTTCGCCGCCGGCCTCAATCCACGACGAAGGGCAGGTTAGCCGTGCACCCCGCCACTCCGCGAGTCGGCTTGGCCACGCTGGCCGAGCCGCGGCCGGCCGGTCAGGCCGGACTGCGCCGGGCCGGGCCGGGCCCAGCCGGGTCGGACCCGGGTCGGGTCGACCCGGTTTGGGCGTCCCAAGGGGGGTCGGGCCGGGTCGCCCCGGGCCCAGACCCCCGTTTTCGGGCCACTTTTGGTCAAATGCCCGTAACTTGAGGTACGGGCCTCCAAACGACTCGCCGTCAGAGGAAATGCGATCCTTGGATTGAGACAGTCGTTTTCGTATATCTCACTCAAGGTTTTGGATTACTTTGGGTTCGTTCGGGTTGGTTCGGATACGAAACCAACCGGGCCCTCGGAGCGGAAACAGATATATCTTGAGCTTCGGACATTCGATTGACGTGTCGTCGACTTTGATGGAATCCTCTAAGTGAGACAGATCTTTTGGCTTACTCCACTTGAGGTTTGGATGTCGACAGAGTGTGGTCAGGTTGGTTCGCTCATGAAACCAACCGGGCCCCTGGAACGAAAAAGCCAATAACTCACAGACCGGGCGTCCGTTTGACGCGCCGTCTATTTCGTTGAATTCCTCTTGATGAGACGGAACTTTTGGCATACTTTTCCCGAGTTTTGGATACAGTTGGTAGTGGCTGGGTTGGATCGCACCGGAAATCCAACCGGGCCCCTGGAACGGAAAAGCTGATATCTTTCAGACAGGACGTCCATTTGACGAACCGTCAGCGACGTTGATGATCACGTTGAGAAACAGTCCCTATGAGTATACCCTATAAGAGTTCGGGGTACAGTTGAGATACGTCCGGATTTGGTTCTCTCACAAAACCAACCGGGCCTCTGGGACAAAAGGCTAGTAACTCATAGACCGGGCGTCCGATTGACGCGCCATCTGTTGCGTTGAGACCCCTATAACGAGGCGGTCCTTTGTGATACTTCTTCGTGGGACTTTGAGATACTTGGAGTATCGACCTGTAGCTCGTGGAGCGGACCCTCCCAGAGATGAACGTGCGGAGTACGGAGACCGTGTAGCTGGCTGAGACCTGACGACTGCTTGACCGACTCGACTTGGAGTGAGTCGACTAGCCCAGTGGACGAAGCACTACTTTCTGAGGTGCAGACCCATGGCGGATGGAGCACTACCTGTGTGACAGTGCAGACCCGCGGTACTCATCCGGAGAGTACCTCAGCAGGCTACTAGGGGGTGTGCACTACTGTGTTTTGGTGACATACCTCAGCGGGAAGAACTACTATGTCTGGGTGGCTGACCCGTAGTACTCGACAGGAGGAGTACCTCAGCAGTCTTAGGTTAGTGAGCAGTACCTCGGAGTTGTGACAGGACCACTGTACACTCCAGAGACGGAGCTCTTCAGCAGTTATGGTTTCGATAAAGAAAATCCTAGTTTGAGCTGAGACTTTTGACCTTTGTTTTTACCTCATGATTGAGATGGGTCACTTGATAACTTAGGTATATGTATGGGCATATACCTGGGTAGTGGTTATCCGTTGATTTCATGATCCTTGTGTTTCCTCTTGATTGATATGGGTTACTTGATAATTTAGGTATATGTATGGGAATATACCTAAGTAGAGGTTATCTGTTGAGATCTTCTATATGGTTATCCTTGTTGGTTTTAGTGAGACCTTGAGGGTCTCGGGGTCCCTACTGAGTATCGTTATACTCAACCCTGCACGGGATATGCCCACACCTCATTGTGTTGGTTGCAGACGACGGGCAGTGCTGACAGAGGCCGGGTGTTCAAGGACAGGACGGTACCCGGAGGTGGACTACACGACGAGTCAGTACCCGGAGGTGGACTACACGACGAGTCAGTATCCGGAGGAGGTTGATGGGCGAGAGCGTTGAGGAGGCTATCTATACCTACCCTTCAGGTAGGATCCATGGTGGACTATCCAAAAGCTGCGCTATCTGTACCTACCCTTCAGGTAGGATCCGTGGTGGACGATCAAGGAGTTGCTTCATCTGTACCTACCCTTCAGGTAGGATCCGAGGAGGACGACCCAGGAGTCGCTTCCATCCCTCCAGCTGTTGTCTTTTTCTGTTGTAATTTGTTCAGTTGTAGTTGTAATTTGTTCAGTTGTAGTTGTAATTTCTTTTGGGTTTGTATTCTGGCCCATTTTCCTTTCACCACTTCTCTTTGTACTTAGTTTTTACTTCCACTTGTTCTCTGTGGTGTTTGTTTACTTTTATAAAGGCAATGCCTTCCCAGTTATCGGGATTTACACCTTTGGTGCTAGTCTCTAGCCCCTGGCCTATGGAAGGCGGGCTTAGGGTAGTCACGGCACGGGCCCTGAGGACGGGTCATTACATAGTGCCTATTTTTATTATACAATGTGTAGATTAAATTTATACTATGTAACATAATAAATAACATGTGGATTACACACTGTCTCCTTAGGAAAGGAGTGAAAATTAGAAAAAATGAGTGACCCAATGGGTAGCAGTGTAGAAACCATGTAATTCATGCTAAATCACATAGGTGATGTGTTTTTCTGGCCAATATTTTTGAATAATTACATTTGTAAAGGAATAATTAATTCATACCAAAACAAATGGAACGACATGTAGCCAGCATACAGACTGTTTGATAGATTTATTTCACACACCGAGTGGTTTTAGGATTATCACTTGGAATAATAGATTTTAACTAATTATTTATTATTGTGTAAATTTATTAAAGATGATGTTTTATCTATGGTTTATGAAATCATTACATAACATGTAAATTAATGGAAAATCATGTGGTTGATCTCATCATGATGACTACATAATTTGACCCACAAAACTATACACCATGGAATCTAACAAACCATATCACTGAATACAAATGTGGACATCTTGTGTAACCTCCATTACAAGCTGTATAATTAATTAAAATCTAAATTTATTCTGAAAAAAAGGATATACACCATGTAACCTAGTCAATACACATTGAGTACTTCTTTATTTTAGATAAAATTAATTAATTTTATTTGTTTTAAAATATATTGGATGGGAATATAATGTATCTTCATATTTATTGTATTAAAATAAATACAAAAATAAATAAAAAATTAATTCAAGCAAAATTTATCTTTATTAATAAAGATATTATAAATGAATTATTATAATGCATGAATGTGATATTGATTCGTGTATGTGTTAGATCCTTATCTTAGATCAAAGAATGTATATGCTGGTTGTATTTAGTTTAGTTAATATTTAGTGGGATCTAATAGTATATTATTAAATTAAAATATGACTGCTTGTGTGTCATCCCTCCCTCCTTTAATATATAATACTTTAATGTCCATGTTTAATTTATGTAATACCCTTAACCAATCCTTTATTTCTAACCACATGAATGTGAGTTAAAATAATATGTAAAATAAGGATCTACCAAGAGAGTGGAGGTAGTTCAAGATAGAGTTGAGGTGAAACCAATAAATAAGATTACTAGTAGATTCATTAACTCAAGCTAATATAGTATTATAGACTATTACCATAGGATCTTAGACTAATTTATAATCAGTTTGATAAATCAATCATTTCAAAGATCATTATCATAGTTACATCACTTTATTTTTTTAATGGATTCTTGGATGCGATCACACTAAATAAAAAAGATAACATGCAAATTGATAATGTTCAAAAAGTTATCATTACATGGTTAATTAATAATGTAAAATTAACATTATTTTAACAAAATACATGATAGATAAAATGGATATAATATATGTGTAAATAATAAAAATAAATCAAATAAATATTAAGTCATAAAATCTAGCCATTATCTATTTTATGGTGCACACATAGTTAATGTGGTGGAAAAAACATTATTAGGGGAACATTTAATTATTGGGGAGTCCTAACATTGATGGTGTAACAACTTAATAGATTTTATATTGAATTCAATAGATAATGTTTATTCAATAAAAATTTAGAGGTAAGTGTTGTGGAAATCCAATATAGGATTTAAGGATTGGGGTGTCAACTAAATGAATTGGGGAAATGTTAATTTGTAGTTTGAAGGAATGGTGACCTAAATTTCATCTCACGATATTCATGACCATATTCTAGATCATAAGATGGAATAAAAGGATATTTTATTCTATAATTTCCATGTGAAAAGAGTTTTTGAGTCCGATGATGAAATCTCCAAGGAACTATACACATGTAAACTTAGAGATGTTTCACTAGTGGGACCTTATATAGTCAAGATGATTGGATACATTGAGCAGTTAGACATCTTGGGTCTCAAGCCACCCAAAGGGTTGTGTATGGATCTCATACTCATCTCACTACCTAATATCTTATCTAACATCATTGTGAATTTCAATATAAATAATATATAGAATTATTATCCCAATATCCTCAATTTTATTCACTATGTTGATAAAGACATAAAGCATAAAAGGACTCATGTTCTTATGGTGAGTAAAATGAAAATAAAGGAAAGGATCTAAATAACTTACACTATGTATAAGGCATATTTATACCATTCAAAGAAGAGGAATATCGTAAGGTAAGTAAGGGGGTGTGACGCTATCTATTTTTCATTTAGAAAAAAGGTCCACTAGAAGAAGAACTGAAGCTTTGTTAAGAAGAAAGTGGAGGATTCATGATTATTTATTATTAAGTGAAATTACTCTATTTTTATAAATTTTGTATTAGATACAATATATGGTACTCACACATATGTTCAAATTCACAAATCAAGTAGATTATAGAGGAGTTATCAAGGTGAGGTGTATATTCTAAGTGCCAAATGAACATGAATTTCCACTATTGGAAATATAACCTATACCCACGGTTCAAAACCGTGGGTATAGCCTCCAAAACCGTGGGTATAGGCTATACCCATGGTTTTGGGAACCATGGGAAACCAAGGTGTTGAGATAGGTCCCCAAACTATACCCACGGTTTGGAAAACTGTGGGCATAGATTTTTTTCCACCGTGTCAAAGTAACCTACCCTATTTCCACGTCGTCAAAACCTTATACCCATGGTTTGAAAACCATGGGTATATTTTTTTTACAAAAAACAAGTAGCAGGTGTTGAACCCGCGACCTGCATTTCTAACTCAGCATGCCACACCAATCAAGCTACGTAACTTACAGATATATATATATCTATATTTAACTAAATATATTAATTAAAGTCGTTGCTTGAAAAAATACATCTCGTGTGTTTCAAACTCACATATTTACTTTCGTGCATCCAGCGCCTAAACAACTGAGCTAGCTTAGTTTTATATTAATATATCTTCATTTATTTTAATATATTAATATTTCTCCCTATATTAGAAAAAAAATCAGCCAGCAGGTTTCGAACATATAACCGCAGTGAACATTACACAGTGCCTCACCAACTCAGTAATGAAGATTTTATATTTATAAATTTGTATCTACCTAAATATATTAATCTGAACTATGGGTATAGGAGGCAAAACCCTGGGGAAAGTTTTTCCCACCAAATAATTTCAGTGTCCTGTGGAATTTTTTTCCCTCCATAACGCGGGAAAGCTATACCCACAGTTTTATAAAACCGTGGGTATAGGTCTTCGAAAAAAAATCATATACCCATGGTTTTGGAAAAACTGTGGGTAAAGGTCTTGAAAAAATTTCTATACCCACAGTTTTGAACAAAACAATGGGTATAACTATCTTTTTCCCCATGGTTTTCCAAAACCGTGGGAATAGGTCTTCAAAAAAAACTATACCCATGGTTTTTCCCAAAACCATCGGTATAGGTTCCTATATTACCCCTATACCCACGGTTTTGGGCAAAACCGTGGGTATAGGGATATTTTCCAGTAGTGTTTTACTCTTTCAATTAGTGACTACTATCTCACATTTTCAACTTGGTTTATTATAGTTATTAATGATGTTTATTGAATTTACTTTGAATTGAATATTTTATTTATTTTCACTATCAATGTGATTTTGAAAAGGTAATGATAAGGATGATAGATTAATGTATCTTCCTAATTATGAATAAAGTGTTACCCATGCACTATGGGTAATGAATAATGGAGTGTTCCGCTAATGGAAATATAATATGATTACATATTTTGGAAATGGTATAAGGGAAGAGTTGTTGTTACTTAAAGATATAGTTGTATAGTTTGAGTATCACCCTATATTGCACAAAATTGAAAGAGCTGATCTTTATGGATAAACATTACAAGTACTGAATGAGGAGTTCTAAAACTATCTATAATTGTTTGGAATAGAAGAATTATTTTATATAGTGAAAAACTTGAAGATTTATTACAAGCGATGTTAAAGAGGTTATATTATTGTAATCTTTGAGTACCCATGAGTTCAGATAAGGTAAACCTTATGTACTACTATTTTTTAGTACATAAGTCAGTGTTTCAAAAAAAATTAATGAAGTTTGAGAAGGTCCAAACACACTTTGAAAAGGACCTAATGTCATTTTATAATGTATGGAACATTTAGATCTGGAACTAGAAAAAATTCTAAGTCATCAAGCGCAGGCCTTTTTCATTGAGAATAAATCATTGAAGTAAAGAGTGTAAATATTTGGATGAGTATAAGTCATTATTCTAATAATAAGTCTTGATCAAAAGACTTCATGTCAGATCATATGTCCTTCAGCTCATCATAAGTATTTAGAAACATACATCACTACATGACTTTGGAATACAAAAAATGGAAAAGGCATATAACATAAAGATTTTTCATTGAACATGAGGATTTGACAAGAAGAGTCTATGAATATTGGATTAGCATAGGGCTTCTATACTTAGTGAAACTTTTAGCAAGATTATCAATGAAAAACTCAAATATTCTGGATTCAATTCTAATTAATATGAGATTAAATGTGATGATGAAATGAATATTTGAATAAGGATTTTGAAATCATAAAAACCTAAATGAGTTTTTGATTTAAGAAATAAAAATCCTTGGAGATTATATTCTTGGAAGATCAAAGAAAAAGGGATTTTGAAACATATTAATTTCTATTTAATTAATAAATTCCGAAATTAATTGGCAATGATAATTTTTTATTTCTATGTTATTTATAATCAATCTAAAAAAATGATTATATTATAAACCATGATCCAAGATGGTGCAAAGATAAGGAAAAAATAGATGAATTTATGTGAAATAATTTAATCTTTTAAAGTTTCTTTTAGGTTTATCAAAACTAGAAATGGATAAACATGAAAATGATGGTGTAGTATTGTAATGTTCTAAATATCACAACGAGTTTTGTTTAATTCTTGAGATGAATAAAAAAGTCAATATTATCTACTATAATGTTCATATCATTTTATTTTATACATTGGTATATTTTGAAACACTCAAGTTGAAAGATACTAAGTCAATATATTCATAGTAATGTTTTATGATTTTTCATATAGCTATGAAAAGATTTTGATGTATATTTTAGTGAAGTTACTTTTAGATGAAGAAATAATATTCACAAAAAGTGAATATTTTTTGAGTTCTTCTAAGATAAATTTCTTTATATCATGAAATATATAATAAAAATGAGTAATTATTGATGATAACCAAAATAAGTTTGAAGGATATAGAATAATTTCTTTTGGCCAAGAAAAAATGGGAAACAAGGGAAAAGATAATAAGAAATGAAACTCTTGTAATTATATCAGAGATAATGGTTTGAGAGAAAAAACACTGAGATCATGAGTAAAACCACATATAAAAATGGGATAAATTATATGGGATCATTGTACATTGAATTCATTGAATGGATATTCTATATTCTATATATATATATATTATATTTTCGTGTGACCAATGTAAAAAAGAAAAAGAAGTAGAGAGTCACATTGTGGTTGTGAGTTTATTTGAGACCAATCAAAATAGATAAAACATTATATCCCTTTAATAATAATAATAATAATAATATAATCCTATTATTAAGTTAATATATTTTGGGTATCAAAGCTAAAGGAAGAATAAGATGATTTGACTATATCCATGATTGAAAATTTTTAAAAAGAAGAAAAATAGAGAAAGGAAGATCATATGTGTATAGTTATATATATTTTAATATAAGAACTTGAAGATTTATTAGAATATTCTAGGTTTTAAGATCATATAAGATAAGTGAGTGAGGAATCCAGATAAGCATTTTCTGATGAAATGTGAAGATAAGTTTCAAAAAGTGTCCAAATTTCAAAGTATTAATAAAGATTGACTGACAGTTGAAGGTTCTACTTTGAGTTGAAGGAGATTTATTAAATTTATATAGAAATGACCTGTGTAGATCTAATTATATAATTAAGTGGAAGAACTTGAAATGAAAACATGCATACATATGATGGGACTCTATAGAACCTGTTCGACTTAGGGTATGTAGGGAGATCATGTTTTGAAGCTGTGACAACATTGTAAAGCTATTGAGATCAGTCTACTGTGATTTTTGGAAAGAGAATTCCCATGATACATTAGGATTGTAAACACTATGAGTCTCAGTTTTGGTGTGGGAAACCCCAACCATTGTAAACAACATTAGATTATAGTGGAGAATCCTTGATTGAGGAGAATGACCAATCAAGGAAAATATTAAATTTTTATACCGAACCTTGTAACAATATTGTTTTCCTATTTATTTCTTTATTTTCATTGCATGAATTTGATGATTTCTAGATTATATAAGAAATGGTTCCATATGAACTAACTGCTAAATGGGGTTAAATTCAAAAGGGGTTATAGGATAGTTCATAATTTGGTAAAAATAGGTAACACCTAATTCACCCTCCTTCTTAGGTGTTTACATTAGTCATATAGGTATTTTCATGTAGTATAAAAATGGATTTTACCTTGGATTTTATCTGTTTTGAAAACACGCTAAATTTCAATTGGATTAATAAATTGTATATTTCAAGAGTTGTTTGAAGTTAACCCACCTCAGATCGATAAGTATGGTTTCAATCCTATTAATAAAATATTAAAATTATCTTCCAATACAATGAAAACAAAAATTAATAAATGAAAAAATAAGGAATGAAATGATCTTAATAAGCAAAGGGATCAACCACTTATTGAAGTTGAACAATATGATAAGTTCTCATCCAATGAATCTATTGATATGAATCCTTTTCATGAATCTATTTCAAGTTATGAAGAGTATTAAGAGATTAAAATAGTGAAATACTTTTAATATCATATCAAAGGTTATCTAAATAATGTTCTTTATGAAGTTTCTCATACATACTTTATTTTATCAAGGAACTATTTGAAGAAAAATCACAAATAGAGGAAGAATTTGATGCTATGTAGAATAAAGTTTCTAATAAAGTTATATGATACAACACCCTCTTAAAATTGATAAAATCCAAGTCTGGAACATCATCAATTTGTAATGATAATATGTATTTAATTTATGAAAAATTTAAAAGGATAGTTGTTGAGAAGTATTTGTTCAAGGCTACTATGACTAAGGTGTTCCATGCATTATAGAAGCTACATAAGGTAATTGTGAATTTTAAGGATGAATAGTTGAATATAAGAGCTAAAAGAATTCAAGATATTTATTATTTCATTCAATAGATAAGTAATATGCATGATGAATAATCTGGGAAGATTAAGAGTGACTATGAAGAAAGGTTGAGATATTTTGATGGTGAGAATAACTCACTCAACCTGAAGTGTCTTGATTAGAAGGTTAAACTAAAAAAATATATAATCAACTCAAGATAGATCTTCTAAAAGATTTTAAAAGAATAATTCTACCACTTAGGTTTTGTAGAAAAAAATTTACATTAATAGGGTCTCTTTCTAGTGTTAAAGAGAGCTCAATGAGTTTTGGGGAAGCCTCCACCTCAAATACATGGAATAATATCACCCATAATCCTAAAAAGGATACATGTACTAAATATATTTTGTCAAATAATGTTAGAAAAATGGAAAATTATGTACTTATATGGGTTATTAAAAATCATGAAAATTATACCACATCATTAAGGGAATATTTTAGAATATGTATGAAGGATATTTCCCCAAACTTATCCCAAAAGAGTGATGAAAAAACTCAAAAATAATAAAGTTTTCAAGTAGAAAAATATGGATATATTTCAGCAACAAGAAAAAGAAAGGGGTTTTTTGGATATTTTTGGTGTTTCTAGAGGTTTGAGCACATGAAAAATAGATTTTTGTTATAACATGTTAGTATATGTAAAGAAAATAATTCTATGAAATATGGTAGATAATATGAAAATAGAATCAAGCCTTCTGTATAGAAGTTGAGTTCACCAAATAAAAGAAATCTACCCTTGAAGAATACATATAAATGTTCTAATAATTTATATTAATCTTGTAACATATATATCCACAAAAATTATAATTTTTGGGATGTAAAAACTAGATATAATTCTTATACTCGTGTGATAAAGTTTCCACACTAGTATGAGAAACAAAGAAATAAAGGAAAGCATACCTTTAGAATTGAACAGCTGAAGAAATATACTAATAGTGAAAGTTCTCAGAATATAATAAAGATGGATAACCAGGATGTGAAACCAATAGTAATAATATTCTTCTATTGTGTTAATACAGTCCACACAATGTAATTTAAAAAACCATTGAAACTAATGTTAGAAGGGGAATCATGGAAATCAATAAGAATTCAATCAAAGAGATTCATAAGAAGATTTTCATTGTGGATGGCATCTCTGATGAATAATATGTGAGGATTAACAATATGGGTAAGAATAAGGTTTAAACATTAGTGTGTAGAAGTTTTAAATTCACTATACACACTCCAAACAAATTTATGATAGTCCTACCTTATAATGAACTAACCTGGGGTATCATCTATCCTGATACCTGATATGGTCCTCTATAAGGCCTGAAGAGAATTTTTGATCCCCATGGACTAAATATTAGTTATTGGGTATCACATAACATAACTTGGGATAATTTTATCTCTTATAAAACCATATAAATAAACAATTAAAAGAAAACTATAATCCAATAAACAGAACACAAGAATAATTGAATATCAAATAAAAAGGATACAACTGATAAATAAATAAAGAAACAACATATAAAGAAACACGTAAATAAAAATCATAAAATAAAACTATCCTGAGAGGTTGAGATAGATCACAAAGTTGAATAAAAACCCCAAATCATCTCCATGAGCCTCCATGTGACCAGTGTTCACCAACTAACCCAACACCACCCTCAGATGACCCAAAAAGAGAGTCAAACTAGAACAAACCTAGACTTGTGAAATATAAGTGTGAGCTAAACAACCTAGAAGGTCTCCACCTACAAAATCTATGAATTTTATTTCATATTAAATTCTAACAATTCTATTTTTATATAGAATAGAAAAAATAAATTTTCATGACCCTTTAAATAAGAAAACAAGAAACACATCATAACTATGTTAAAAAATAGTTTTCATTTTTTTTAAATGAAAATATTAACTTAGAAAAATTATTTACCCTTGACCAACACCTCTTAGAAAAACTACCATTTTAAAGTCCCACATTAAAATAATTTCATAAACATTGTTTTCTTTAAAACATATTTCAAATCAAAAAATATGTTCTTAACTATCAAGTGATTTTATCGAAGACATATTTGAAAACCAATTTCCAAATAAAATTAGGAATTACGACCTAAAAAATAATTTTCAAAACTCACACACACATGACGTTCAAAAAAACAATCCATTCAAACTTTATCATAAAAACACATCAAAACTCTTTCAAAAAAACATTTAATATTTATAAAACACTTCTTTCAAATGCATTTCAAAAATAGTTTTAAATAACCTTAAAATTACACTTTCACTTTACCTCTTTTAAAACCTTTCATAAATCCATTTTCAATTTTTTTTAAATAAATCCATAACAAAAAGGAGGAAAAAACACATGTAGGAACCACCATGAAAAATTCACATGACAACATGAAATAAACAAAAAGTTCATTAGTACCATGAAATAATCAAAAAATAGAGGATATAATTGAAATAATAGTATAAATCCCCTAAAATGGTCCTAATTAGGATCCCAGTTTCATGGGATTTAAACAATGGACTCTATTACAAGGGCCATATCATGGCATAAAATAACACCTGGTTGATTGAATAACAAATTTGGAAGTTGTCTTAGCTGTCCGTGGGCTCTCTCAGTACCAATGGGATCTCCCAGTCCCAACCTCCCATGAGATCCCTCAGTACCATAGAGAACATCCCCACCACATGCTCTCAAAGCCCTAAGGACAATTCCCTTTAATAAATTAACAACCTATTTCAGGGATACAACCGCCCAATTCACGTACCCCAATTCCCCATGTTTTCCCATAAAAACTAAAATTGTGTTTATAATAAATAAACCATCACATAGATCAAATATAAAACATTTTAAATAACCAACACCTCGCATAATACACCCTCAAAGGGATTATAACCAAACCACATTAAATCATAAATAATATAAGATGATGCATTAGTATAAGATGTCCCCTCATGGGATCATAAGCCACCATATGTATAAAAGAAACACATAGAGCTAAAAGTGGGTTTACACTATTTATTAAAACTAATTCTCATAATGTTACAAATGGGAATTTTCCAAAATGATCTTGGAATTCCATTCCAACACACCATTTTCAAAATCCATCTCAATATAATCTTGAGACCAGTTTTATCAAAACACCTTTGATAACTCACACTCAGCTTTAAATCATATTATAAAACATTCAAATCCAAAAATATGGTTGAAAAAGTAATTCACATGAGATAACACGCCACTTTGAAATAAACCAACCCATTTTGATTACCTCAAAATCATTGAACACCTCAATCCACTTATTTAACTATCAAACAAGGTTGTTAAAAGGTCTCAAATATGACACAAAAGGTTAAACACTACCTTTTTAAATCTAAAATTCCATGCCAAAAATTTTATACACCTTTAAAACACTCAAATTTGGTTTTAAAATCATTGAATAACAAATTCACAATTAAAACCCCAGTTTCCCTCAAAATCCTCTTTTAAAAAACACTCACAAGATTTGAAAAGTCCATCAAGAATTTTAAAAACCATTTGGAATAAAATCCTAGTCCATTCCAAGGGATAAAATACTTTCAAAACCACCTTTGGTCCCTCATGGACACTCATATATTCATAAAATTAATAAGGAAACAATTTAAAAATAACAAGCATTCAAATACATTTAATATAAAGAGATAACAAAGAAACACCTAGCTTTGTTCAATGATGATCATGCTTTAGGTCATCACTAATGATGGTGAACACTCCAATAAGATAAGACACACCCTATAAAGACACTACATATACAAATACCCATGATTAATTACAGAAACTACTCAAAACTTAGCCAAAATATTCCTTAGGTTTTATTAGAGGAAGGAAAATCAAAGAGGGAAGATGAGGAGAAGGAAGAAATTTAGAAGAACTTACCAAAGAGGAAACCACTTGAAACTAAGGGAAGAAGACATAAAAATGGAAGTAATAAGGGTGTAGATACTCATGGATAGGCATTTGGTCTATTCAAATGATAGGTAATAGAAATGAGGTATTAAGGGATAAATTCATGTGGTATTAAAACTAGAATTACAGTTTTTAATTAATCTAGTTATGTCTCTTGTTTTGGTCACAAAATTTACCAAACTGTATGCCAACTATGCACATGAAAATTCCTAGAAAAAACCCACTCAAAAAATTTACATAGGACCCCTAATAATTTTAAAAACCATGATGCGAGAATGAGAAATTGAATTTTTAAATTATATAGTCGATTCATACACTTTTCTAATGGGTTACCAAACCATGTACAAGTTGTGTACCCTCACATTTACACACCAAATGTCCCACATGGGTTCCCCCATGATCCACATGGTTTGGAATCAACCATGCACCACCCATGAAGAGGAACCATGTGTTGAAAAAAATGAACTGTAAATCCCACCACATAAGGGTAACCACACAATTAACTTTAAACCATGGGTGAAGTCCATTCATAATAATAAAAACTCCCAAATTCCGTGTTTCGGGACGAAAATCCTCAGACACATAAAACAACCCTCATTAACATAAAATTACATAAAATAAACACTACATTGATATTGGAGGTGTCATAATTCTTCCCATTGTTCCAAATTCTACCCTCATAAAGTCTCATGTAAGAGTAGATGAAAAAAAACTCAAATTATAAATTAATCTTCAAGGGAAAATAAAAGTCCTAGAAAAATCAGGTGATTCCTTGAATTAAACTATACTTCCTCAAGAAAAACTGATCAAGTAGAATCTATAAGAAGAAGAAGACCTGACATAGGTATTCCAACCATTTATAATTGATCTAAAATTATGGAAAAACCAATGACATTTTTTCCTTAAAATTAGAGGACATCACTGAAAAATCAAATTCCTAAAATATCAAAGGGAATTTACAAAAAACCACCATCCAAATATATTTAAGAAACATCATCATCATCCTATTCATTTATTTATAAAAAATATCAAAAAAAATACAAGACACTACAAGGGAAAGAAACTGCAAGACCCACAAAAAGAGACACTAGAAAGTTAGGGATGCCTAAAACAAAGAAGATCGAGAGAATCCCCTCCCATGAGATTAATCCCCTCAGGAGGTAGTGAGTTGATGCTTGTGAAACAAGTTAACCTTTCTCTTTGTTTCAACATTTATGTAAGTAAATTCATAACTTTGTTTCACTCTCTCAGAGTATATAGGATATTCATCTGGTTGTTAATGCATCCCCTACATCGTCTGATGATATAATTAATTGACCAAGAGATAATACTTAAAACATGTACAGAATTGTACAATGTCATGGATTTTGTTTCAAAAGATCTCAGACTAATGTTATACTACCTTCAAAGGGATAAACTGGTGTCCATGTCCCTTCCCTTGACCTTTACAGAGTTCTAACCCCCAAAAAATACAGTGAAAGCTAGAATGGACTCACCTCAAGGGTCCCTTACCATGCTGACTCCCCTCATAACACCCAAATTAAATGAACCATATGTGGTCAAATTTAGACTTGAGATATGAGGATACCAATGGATCCATTAACCTTGGTTGATCTTTGTATTTTGTGTATAATGAGACCTACTAGTAGAGAAAGGTCATAGAGTTGGAGTGTATTCCTAGTTTTTGAGGAGATAGACATGTCAATCTGAAGGTTAGGGGTTATTAAAATTAGGTACCTCCATGTACACACGATTAATTCAAACCAAGTGTTGTTACACACCTATCATAGACACCAACAACCTACTGAAAGGACCACCGCTCTTTCCATCCTCTTCCACCCCCTTTCCCCAGTACCATTAAACCAACACTCAATGAAGTTGATCCCTTTCCCCTAAAAAGATGAAAAGCCTCTGAAGTATCTAAATCATGTCCACACATTACGTACCCAGTATCCTTAGAAAATAGATACCCTAGGATCTCCTCCTATCAGACCCCACATCACGAACAACTGGATGGCAAGTTAATGCCTAGGAATTTAATGATGTCATCTGTAGGAAAAGATTTATTACTGATTCTACAAACATATATATTATGTTTTGTAGGGAGATCCTTGCACAATAGAATCTATCCCCACATGTCCTTTTGTGAAGGAGAAAATGAAAGTTTTATTTAGTCTTTTTTTTTTGATAAATTTCCCAAGGTTGAGCGAGTAAAAACACAATTATTCAGTTCATTGTTGATTTTGATGAGGTAAAACACATCACTTTGATGACCATCCATCAAAAAATTGATAAACTCGTAGTGTATTCTTGCATGCTGAAAAGAAATACCCAGAACGGGGCACCCTAGAAAACCTCGACATTATCCTATCCACCAATTATGGTGCCGGAAGGAGATCTCGCCCTTAACCATAATCCAATGGGAATTATTCTAGAGGGTTGAAAAATGAGGATAAATGAAATACCATAAATAGAAATTTCTTCCTCTCGTTGTGTTTGCAATACCCTTATATTTTGATACCTTGAACCTTCCCCAAATAGTTTGATCCCCAAGAACCTCCCATTCTAGCTTTATATTCATGCATTGTAGGGTATCTAAGATGCTCAGAACATTAATACCTCCCTCCTTCAGCATCCTGGTCATTCTTTCCCAAGATTCCCAATGGTTCTTCACTTCCAAATGGGAATCATAGATAAATAAAGATAGTATGGTGCCAATGTGAGAAACTATTCCCTTTAGGACCTTGGTAGCAGAATGTGCATGAACTGGAATAGAGGATAACACACTATTAACTAGAGTGGTTCTGCCACCAAAGGAGAGATATTGATTTTTATAGTTGAGAATTCTTCCTGTTATCTTTCCCACGATTTTATCAAAATATTGAATCCATTTTCTTGATGCTGAGATAGTGGAACCAAGGTAATCCATGATAATTTCACTTTCGGCATGTCAATACTATTCATTAGGGAGGAGACCTTATTTTAAGAAAATTTGTTTGAGATGAAAAAATTGATCTTCACTCGGTTGATCTTCTCCCCACTCCATTTGTAATAATATTCGATCAATTTATTGATACCTTAGACTAATCTCTTACTATCATCTTCAAATATCCCCGTATCATATGCAATAATAAGATGAGAGATTGACCCCAAGCTCATCTTACATTTATAAGGGAGAACATTCTCCCTCTCAATGCTCATATTAATGAGGCGACTGAGAATGTCTTTAGTGATAATGGAAATGGTTGGGGAAAGTGGGACCCCCTATCTAAGACCACATATTTCCTTGAAAAATCCTCAATTTTCCCTATGAAATAAATAGAGGGAGTTTAAGATCTATAACTCCTGAAAAAGAGGTCTGGGTCCCTAGAGGATAATCCCATCTTCTCAAACAACTTGATAATAAAATTTCATTCCAAAAAGTCATAGGATTTATCCATGTCTAATTTTTTAGCTATATTTGAGAAAATAAACTTCTAGTTTTTGTCAATGATCAATTATTTGGACAAAGCTATCAACCCTTGTCTAAGACCACAAATTTCATGGAAAAATCCACAATTTTCCCCATGAAATAAATAGAGAGTGAGTAGGATTTATAACACCTAAAAAAGAGGTCTGAGTCCCTAGAGGAGAATCCCATATTTTCAAACAACTTGATAACAAAATTCCATTCAACAAAGTCATAGGCTTTATCCATGTCTAATTTGATAGCTAAGTTTGAGAATATAACCTTCTGGTTTATGTCACTGATCACTTATTGGGCCAAATCTATTACCCCTTGAATCGTCCTCCCTTTCACAAAGCTGAGTTTCTCATCTGATATCTATCTAGAGAGATAGGTTGACAATATTATATTAAGGACACTAGTGAGCACCTTTTATGGGTAATTGAACATGATAACTCGGAGGTGATGTTGAAGGGATGATGGTTCATTGATCTTGGGGATTAACACTAGGGTGGTCACACATTCCTCCTAAGGAAGACATCCACCCCTAAATAAATCCTGAACAACCTTCACAAGATCACACTTGATAGTATTCCAAGAGGCCTTGAAGAATTCCCATAAAAACCCATCCTACCATGGTGTTCTCTTTGTGTTAATACCACACATCTCCTCATAAATTTCATTTTCATCCGATATGGTTTCAAAAAGAACATTATCAAGAGATGTGACGGTGTGAGTAATTTCCTCAAGAAGATCCTCAACTCCATTCGGATAGCCACCTTTCATATGAGGGTTAGGACCTGCAAGAGTAGATTTAAATAGAGATTCATCCATACCTCTAACCACATTTATATCTTCAGTTTAGGCCCAATACTCTAGAATATTTTTGTGTTTGATATACTGAATTCTCTCTTTGATACATTCAGGAAAGAAAGAAGTATTCTGATCACCCTAATGAATCCACATAATCCTCGATTACTTGTGTGCCATCCAATCCCATCTGAGAAGTAAATTGTATAGCCAATTCTTCTTTTTCATGATATCACCAAACAATGATTCATCCCACCAATCATCAAGGTTTATTTAATTTCTCTCAATATCCTTCTTCACCTCTTCAACATCTGAAGTACGGGGAGGATGATTCTTGATCCATGATCATAGATCTCCGTTGAGTCTATGCAATTTATGATGATGGAAAATCTTAGAATTACAATGGATTGGTTTGTTTCATGAGTCCCTGACCACTTCATGGTTTCCCAGAGTATTGACCCACATCTAAGAAAAGTAAAAACAACCACCATATTTCTTCCGGGGGGAAAGAATAGCCGAAAGTGGGGAGTGATCTGAAAGGCTCCTCACAATGTGATTTACCTTCTCATCTAGATAGGTAGAGATAGTATATAGATTGGATATAAATCTATCTAAATAGCACCAGGTGTTGAGGCCCCCTTTCTGATTGTTGCACCATGTAAAGGAATATCTAGAGTACTGCATGTCATGTAACCCTTCACGAGCTATAAACTCAACAATGTATATATTAGCCTTTCATGGAAAGGCTCCTCACCCACACTTCTCCTTCAGTTAAAAAAATATTGAAATCACCTCTAACAATCCAAAACAGGTTCCCTAGATGAATGGAGATCAGTCAATGCCACAATATTCTCTTGTCTGTACATCATAGCTACCATACGAAAAAGTGATAAAATAAAACTGAGACCCAACTGTGATTTTTGTGGTGATAAACTGGTCTGAGTCCTCAATCAGATCTTTTGTAATATTATATTTCTATAAAATTCATATATTTTGGTTATGGGGGCTTGCATGCAAGAAACCACACACTTTAATTCTACACGTGTACTCAGGTATTTTAGAGGGACACTTCTTGGGTTGGAGAACTACAACTAAAGAATTGCTACTATTTTGGAGTTGATTATAAAGGTAATATATATTTACGTGAGTGCCCAAGCCATGGGAATTCTAGATTATAAAGGATATCATTGAAACAAAATGTGCATGGATTTGGCCCTAGAAAAACTATACACTTATTCTTAGAAGATAAATGATCCTGATGAGACTTGGATTATGATATGGTATATGTTCCTTTGAACCAAAGTAAGGGATATAACATAGGAATAATGGTGAGATCCTGATCATAAGGATCATCCCTTCACATCCTTCTGAATGAGGGTGATGGGGTGAGAGCAAGTGGTTCCCTACTTGAGAAGGTATTTTGTGCTTCTGAAACATGGTGGATAAACCATGAGACTTGCGATTGAGGCAGCACATCCTGAGCCTCTAAAGAGGAAGGCCAAACCATTGAAATAATAGCCTCTTGAGGATGTAGAAATACCCTATTACTGGAGACCACAGATTCCTATGCCTTTCTAAAAGGATTGGGGTCATAGATACATAGATATCTGATCAAGGGAATGTTTCTAACAACCATGCCTCTATCCAGAAGTAGGTTGTAGAAAAGCCTTAGCTTGGGGATGTCTTTAGGATAACAAGAAGAGTCTAATTCCTTGTAAATCACCAGGTTTAGGGAAAGAGAATAAATTTCAGACAATTAACCCTTCTGCATCGACTCTAGGGCCTTGTGTAAGGATATAGAAGGATAGGATAAGCATCCTTTATCAGTCCTGGTGATGATTTGAGAGAAACCACCTCGCTTGGAGATGGATTTGACCCACTAGAGGAGGGACCTTCTCTTGAACCAGACACCCATAATTTCTTGAAAACAAGTAGATAATTCCCTTGGATGTGGAAGAATGAGAAGTAACTAAGAGGTGAGGGGTAGATCAGCTCATGATAATTAACAAATGAATCTTGAACTCAACGGAAAATTTGATCTGGAAGGGGCTAAGAGATGTCAATGTCGACACATTTGTGGGAAACCGAGGACTCTTAGAATCATTGGGTGTATTCAGACGTGTACCAAAATGAACTTCTATTCAGAGAGGAAACCTAGTCCATGAAATCCAACCCCCACAAATCCAAAAAGAAGTTGAAAACCTGGAGTGGTGACTTATTTGAGTTGAATCTCACCACTAGTGTCCACCTTTGAATAACCACATATTCATAAAAGGTTGAAAATGGAACATCCAAAACTAGTTAGGATCCTGCTGCTTCCATGTCCAAGAGCTTCATAGAGATTTTCAGAAATCATTTTTGGGAGCAACGAGAGTGCTAAAAAAGGGAATCCTAGAAAGAAACATCAAAATGTGAGGTTGAATCAAAGGGACCCATGCATCCATGCGTCATATTAAGAAAAAAAATGACTCTAACCAAAGGGTCACATCCATCATATGAGTGTGTTGAGACCTAAATCTATGGAATATTGTCCCATGGTGATTCTAATAAAAACTCATCTTGATGGCATCTATGGTTTAATCAGAAACAAAAATTCAAACCCAATTATTATTGTATGCATATTAGATTATTTTCATATCAAAACATACAAATAAAAATAAGTCTATAGTATACACCATGGAAGGGAAACAACAAAAATCATAAAAAAATGAAAAATAAATTCACCAAAGAGACACTACTCATGAAGAGACACTAAAGAAACTCCAAAGAAAACACTAGGTCAAAATTTCCTCAATCAAAAAATACTATAACTCAATGATAATAAATCCCAAAACATCTCATCATCCAAAAGAGACATAACCAAGCACCCAAAGGACACCCCAAACGATGTCTACTCAATCAACCTAAAATATTTCCAATCTCAATAAAAAATATCCCAAATTAGGGATCACACAATAGTCTCCAAGAAAACTAACCCTCACTAGGTCAGACCATAAAACTAATGCCTCGAGATCTAAACCAAAAAACCCATATGATTCCCAATCAATAACGTTGAACCAGAATGAACTTGAATATTTCCAAGGAACACCACAAAGAGATGAATAAAACACATGACACTCCATTCAAATTCTAGGAAGTGTTAAAACTAGGAGGAAATACCCCCAAGATAAATACTTTACTTCTATACTAAAACTTCCTATGAGGCTTACATTAAACCATGAAAGACATGATCTCAACTCGATCATGTATCATAAACTATTATAAGAACTCCCACACCACATAAGGGAAAAATAAAATCACATGGTTTACTAAAACAAGAAAATATTTTTCAAAAAACATCTCTTTTAAAATGATGATCAATATAAAAAAGAGTCCCAAAACAAAATTTGAAAAACAAGGCACTATAAAAATTGGGTCTTCTTTCACAAAAATACAAATATAAACCATTTTATAATTCCAACCCCAATATATAAATTGACTTGGAAAATTTAAAATGTTTCCAAAAATGATTTCAAAACAAGCACTAACTAGTTTTTAAAACCAAAAAACACTTTCAGGTTTCATAAAAAAATCATTTCCATTTGAAATAGTTTCAAATCACTCAGACCATTTCAAACACATGATAAGGGTAAAAACCCAAATATGCCACAAAACCCTATTTGGAAATAACAAGTTTTCCTTAAAATAAGAAACCCACTTTTCTAAACACCATGTTCAGTTGATTAGATAATCAATCACAATTAAAAACACTTTCCAAATTTCAAAATGAAATCAAATTTTTCAAAAAAAAAACAGGAAAGAAATATCATTTTATAAAAAATCCCTAAGGGTTTTTTTAATTCATAAAACACTTTCCTTATAGAATCCATTTTTCACACACACAAACCCGATTTAACATCTCTTTCAAATTCACAAAAAAAAGTGAATAAAACAAACCTTAACAAAAAAATCAATCTGAAAATTCTTGACACAATATAAGACCCACTGTGACACCATTCCCATTTCCCTCACACACTAGGAAATATAAGTGTAAAGGGTTCTAAATAGAAGAAACATCTGGGATAAAAAATCGTGACTTAATTTTGCACATGGTTGATTGCAAAATTCCTACCATAAATTGTTCCCTACATTGTAACATGCATCAAGTGTTTAGTTTTTTGCATGGTTCTCACAAATCAACAATCCAAACTCTTTATTTGATCCCAATTTTATATCTTTTTCCAAACACCAAACATGATCCCATAATGAAACTAAATCCATTACATTGTGGATCAAAGAACCATCAACAAAAAACAACAAGCCAAAATAAAAAAATCCCAACTATCCATAAAAACTGAAGGATTAGGGTCAGAAAGAGCTTACATCATTTTCTCAGTACCTACCTCCTATGTCCCAAAATCATTATCTCTAGACTAATAACACCCTAAAACAAAATGGAATTCCAAGAACCTAGGTACCACTTAGAACCTAAACTTTGATACTATTTTTTAATGAATTGATGTAGGGTGTTATCTAACCCCTCACCTAACCTGATATGCTACAAGGCCTAAAGGGAATTTCTGACCCCCATTAGCTGGAAACTAGTTCATGGGAACCATAGAACATGCCTCAAGACTGATTTATCCCTAATACAACCATATAAATAAGTAATATAAATAAAAAATATAAACCAAGAATCATGAGACAATTATAATTGAACATTCAATAAAAAGGATAAAACAAATACATATATAAATAAACAATAAAATTAGATACACATAAATATGAACAATAAAATATAGCAGACCCAAGAGGATGATATAAAACCCAAAACTAAATAACAACCCAAAACCATCTCCACGAGCCTCCACATGACCCACTGTCACTAACCAAACCAAAATCTCACTCCGAATACCAAAAAGGAGAATCACGCTATAATAGACACAAACATGTAAACTATAGGAGAGATCTAAACATCCTAGAAGGTCACCACCCATTGAATATATACAGACACTTTTATATTACATCCTAATAATGGTAGATTCAAATAAAATAGAAAAAACACATTTTTCATGAGCCTTTACATAAGGAAAAAAGAAACTCATCATAATTTTGTTAAAAATATTTTTTATTTATTTTAATTAAATTAATATAATAACTTGGAAAAACAATTCCCCCTAGGAAAAACCAATTAGATAAATAATAGTTTTAAATTCCCACTTTAAAACCATTTAATAAAAACCTATTTTTGAAATACATGATTGAAAACTCAGAAGAGGTCCTAACTTTAAAATGGTTTCCCAAAAGATATATTTGAAAACCATTTTCCAAATAAAACTTGGAACAATCACCTAAAAAAAATTTAAACTCACATGAACCAGAGTTTAAGAAAAATAAACTATTTACACTTCATCAAAACACTCCAAAACTCTTGAAACAAAATTATCAATAAAATAATCCTCCATTCAAACTCATTTCAAAAATAGTTTGAGATCAATTTAAAATCACACATTAATATTTTCTCCTTTAAAACATATAAAAAATCCTTTTTCATAATGTTGAAAATAAAACCATAAAACAAAGGAGTAAATCACACAAGCATGCACCATTATTCCTAGATCATGTGATGATGAGAAATAAATGACAAGTGCATAGGTGAAAATATTTAATCCAATAGGAAGGGGTTATAATCAAAATTAAATGATAAATCCCATAAAATAATCATAATTAATATCCTAGTGTTATGGATTCTAACCAATGGGAACTAATTTAGGGGTTCTAGAATGACTTAGAATAACAATAATTTTTCAAAGTATAAAGTGTGCATAACAAATTTGGATGATCTCTTGGTCTTCCCTGAGCTCTCTCTATCCCAACAGGCTCTCTTGGTCCCAACCTTCCATGATCTCCCTCATCACTATGGAGAACATCCCATACATAGGCTCTCATAAATCCATGGAAAATTCCCTTTAACAAATTAACAACCCATGTCAGGAATTCTACCATCTAATTAACCTAGCCCTAATCCTCAAGGTTTCTTATTAAAATTCAAATTGAGGTGAGCACAAATAAACCCTCACATAGATCAAATATAAAGCATTTGAAATAACCCATGCCACAACACCTACAACCTCATAAGAATTATCCAAAAATAGTATCAAATCATAAATATAATAAGAGGATGCATCAATATATGGGGTCCCACCATGATATCACAAGCCACCATAGGTTTAAAATAAACACATATGGATCAAATAGGGTTTACATAATTTATGAAAATTAATTTAACATAAAGTAAAAAATTGAATTTTCCAAAACGAGCTTGGAAATAAAACCCAAGAAACCATTTTATAAAGATGTATTAATCTACTATTGAGACCAATTTTATAAAATCAACTTTATAACTTAAGTGATAACTCATGCCTACCTTTAAATCATATATAAAAACATTCAGTGCCACCAACATAATTCAAAATATTTTTCACTAGTGATAACACACCCCTTTAAAACCAACCAACCCATTTTGATTATCTCAGAAGCTTTAAATAACTCAAAGTTTAGATTTAAACAATAAACAAGGAATTTAAAAAGGTTTAAAATATCACACATAAGGGTTAACATTCCCTTTTTAAATCCAAAGTACCGCGTACAACATTTTCAACCCCTTTAAATTAGTTAAACATTTGGTTTTAAAATCATTAAATACCAAATTCCAAATTAAGAATTTAGGATGGTCTCAAGATCTGACTTTAAAGAACACTCACAGACTTTAAAAACCCACTTGGGTGCCTTCTAAAACACTTGGAATTGAATCCAATTTCTAGGGGATAAAACCATTTTGAAGACACTATTTTTGGATCATAGACACTCATATAGGAAAAACATTATTAAGGAAACAATTTGAAAACAACAAGAATTTAAAATCTTGTAATATAAAGTGAAAATAAAGAAAAACATATGAAAATTCAATGAACATAATACCAGAAGTAATCCACAATGAAGAAAAATACTTCAATAAGACAAGTAATTCCCTCTAAAACCCATATACATACAAATCCAAATGATTATTTCAAACTCTTACCCTAAAATTGGAAAACATATTCCCTAGGGTTTATGGGAGGAGGGATAATCAGGGGATAAGAATAATATAATGAAAGAAGGGGTTTAGAGGATTTTATCAAGTTTTAAATCACATGAATCTAAGGGGAGAATCTATAAAAATGGAAGAAATAATGTATGATACTACCATGAAGAGGCTCCTAGTCTATTTGAATGATAGGGGAGAAAAACGAGTGATGAGAATTAGATTCAAGTTTGGGTAAAATATGAATTTCATTTTTAATGAATATGGGCAGGTTACATTGTTTTATCACATAGTTTATCAAACTGCGTGCCAAACATGCGTAGGAAACTTCATATATAAATACCTCCTCAAACTATTTTTGTTGGACCCCACACAGTCAAGAAAAAAATTCTCCAACTTTTTCAAAAAACATTGTTAAATTATAGAGCTAATTCACACACTTGTCTCATGATTTACCAAACTATGTGAAAGTCGTGCACCCTCCCAATTACACACCAAATACCTCACATAGTTTCCCCTAGAATCCACATATTTTGGAATCAACTATGTTCCACCCATGCACACTAATCGAATATAGAACAACATGAACTAAAAATACCACTGTGTAAGGGTAACCATATAGTTATCACTAAATCATGTGTCAAAATAGAACACAACAATAAAAAATATAAAATTTAATGTTTTGGGAAAAAATATAAATAAACTTAAAATGAACCTAAACTACCTAAAATAACATAAAATAATCACCACAGTGACATGGAGGGTGTCACATACCCAGTAAAAATGAGTAGTAGAGTGGCATAGTGAAAGCACCAATGACTTATAGTTCCAAATTGGTTGATTAAAAGATGAAATCCACACCAATGAAGAATGAAGTTTATGTAACTAATGATACATTGATAATATGGAAATACTAGTTTGAGGAATCTAAAAGGTTTCATCAATCTTTAAAAATTAAAACTGTTAATCTAGATCAAGAAAAGAATGATATTCCAGCTAAGACATAAGATGGAAATGAAAATAATACCCTATTACCCACTAGTATAAAAATATTTATTGTGAAGAAGAATGAAAAAATGAAGAAGGGTATAAATTTAAAATATTCCTAGAAAAATGAATTCTAGGATGAGAGAAATTTTTTTCCATAATTCAATAACTAATGAGGTGAAAAGTCCACCTTGTTCCCACATTTTTATTATTGTACTTTAAATATGTAATTTATAGTGAAGATATAAGACATTCAAACCACCATGGAGTGTAATTTCAATTGTAATTCATTTTCAATTGGTATCCATTTCAAATGGTATCACAATTTCATGGTTCTTAACATTATCATAAAACTACCATGATGATGGATCATAGCATTCTCTCCTTTAGGGAGAGAAATTTAAGATTTCATGGATGCTCGTAATTTGATATTTTCTTATAATATGGAATCTCAATAGAACTAAATATTACTAAATTGTGATGTATAATATTTAATTTCATTTATTATATATGGTTTATACATGTATTATTTATCAAGGTGGAGTTTTTTATAACAAAATGGGATGTTGTTTACTTGAAATTTAACTTTCTGGTATTTTTTGCAAAGATAAGTGTAGATTTACAAATGTTTTTCAAAATATTATTTATAGATACAATGATAATTGAAATACATAATTTGAACTAAATTTATAAATTTAATGTAAAACATTTGGGTGTAGGTTATGAACACTAGTTTTCTATAATGGGTTTTCCTAAGTAGACTTATAGTGATTCAATGATGGATCAATATTAAGAAGTCTATAGTGCCCACCATCTTTAAGGATATTTAAAGATAATGGATGAGATAACCCTTAAATTAAGTGGGAGAAAAGTTTACCTCACTTCACATTGATTATAAAATATGTGGAGTATAATGATAATGATTTTTATATAATATTTGTAATTGACAAAAAAAATACAAAGGGGGATATTATAGTGCCTTTAAATTGAAGATTTCATTTTCTATCATGATCATTGTCATTATTCACAGGTAATTTGATGGGTGATGGATTGAATTATTTAACCAATGTATATATAATATTATTTCCAATAACTTTGGGTAATGAATAATTAAGTGTGACTATAATGGGAATCTAAAGGGTGTCTTATATGATGTAAATGTTATAAGGGAGGACCTACTGCTTCGTAAGGATCTGGCTGGAAAACTATGAGTGGTAGCCTATATTTTAGATGATTGAAATATATAATCTTCATGAATTAATATGAAAAGTGTTGAATGAGTAGTTATAATACTATCTAGAATAGTTTGGAATAGATTAATTGCTTCCTATGGTGAACAACATGTAGATATGTTACAACCGATGTTAAAAAGAATGGTAAACTTGAAGCTTTGATTATCCATGAGTTGGTAGAAGACCAAACCTATTTACTAATCATATTGACTTCTGAAATTAGTGTTAAAAAACTTGGATAAAGGTTTATAAAGGAAAGAGACACTTTTAAATATCCATGAAGTTGTTTTATGAAGTCTAGAATATTTGGAGTTAGAAATAAAAAAATGGAAATGTCCTTGAGTAGAATCCTTTATCGTTGAGTATAAAGATTTGGAGAAATGATATTAAACCTTTGGATTAAAATAACACTTTATTAAAATCATAATTATTTATTATAATACTTCATTCAAGATCATGTTTCATTGAGATCATCATATGTATTGTTGGTTCCAAGTGCAACAGACGCATGCAGTGGTTGGTGATATATTAAAATTTATTTTAAAAATTGTTTCCCAAATCCAAAAGTGAGGATCTTGCATGTCAAATCTATAATGAATTTATTTCATAATTGAAGAAATAAATACCTAGTATTAGAAACCTAATTTGTTGGTGAATGTTGATCATTTTAAAAGACCCTTTCAAATTACCTTCATTGCGTTATGAGGATCCAAGGATAAAATCCATCTAGGGATGATCAACACATGCTCCTATGATCTATGAGAAACACCACTTGATCTTTGGGTTCTAGTGTGATGATTTGAATGTCTTGTATTTTTTTCATGATATATTTTTCTTAGGTATTGAATAAATCTTTCTTTTACTTATTCTTCTTGAGAGGGAGGGAGAAGGAGGAGTTGATAGAGAATTCATCATGAACAACAATTATCTATTCTCAATTATTGGATTATCTACATAATAGACACAACTATATATTTATAAAGTTAGGGTTTAGGTTTAAATATTATTTAATTTCATTTGAGAGATTAAATAATATTTATTACCTTTAATAAACCTCATTCAACATAATAATAATAATATTTTTTGGTGCACACTTTTCCAATGATCCTATACCCAAGTGGTGACTACTTATGATTGGTATCCAGGAGGACTTGGGATCAAACCTTATTGGGTGCAGGTACTATTATAATACTATGTAGTTGGTGTTTTAGGCATGATGTAGGTAGTCGGTGACGCAGGCATGACACATGCCTGGTGATGCAGGCATGATAGTGCATGCATGAAACTGCACCGGGCTTTCAAGCCTTCTTATGGGATTCATTACCACTAGACCTATGGGCCACATAATAAATAAATAAGTCTTCACGGTGGGATATCCCTTTGGGGTTGTAGGATGTGGCTTTCCACTATGAAATATGTGTGTGGTGTGTGTGTGTGCGTGTGTTTGAATGTAATTTCACCCCAAGCACTGAATATATATTTTTATTTGTGGTGCATGCCAACTTGTGAAATAAAAAATATTATTTAACTGGATTGTTAATTAATATTTATCACTAGAAATGGTCTTGGTCTATTCTAACTCCTATTTCATTTATTAAACACCCAAATAAAAATATTATTCATAAATAAATATTTTATTCACATACAAGTGAATAAATATTTATCAAATATTCAATAAAATTAATAAATATATTTTTATTCCCATGATGGTGAATAAATATTTATTTAATTTATGAAATCAATATAACTTGAGTAAAATTATTCCTCATACTTGAGAATAATATTTATTTAATTAATTAAAATCAAATAGAATTTAATCGAGATCAACAAAACACTTATTGTTTGACCCTCTATTATTCTTTCTCATCAGTATTTGGTGGGCTTTCCTAAAGTCCAAAATTATTATCTAGCAATGGGTTAAGGCACCCAAGATATTTAAATTAATATACAAAACTTTACAACCAAAATGGATTCTCACTGTATAATATAATTTCTTTTTTTCAATATATCATCAAGTTGGTCTCATGATGGTTTCATCAAACTATTTACCTGATACATCTTTCTTTGACTATATGAAATAATCACGTCATTACACCATAGCCATTGAATTTAATCTGAAAATTATATTCTAATAAAAGGTCCAAGATATCAACTTTCATAAATATAGAGGGTAAAAATTGTTCCTCAAATTATCAATTAATGACATGTCATTCATGACGCACCCAACGTGCCCTAATTCCCACCAACATATAGAGTACCGATTTTGGTCAGTAAAACTTAGTGTGTGATTCATCATATACATAAATGATAATATTAAAGTATAATGACCATTACACATGCTAAAATATATGAATATTTTATGACCACAAAACATGTAGAATTCTTACTGGTGGGTTTGTTCTCATATTTTCCCATCTTGGAGATTACCAAGTGAGAACATCATGCAAAGAAGCCTCATCTTCTTATGAACTATAAAACTTTATGGTATAAATATTATGTGTCCCATAATAGTAAATTATCCAACCATATAAATATATTAGTAATATTTTGATATCTCTTCAAGGTTCTCATCATAACTAGGAAATACTATGAAATTATCAATGCAAAAAATAATCCCAGACATTATTACATTAAATCCATGTAGAGAAAATGAATAATATATAATAAGAAGTTAAATTAATATTCAATACAATAAATATACATTTAATTAAATTAAAATTTGTTAGTACTAGGACACAAACTATAAAAAAATACCACTTGGAAAAGAGATAACTTCTTATAAATTTTACTATTCTAGACCTCACATGATAATTATGATTATACTAAGTTAAGGGATCCTACACATTATCTTATGTTTAAATACTGCTAATTGAAACCTCACTAATCTATGAAAAATATAGTAAGAGATGATAATTATGAAGTATGTTCTTTGTTTGTTGATGTGACCTTGGATATTTTTGTAGAGCCACCATTGCATTATTATCATAATAGAGTGTAATAAGATATTTACTACTAGGTAACATGTCAAGATCTTGGATGAATTTGTGCATCTATAATACTTCCTTAGATGCATCAGAATCCATAATATACTCAAAATCTACTATAAAACCTGTGACCAGAGCATGTTTTGAGCTCTCATAGCTCACAGAATCTCCATTCAAAGTGAGTATGTATCCCGTTTGTGACTTCATGTTATCTTGATAGGTTTTTAAACTATAATAATTATATCCTATGATGACTAGTTCCTTATATACTCCATAGAAAAAGAACATATCCATAGTATGCCTCATATACTTAAGGATAGTCTTAACTACCATCCAATGGTGGGTACCTGAATCTTCTTGATATCTGTTGACCCCACTCAATGCATATACATCATCTAGGTTAGTGTATAGCATATCATACATGACCGATCCAATTGATGGTGCATATGGAATCCTTTCCATCCTATTTTATTCCTCATGTGTCTAAGGAGACAGCTTTTTAGAAATATTAATGCCATGCAATGTAAGAAACAATCCTATCTTGTATTGTTCCATACTGAATCTCTTTATTATTTATAAATTTTTATACTTTAAAATTTTCTGAGTAGTATCTTTTATCTATCATGATAGATCCTGATCCTAAGAATATATGCGGCTTCTCACAAGTCCTTCACATGGAATCATTTATTCAACCACATCTTAATAGACTGTAATACTTGTATTTTATTTCTTATGAGTAATATGTCATCAACATATACTATTAAAAAAAAATAACTACACTCCCATAAAACTATTCATAGACACAAGGATCACACTCATTATTTATGAAACCAAATTCTATTATGAATTCATCAAAATGAATTTTCCATGATTGAGATGTTTTATTTAATCCATAATTGGATTTTTTTTCAATTTTCATATCTTTTTAGCATTACTAAAATTCAAAAACCTTGCAATTTGTTTCATATATAAATATTCCGGAAGGTTCCCATTAAGGAAGTCTATTATACAATTAATTTTCCAAATCTCATAGTCATGGTAAGATATAATAGTTAGTAGAATAATGAAGGATTTCAGCATTTCAACTGGTGAAATGGTTTCATCTCAGTCAATTCCTTAACACTATTTAAACCATTTTATAACCAATTGTTCTTTATAGGTATTGAATTAACCTTAAATTATTATTTTATTCTTGAATACCCATTTAAACTAATTGTAATTACATTTATAGAGGATCTAACAAAATCCAAACTTGTTTTTGGTATAAGGAATCCATTTCAAAATTCATGTATTCTTTCCACTTAGACACATCTATGCCACTTAATAATTTTTTTAGGTTAGAGGATCATTATTATCAACAAATAATTTGTTACCATCCTTGGTTACTAGAAAAGAATAATGTTCTGGTTCTCTAACCTCTCTTTTACTTCTATACAGTACTTGTGTCTTAGGAATAGTTTCATCTTCCACATGGATTTGTGGAATTTGTTCATGTACCAACTGTTATATTCCTTGACCCTCAACTTCATTGAAGTATATCTCACTACCACTATCTATTTTAGATATGCTCTCCCTCTCAACAAATATGACATGTATTTCCACTATAACCTTTTTTCTAAGGTTTCGTATAAGTAATATCCCTTTTTCCCTTAAGTCATCCCATAAAGGTACACTTTGTGCCTCAGGGTGAATGTTTTTACCCAAAGAGGAATTAATAAATGCTTCAATTCCCCACACATGTAAATTCGATAACATGGTTTTTCCTCCAATCTGAAATTCATATGGAATACCATTTATCAATTTAGTTAGTACCTGGTTTAGTATATGTGATTTTTTTTGTAACACATATCTCTAAAGGGATAATGGAAGACTCTCATAACTCATCATTGATCTCACCATGTCCAAAAATGTGTAGTTACTCATTTATCTTTCATCATTCCACTTAGTTTTATAAGGAGGATTGAGTTGGGATAAGATCCCAAACTCCCACAAGTAATCAATAATGTCTTGATTAAGACATTCTCCACCATGGTTTGAGTGGAGTTTTTTAATATTTTTACCAAGATGGTTCTCAACTTCATCATTGTAATCCTTGAATTTATTAAAATAATATGACTTATACCTCATCAAGTACATATATCCACATCTACTAAAATCATTAGTAAAAGTTATGAAGTATATGTTTCTACCCCTTGATTTAACAGGAAATGGTACACACAAATCAGTATGAACTAATTGAAGATGATCCTTAGACCTTTCACCTTTCCCACTAAATGGGGATTTGGTCATATTTTCCTCTAAACATGCACAACATACACCAAGTGAGTTTAGTTCAAGGAATATAAATATCCATCTTGATGTAATTTAGTCAAGCACTTTTCATTTACATGACCTAACTAGTGATGCTAGTGTTTGGCGTGGTATGATTCATGTGAATTAACTTTGTTATTGATTTCTATTACTTGAATTGTGTAATAAGAAACATAAATATTATTATTTCAATGTGAATTAGCATAAAAAATTTTATCTTTATAAAGGTAGAAACATTTATTTTTAAATTTGAAAACAAATCCATCTGTATCAAATATGGATATAGATATAATTTTTTTGGTAACAAATGTAACATAAAAACTACCTTTCAAAACCAAGATCTTTATGGTCAGCAATGTGAGCTGGTATTACCTGATAGCTACAAAAACGAGTTTAGCTCTACTGGATAATAAAATATCTACCTCCCATCGATCAATCTTTATTGATATACTTGGTCCCTATATTTGAATAAATATGTGAGCACCACAAGCTGTATCTAATACCCAATTTGTATAAATAGATAAATTTAACTTGATAAAAAATGCACCAAAATATTCCCCTATCTTCTTTGGATGGGTGTAGTTTTTCCTCTAGTGGCCCTTCTTTCTAATGTGAAACAGACAACATCATGCTCCCTTTCTTCCTACTTGATGATCCTCTTCTTGGAGGGGTGTGAATAAGATTTATACTTAAAGATATTTTCTTTCCATTTATATTTTTTCAGCAGATGGATTGAAGGATTTTTTCACTTCATATCATTTTATACTTGGTGAAGAAGAGTGAGAAGATATAGCAGGGATTTATCAATGTTTTTTTATATTAAAATTCACAACAAAACTAAATAATCTCTAAGGGATTGATGATAGAATGAGGTCGGTGCCCAGTTCTTCAAGGATTTTAAACCCTAGAACCCTTACATGCTCAATATATCTAATGATCCTGAATTCATGTGGTCCATGTTGGGCACCCTATCTAATATTTTTCTAAAATAGTGCCTTGTAAATCTCAAACCATTCCCATCTATCTCTCTCATAGTAAAGACAACAATGGTGATAAAGCATTCTATATGTATCCATGTTTTCGTGAGACTTCATGAGTTCACTAAAAATAGATGAAAGAATCAAAAATTGAATGTTGACCACATCATTCATATGTTTCTCATAGGTTAGGAACTCTTCATTACTTTACTTCTTAGTTGGTGGATCAATAAATGAGGATTTTATCACATAATAGTTTTCGTTCATGGCGTAGGAAATACCAAAGGTGTTTGTAATATTTCTGGAAGTTACTTCTAGTTAAGAGGTTTTATTTATCCAATATTGATCGTAGGGATAATATGGATGATGAGTTTTTCATTTTATTTTAAAATTAATATAGAATATTATTATTTATTTTCTTTATTACAAATTTTGTGAGATATTAGTAAATTAATTGATTTTTATGAATCTCCAAATATTTTATCAAGTTTCAATAACCATCACCATTAAATTAAGAATGTCTAGTTGCTCAAAAATTCTAGTGGAAATGATCTATATGACCCTTTGCATAACTCCAAAAAGGGTTGTTCAAGCTACTTGATGGTATTTAGGAAGGAATATATTTTCTAGTTATGAGCATATGGCTCCTTGATCCATTTAGTGGATTCCCCAATCCTAAAATCCTAACTTGGATTTCCCCTACACATGCCTCCAAATTACACCATGTCTAACAAGAGATACTCCACCTAATGTAAAATGGTTAATTCAACCAAAAAACTTCATAATAAATCCCCTTATAAAAGTATGTTTCCTAACATGAGTTGGTCAAACACTTAGTTTTATTGACTTTTGTTCCTAATAAAGTAATGGAAGTCTTAGTCTGACTTAATATTAGGCTGATGGATTTTAATTAATTATGCTTAAATTTTATCTTTTTTATCCTTTACATGTGTTGTTAATATTAAGTGAATTATACATAATTAATTAACCATGTCAGATAAAACATGTATGCATAATTTGTTTATTTAATTTATTATGCATAAATTTTATCTTGTTTTATACTTTACATGTGTTGTTAATATTAAGTGGATGTTAATTAATTAATTAACCACACTGGATAAAACATTTATGAATAATAGATTTATTTAAATTCCATATTTTTATATTAATTCATTTATTTATATGACTTTGGCCTTGCATCCATAAAATAAATAATTGCATAGACAGAAATAATAATTAATTAAACAACCCATTCATGAGCATTATATAACAGTTGATTTAATGAGTGGACATTAAATCAAACTATGAAGTAGGGTAAATGACTCCATTTTTTGGTCTTGTAATGAGTTATAACATTCCACCTTGACACATTTGTATCACCTGGGTTGGCATCATTATGGTTCCAACTTAAACCATCTCCATGTGCCTTGAGATACTCCCTTAATTACATGTATTTATTACTCACACATATATGAGGTGAACCAAAGGATTGGTTAAAAGGGGAAGACATACATTTCCTTGGATACATAGGTCCTACATAATAATTGAGGGTGGGATGACTCACAAACCATCATATTTAATTTATTAATAAATAATTGAAAAGTCATGTAATAAATTACATAAAAATATCTAACGCATACACAGATCTTGATCAAGATCATGAACAGTCATACAAGCAATGAATATGAAAAAATAATTTAATAAAATCCATTTATTTATTATTAAGATAAAAATTATTTAATTAATTGATTGATTAATTAATTAATTAATTAATTAATTAATTCTCTTTCATCTTAGTGATCATATGAACTTTATTAGAGATAACCATAATTTATGGCATTTAATGGAAAATAAACGGAAGAACCAATAATGGAATATTTATTAAAATAAATTAATTGAGTATTTATAAATATTTAAAACCATTATTAAAGTGTCAAAGACACAATAGGTGTCAATCATTTAATTAAGGCTTTAATGTTGCAATTTATCAATTTAATGTAATTTAATTCTGCTAATAATTGGGAGACTACACGACAAGTACAATCCAACCACATGTTGTGTACATAGATTTATGTATATCTGAGTCACATGTTTAGGGATTTAACATGTTAACTCATCCAGATTACATATCATGTACATGCCATCTACACACCATGTACCCACTCGTCATGTTCCATATTGGCCTAATCAACACGTAGTGTGCAATAAATTCACCGTGTGTAATTAACTACTTAGAAAATCCATGTACAGTGTGTATGAGTACACAATGTGCACTCCAGCTACATGCCATGTAACATAGTTTTTCCGGCCAAAGATTTAGAACTTCCCAATGACATCTTCAATCCTTTATTTTTTCTTAAACCTTTAGAAAAACGAAATAATGAACCAACATGATTAATATATCAATAACATGTAAATTAAAATCGGATTAAATAACAAATAACATGATTTGAATATCTAACCACAATTACGCATAGATCAATAATAAAATAAATAATTATAAATTTAAATATGACCACTATAATAATATTTATTAGTTCCAAATGCAGCGAAAGCATGAGGTGGTGGGAAATATATATATATAAATTTAATAATCGTTTACCAAAACCAAGAGGGATGTTCTTTCACATCAAATTTATAATTAATTTATTTAATATTTGAAAAAATAAATACATGGGCTTAAGAACTTTATTCATTATTGAATGTTGATTGTTTGAAAAGACCCTTTTAGATTACCTTCATTTCCCTGTGAGGATACAAAGAGAGAATCCCTCTAGTGGTGATCTTCATGTGCTCTTGTGATCTCCGAGCAACACCACTCAATCACTGGGTGTTAGCACCGTGAGTCAAATGTATTGTATTGTTCATTATTGATCACTCTTTCTTTAGTATTGAACTAATATCTCTTTAACTTCTTGTTATTTAGAGGGAGAGAGAAGGAAGTGTTGGGAGATAATTTTTTGTGCACAACAATTCTCTATTCTCAATTTTGGATGCTCTATAAAAAAGACATGACCATCTATTTATAGAGTTAGGATTTGGGTTAAAATATTATTTAATTGAATGTATTCCATTAAATAAAATTTATTACCTTTAATAAACCCCATGCCAGATATTATTATTATTTTTATTTTGGGGGCACACGCCTACTTTGGAAATAATAAATATTATTTATCTGGCATATTAATTAATATTTTTCAT